>WFKH01002636.1:17198990-17212019 GCA_016163765.1 Magallana hongkongensis | reverse complement strand
AGAGAGAGAGAGAGAGAGAGAGAGAGAGAGAGAGAGAGAGAGAGAGAGAGAGAGAGAGAATTTATTACCGAATAATTTTCACCTTGAATATGTTTCGGCATACAAAGATCAAATCATGTACATGCAGTACCTAATAATACATTTCATGAAAAATTAAAAAAGAAAACAAGAGATTTTAAAAACAAACCTTTGCCCATTTACTATTAACCTCTACAAATTTAATGAAGATAGAGTAAGGAAATGCCACATATTCTGCAAATTCTCATAGCTACATGTAAAAATAATGCAATGTTTTGTTGAATAAGGACATGTTTTATACTAAATAAATGTATTCTGTGTAGTTTAATTCACCTTCAAAGAAAATAAGATGTACATTGTACCATTATGCCATTAACAACAAATGTGCTGTCCCTTTTCTGTGGAATTTTACAAAGAAAATTGATATACCCCAAACTAATGTTTTGTCCTTCTGAGTAAACGTTGAACTACATACCGTGAGTACAACATTTTGTGAGTAGTAGATTTCATTACCGTCTTCCTTGGAAGACGCTATACAGAGTTGAACTAATTTAAAGTATCCGGGTTGTGCACTTCCTTTCCTTTGTGATTGGTAGAAAATACATTATGTGAAAATTTACATTTATTCCATTGGTTAAAATGCTGTTCGGCGCAAGGGAGCTGATTTTCTGATGATCCAATTTACGAAATGCAAGCTTTAATTTTTCAGTAGAACTAGCTAGTTGAAAGCAAACTTCTATAATATCTATTGAAAATATTTGTTCTTTTCCTTTAAATTTTGTATTTTTATTCTACTATTATTTGGAAAATCAGAAAAACAAGCTGCAGATTTGATACGGTAAACTAATATCAGTACAACAAGTTGTAGAATGCAGTAGTATTACATGTAACTTTTATCCCTTCTATAGTCGATCTCAACAACAAGCATGTGGTATATGTATACCATTACAATTTCCAACTATATCCACGCTTATAGGGCACATATAAAAAAGTTCCACACGCCATGTACAGGAAGGCAACATTTATATAAAATAGAATTCTATGATAACATTGTTGTTTAGAGTTTGGTCTAAAGACGGTAAGCTTTTTTTAAAAAAGCTCTACTTGTTTTTATTGATTCAATAATTGCTTGTGCAAAGGAGTGCAAAGGAGTGCTTCTTTTTAACATTGGACTTTGTTAACATTTGCACATTAATTGTTTTGTTTTATGGGTTTATTTTCTCAGAGAATAAAAACTGATAATGAGTACTTGATGAACAATTTTGTATCAACAAACATCCATAAATATTAAGTAAGTGAGAAAATGATTATATATAAGAAACTGTTGCATTCGAATCAAGGGATGTAAACTGACAAGTATATGTACCACTGTAATCTTAATACTTATTAATATCATGTAAATATACATTTTTTTAACTCCTAACGGTATGGATTTTTCTCCACCTTGTTTTCATTTGTTTTGTCTCAAAAAAGTGGCATATAAACCAGATGGGCCGGGCATTAAATATATACCTCTGTCCAGTCTTATTTTGTTAATATAATGAATTAGAATGTATAGTACCCATGCCACAGTGACTATAAAATACTTGCGCGGATCTAGAGCGGAGGTCCGAAACTCCTCGCCACCTCCACCAGAAACTTATCAAATTAAAATAGTTTACATGTACATGTAGTAAAATTACTAAAATTAGGCCGCGGATCCTCAGAACAAACAAAATTATTCTACGGACTCCCTCCCCTCGGGTTTTGGTGGTGGTCATCCCTACGTGGATTTTGTAAAATGACGCTATCTTTTTTTTAAAGCGCTTCTTATAATGCAGGCATCGGTGCAGTTATGTTAAACTGAATTTTAACACTGTAAACTGAATAATAAAATATATATTCATAATTGAATGGCTAAAAAAAATTGTACATACTTAGTTTATAAGATATGAAAAATCGGTTCTTGGAACGCAGTTCGCAGTTCGCTATTCGCAATTCAAAATGTATAATTTATATTTGGGGCCTGAAATTTTCAGGGTCATCTACTATTGTGGTAAATCACTACCACCGTGAAAATATTGTGACGTGGCCATCACCATAGTGTAAACCACTAATAGATGACCCTTAAATATCAGGTCCCCAATATGATTTATAAATTTTGAATTGCGAACCGTGTTCTAGAACGCCGTTCACTTTTTGAATTGCAAATTAGTGTTTTATGAGTGAGACCCGAATCTAAAAAACTATAGATGACCACATTACCATATTTTCACAGTGGTAATGGTACAGTAGTTTAATGCATATTTTTTAAATTTTATGCTATGCTATGGTATGCGATATTAGTGATATGCTATGAGATTTAAATGCAATGCTATGAGATTTGTATGCTATACTATGATAAATTGAAATGAAGGTTTTATGATATGGTATGGTATGGTATGCTATGCTATGATATGCTATGAGATTTAAATGCAATGCTATGAGATTTGTATGCTATGCTATGTTAAATTGAAATGAAGGGCTTAATGATATGGTATGTTATGCTATGCTATGGTATCCTATGAGATTTGAACAAAAAGGCCTCCGTATACAGAAGAGTTCCAAACATTTCAAAGTAAAATGATAAGAAGCCAAAGTTTACCACTAATCTGCAATGTGAATACTTTTTCTTTAAAATAAAAGCATTTAAACCGAGTTAAAATTATGTTGTTTGCTCAGCTATGGTATGCTATGGTATGATATGACAAATGAGAATCTATGAGATTGTATGCTATGGTATGAAATTCCAATGCTATGGTATGAGATTTCAATGTTATGCTATGCTATGGCGTATGTTGTAAAAGATATACTTGAACTGACTGTATACCACTAGTAGATGACCCTGAAAATTTCAGGCCCCAAATATGAATTATAAATTTTGAATTGCGAACTGCGTTTTGCAATGCAGTTCACTTTTGAATTGCAAATTAGTGTTTCATGAGTGGGGCCCGAATCTAAAAAAACTATAGATTACCACATTACCATATTTTCACAGTGGTAGTGGTATACCACTAGTAGATGACCCTGAAAATTTCAGACCCCAAATATGAATTTTAAATTTTGAATTGCGAACTGCGTTCTAGAACGCAGTTCACTTTTGAATCGCGAATAGCGAACTGCGTTCCAAAAACCGATTGCCACGACCAAATATGCGCATCTATATCTTTAGTACCATTATGTGACAGATAATCCCCTTCATGCTTAAAAAAATAGATCATTTGATATAGATGTCGCATGTCGCATCGATACATGTATTGAAAATGGAGGAGGGGGCCAGACCTACTCCAAATCTAAAATAAAAACCTTGAATATTTAACAGTGATTTGTTACGCTATAAACTTTATTAATGAAAAAATCCTTGAATTTTAAATTTGAAATTTGAAGTCTTCCTATATCTTCATCTTAAAGAGATTTCTAAAAATGGTCACGACCAATTAGCCCTCTTAATACAAAAAGCAATGCAATTTACCAATACAGACTCGGGTTGCCTAGGATATTTTCTTCTTTTGATGAATTGTTCATATTTCCCATGCCAGCCACCACCTCTCATTGTCCGCTTCAGCACAGAAAAACGAAGACCGGTTTGGGGGGGGGGTATTCTGATATATATATTAATGAAGACAAGGCAAGTGAAAAAGCTTCAACACGTTGGGCACAATTCCCCTATAGAGGGATGAACTTAATTTTAACGCCTTTTTCATTTTTCGTAATGTTTGTTACAAATCTATATAGAACACTCCCAGGATGTAAACAAAATTTTTGAAGTATTTTGCCTTTGATTAAAAAAAAAGACAAATTGAAGCCATAAGTTTGACGCAGAAATAAAATCAACTGCTCATAACAATGCATGGCCTCCGCTCTTGGTCACGTGGTCAGTAAGACAGATGTGTAGTGAGCGGTCATGAACACACTAATTGTTGTTTGACAATTAATTTTTAGACTGGAGTCAATGTGCAGTACTGTCGTTCAAAATAAAGTCATAATTATATACAATTAACGTATCTCAAATCCTAACTAATGGGATAACTCACTGAAGAAAGAAAAAAAATGGTTGGTAGAGTTCTGTTAATAAGTTTCATTTGCATAGAAAAGATAATCGTATCCTGCGCAGACCCTGTTTTTTTTTTTTTTTCAAAAAGGGCAGGAGGGGTCTAAGAGATACTTTTGTTTGCGGGGGTTGAGAGGGTGGGGTCCAAGCCCTATTTTTGGTAATTTTATAACGTGAATTTAATTATTTTTTAATACGTATTATGGAACTGGAGCAGATGGGCAACATTATTCATGTTTTTTTGTTGTTTATTTTTTGTTTTGTTTTGTTTTGTTTTTGTTTTTTGGTTTTTGGTTTTTGTCATTTAAACGAGTAAAAAATATCCACCAAACAAACCAAGAAAAAAGTAAAATGAGTGGTTAGAATAAAGTATTTCCAATCATTAATTTAAATGAAATGTTGATTACATGATTCCGGGCTCGTTAAATACCGACATTTTCCATCGAAAGGTAAATGCAGAAAAGTAATGACATTGGTTTAATTCCATAAATTTGATTTAAAAGTTTAAGTTAAGTTTATTCACCAAAACCTAACAATTTTCAAACAAGAAACAAACATGAATATACAGATTAAACATAAATAAAAAAAAATCGTGAGAAGTATATAATAAATATAAATATACATAGTGTAGTAAATGATAGTAAAAATGCACGTAAAACAGAAATCATATTTATAAACCACTTTGGTATAAAGGATCAGATCAGGAAAACAGACAGCATCTGAAATATTTGAAATAAATACTGACAATTTTCTCAGAGATTTAGAATTATAATTTGACATGAGTTCAGAAAATTTAAAACATATTGTTTTTTACAATATTTTGTGTTTAGATTTTTTTCCTCATTTCTTTTAATGCCAAACATTCTAAAATATAATGAAAATTATCACCGACGAGTCCTTTGTTACACAGTAAAACATACTAGTCTTTTATTGAGAGGGTACTATACCATCTGTCTGTCTGTACAGGGAGTCGATGGTTTGTCGTACGAAATTTCATTAAATTTTTTTATTAGTATTAGTATAAGAATGTACTCACAAAATCTACTAGATATAGAGACTGGCTAACGCAGAAAAAAGAGAACATTGCAGTACTAATTTATAAATGTGCACAATTTGTTAATTTATCAAATGAATATTATAATAACAATCCCTCTATATATAAATTTGTTTAATTATTTAAATAGTGTCAAAAATGTAAAAGAACTAAATAGTTGCATACAGTCACTGTAATAAATACGTTTCTTTCAACGGGGTTATTTTTGGCACCTCGTAGAAGAATCCTTGGGCATTTGAAAACGAACATGATGTATCAGGTTTTGTACTTTTTTAATGATTGAAACATAAACATGCATATAAATTCTATAATTAAAACATGTACTAACGATGCGCATTATAATATGAGTCAAACGAACGACTCCTGATGAGTTTTTTCCGTACAAATTTCACATAACTCCTACAAAATACTGATTCTTTCTTTGTCCATTAATAATAATACTTCAACTTTGCAAAGAATTATTAAAGTGGAATAAAATTCTTTAAAAAATATATTTTTAAAGATAATATCTTATATGTAGAATGGGTTTTCCCCTGTTTTTTCATCTTATAGATTATAATAGAAGAAAACACCTTAAACGCTCAATTAATTTTTTAACGATTTTTCAAGTTTGAAAAATGAGCTGCAAAAAAGATAAAGATGGATAAGAATTATTCATTTATGAACATTAATATTATTTATTGTCAGCTAACAAACAAAGCAGATTTTGTATGGCAATGACTAACGTAATTAATCAGCAATGTATAAATTTTAACTGTCAAATTGAGAGGTGCATATCATCTAAATGTCTTCATTATAATTGTCCAATGCTGATTTTGTTAAAATTTTTAAACTATACAGGACCGAGAATTAAAGAAACAAAATTCTTTCATTAAGGAGACTATGTGATCAGCAAATTAGCCATTAATTTAACCTTAAATTTTTATGATATGATTGTTATGCTATGAACTATAGTTAAGTAATTAAGAAAAATAAATAATATAATATAGCTTTAATATTTCAATATTTTCCCATATCACAATAATAGCGCCTTTTTACCAGTATAGATATATGTCTATTGAAATCCATAGAGAGGATTAAATAGAATTTGAAAACATATTTCAATTAAAAATTCATTAAGATCAATACTAAAATACATATTATTAGTTTTACTTGTAAAATATCTAAATACTTCTCAAAGGCAAAATTAGGTTTTAAGATTTTATACATATGACCTCTAGAAGAACAATTTATATCATTGGACCACATTTGGACAAATGGTCTTTTAATCAGAATCGTACATTTATAAAAAAAAAAAAAAAAAAAAAAAAAAAAAAAAAAAAAAAAAAAAAAAACAGATAAAGAATGATGAACATAGAGCATTAATGTGTTTTATGCCCATATGTTACATGTTATAATGTCTAAAACGTTTACAGTATAGTTTAGACACGTAGCTTATGGTACGAGGCAGAGAGTGGGGGGGGGGGGGGGGGGCTTATGATTATTGAAAAACATAATATTATAAACACTGTGCCGGATAATTATGCCAGTGCAAAGGTGGCATTTTTGCACCCGCTTAAGATACAGTTTCGTAAAAAACCATACATACCAAATGATAGACCATTGCCTAGAGAGTATATAAACACCTCTGTTTTTAGTGTGTCTCACCTGAGATATTTACCTTTAAAAATCAAAATCCCATAGGAAAATAATAATTCCCATAGGAAAAAGAACTTTCCAACAGGAAATATTAAATATCGTACAGGATTTTCTAAAAATCCTACATTATTTATCCTATAGGAGAAAAGTATTTCCTCTAGGAACATGATTCAGACAGCTAGTTTTCCTATAGAAAAATGAAGACTTCCTATCGGGTTTTATAATCCTAAGGGAGTTTTGTTCAAATTCTATCGGAATTTAAATTACTATGGGAGGTTCTTTTAATCCGGTGGTAAATTCCAATTATCATATATGAAAATTATTTTTCCTATAGGACAAAAAAATATTTTCCTGTAGGAAATTATTTTTTAAAGGTAAATATCTGACCTGACAGGTGAGATACATCAATAACAAAAGTGGTTATAAACTCTTTAGGTTATGGTCTATCATTTGGTATATATGGATTTTTATGATACTGCATCCTCAGCGGGTGCAAAAATGCTACCTTGGCACTGGCATAATTATCATGCACAGTGTTTATAGTAGAATAATTATTTTCATAGTACTATGTACTAGACACTTACTCCTCCCCGCATGCATTAGGATTTTGAAGATTGACAAAGTTCGTTTGTTTGTCAAGTTTTATGTAAGTCTGCCACCCCCCCCCCCCCCCCCCCCCCCCCATTTACACTTACACACTTTATAAAAAAGCACGTCGCTACGTGTCTGTTTTACATTCATGAATTAAAGTTTATTTTGCACAAATATTACAACACAAAAACCATGCATTTATTTACTATTTAAAGTTAATAAATTGAAAAACTAACTCGCCGTTTCCATTTTTTTTAAAATCAATTTTCGAATCATATACGTGCTCATTTGAATTGCGGCAAGTTTTGAGAATGCTTGAATTATTGCTGTGTTAAGTTACGTGTAATTTATTTAAAACAAATTAAAAACTACAATGAACCTAATCATTTATTTTCTTTTGTTAATGTCCATATACTTATTTTACAAATTGTAAATTTACGTTGCATAATGACCAATTATACATGTGCGTTGATCCCGAAAAATTTTCATAAAGGGAGGGGAGTGTTTCCGAGGGATATTATTGCATGCCGGAAAGGGGGGGGGGGGTCCGAAGCCTATTTATCGGAAACTTTACCCTGTGAATTTAGAATAATTTAAATTTTTAGGGATGGTTAGGCCTAGGTGGGGGAGAATCCGACCACCTCAACGGCCCCCATCTAGTTGCATCTAGTTGCATCAGTGTTTAGAAGCATTTTGTGACGAATTATCCAATTTATACTTAAGAATAGTTCATTTGATAGACATTTCTAAATGTATGTAAATATATTTCCTGACATAACTATACATCATTTTTTTTTTTAACACCCACATACAGCGTTCAAGAATATGTCTAGTAAGCAATAACCCCAAATAGCTTTAAGATATACACTGTAAAATTACCTGGGATCAACAAATCGGACAGTTAATGTGCTTATGCTTAGTCCAGCCAAAGATATCGCAGAAAGAAAAAAAGATAGATAGATAGATAGATAGATAGATAGATAGATAGATAGATAGATAGATAGATAGATAGATAGATAGATAGATAGATAGATAGACTGAGGTCATAATAATGTTCAAAAAATGCATTTAGTTCAAGGTAGAAATCAAAACAATTCATCTGTGAAAATTATATGTTTTATTCGCATGTGAAGTGGTTCAAACTTGACATTGTAAACATATACTTTTTAAATCTATTTGACATGATTTTAAAATGTTGAATTATGTTCATAAAGATTTGTTCCTAACAATTTGTTACAATCTATAAGTTAACAAAAAATCTCATGAACCATGTTTACATTACAAACAACTTAAAACTTTGAACTTACCACTTTGAACAATTGGCATGGCCATTCTAAGTTAACCCTTAGAAATACATAAGTTGACCTCTTAACTTATACCGGGGGAAAAATGAAAATATGTATAATGTCTTTAACGTTGTTAAATTAAAGTTCAATAAGCCGCACATAAACAAAAACTATAAAAAATCGATGGACAACACCAGATTGACGTTTTCTCTCTTTCGAATTTAATTTTAATAAAGATCTGCACACAATCTACTTTTTAATTCTAAAATAAAAAGGTGGATAAAGAAAATTGGGAAAACCAAAAACAAATTGCTAAACCCTTTCTCGATAGCGAAAAACATTCCTCGTGTTGAATACGACTCCTGTCTGAGAATTTTGCATGGACGACGACAACAAAGAAATGCCTTAAATTTCATTAAATTTTATTTTTCATTTAAATCAAAGGCAACTTTAATTTTTCCCGTAAAAGAAAAATGGTGATTTTTCTAAACACTGAAATGAATCTGGGAAACACATAATTATGAAACACTTTGTTTTAGTGTCATTCTTTAAGGTGCCAGTACAGCTAAAACATGGATGAGGCAAAATAATTCCCGAATTCCCCTTTGAATTTGGTGCGTTTCAGCCCGCGACAGGGGCTGGATTTTTTATGAGATGAAAAACAATTTGTAAGTTGCTGACTATCTCAGTTTTGTAATAATGCGAGGTCATTTAAATTTTTGATGCGTTTGTTTCCGGAGGGGGATGAAAAGGTCCGGGCTTGATTACAAGTACATGTGTAACTTCGACGTAAACAAATTTTCATGCCTTGCTGGATGCAATTTTTGGGGGGTTTTTTTGCTAATAGATTATAAAAAAAAGTGTTGTTTAAAAATATGTCAAGAGGATTTTTTCCAGAAGTTCGATTTTAATTGATAATCTGTATCGGAAGTTGCGCAATTTTGGTAAGAATATATAGTAAAATTTAATACTGTAGTAACACCTTAAACGCATTACTAGTATCTGTTCAAACGTGGGGTTTGAGGCTCGCAGAGGTTAAAAATATATGCAAACATTTTGGAAACATCAAATAAAAGAAAGAAAACTCCGAAACCAATCAAAATGGAAACTCCCGACATTCCGATTACGTAAGAGGAAAAACGCGAGTCTGAGGCGGACACAAGTTTGCGTGTTTTCGACGACAATATCTCCTTTGATATCAACAAATTACGCCTTATATTGGAAGTCCATTCCACCAGAGATATTTTGTTAGCGTCTTCGTAACAGTGACAGATGCATAAAGTAGAGGTGTTTTCTACAAAAGATTCTGATGTAGAATGCATATTGTATGAGACTGAACTCATAGCGACTTCCGAGGTCGTCACGCCTTTAGACTCGGTCATGGTTGTTGTTGATGATTGGTGGACTATTGTTGGTGACGTGTGATAATTGGGTATCGTAGAATCATGTGGGGACGTGTTTTTAGTTGTTAATTCATCAGTTGACGATAGTTGATTTGTGAAATCGTTTGATGACGTTTCGGAATCTTGAGTTATAACATTATTCGGTGATGTATTTCTTTCTTGAGTTGTGCCATCATTTGGTGATGTATAGCTTTCTAGGGTTGTGACATCAGTTGGTGACGTATTACTATCTTGGGTTGTGACATCATTTGATGACGTATTGCTATCTTTGGTTGTGACATCATTTGTTGACGTATTGCTATCTTGGGTTGTGACATCATTTGGTGACGTATTGCTATTTTGGGTTGTAATATTATTTGGAAACGTATGCATTCTTTCGTTGTGACATCAATTGGTGACGTAATGCTTATTTGGGTCGTGACATCATTTGATGTCGTTGGTGGTATTGTTGTCGGATTGACTACAATAGATCCGCTGTTATCACACGATTTAGTGGAGAATATGCACGTGCTACATGACATAGTCACTGGGAAGTTGTTTTGCGTTAACTTACACTGTGCCGTTACCAAAGAAGAATCATAGCCAGCGCCCACACACTGAACGTCAGAGGTGCAAGAAGCCAAACAGAGGTCGAAGCTGGATACGGTCAAAGTGGTGTAAAAAGGTTGGGCAACTTCACTGGGGAAGAAGTCGGTGTAAATCAGGATGCAATCTGAAACCAATCAAGTATATGTTGTACAAATAACATTACTTCATTTTTTTCAAGATTGTCTTTAGTCTATATAAATTTAGATTCCATGATTGACATCATTGGGATGTTGATCAAACGTTGAATCACTACGTTGTAATGACTTAAATGGAAAAACAATCTTGAAAAAAAGATATTTTAGTCTTATAATCATAAGACGTCGGACAGAAGACACCATGTAATAAACCTTGGAATAAAAAAAAGAAATGTTTCTTAGCTCAATAATGTGTAATATTCTTGAGCAAGCACACGGTTTTAAAATATGGCCAAATGATATTGAGTGAGTTATTCAGCGCCTAAACGAGCGATCGGTCTTCCAACTTTTGATTGCATCAAATAGTTCAATACCCTGTTTATTACCCCTTCAACCAGATAAGTGTATATTTAATCTACATTTTTATAAATGGCGTATTTATGCAATTTAAACAACGTTATGGAAAATAAATGTGTCTTTTTACAGTGGTTTTAATTTGTTTTCGTCAATCACATTCAGTTTCATATTAAGTATAAAATGAAATGACGTATAATTAAGAAATAAGATATTATTTAAGTATATCGGGATATATACGGGCTGGTCATTGATCAAATCTCATAAAGCCCGATTTTATATTCTCGAGATTTGATGCAAAACAGCGGAATCACAGAATTGAGTACTCGCGTAAAATAAGGATTTAAATTTAAAATATTTACAGTAACGGTTGAAGCTTGGCGGAATATTTCTTATTCCGTTGAGATTAAAGTCACAGAGCGGTTGGAATTTTGAAAACAAAGCGATTGAAAACAGCGTTACAGAGGAATTTTCAGAGGAAATTGTATCACAAAATTAGATTCAAGAGCATAATGATTTTCCTCGAACATTTTAGAGAAAAGCTATTTTATTTGTTTACGGAACGAAACAGACAGAGAAGCAGAAGGAGTTAAATTTGACATTATGAACACGAAAGGTCTGTGATATTGCGTTTGCGATTTTAACTGGGATTTGTTGGAAAAGTCAGACATGAACTATAACTGAGTTTTTCTACTTTGACAAATTGTAATTGCAATTTTCAGCGACGCTTTGCTAAAATGTCAATTTGTATGTAAGTTGGTTAGTTTGAGTACATAGAAAAAGTAGTGACCCAGATTATTCATGCGCTTTTTGACCTTTTGACCCAGTCTGATGTTATGCGTGAATGACAGCCAATTGTTCAAATAGTGCTATATAAGGAAAAACATTTGCAAGTATAGATATATGAAATTAATACGCTTCACTGTTTTGATATATTAGTCAAAATGACGTTCATACAACTTACAATGTATCACAAGATGCATACACACCTACTTTCAACGATTACGATTAACAGTTATTTTTTTTAAGTTTGAAACATCATAGAATTGCGTCTTAGACGTGATAAACATGACATCGCATAAAAAAATTCATTTTTTTACAACGCCCTTCAGAAGTTGTTTGCTTCCTGGTAAAACAGTATACAAGGTTAAGGTGAAACTGTATACAAGGTTATTTTCGCCCCGTGTTTGTTTTCCGTCCTTCTCCTGCAAACAGTTTCGCCTCGTATTGAATACGCCAAGACACTGTTGTGTGATAAATATGCTTTCTATTTAAACACAGTAATTTTCATTTTTTAAAATTTTCCCTGTCTTAAATTCGCTTGCTGACAACGAGGGCAAAAAGGGGCAAAAATAAAACAGAGCGAATATTATTTTGTAAACAGTATAATATACCTGTTCCACATTGTTTGTGGTAAAATGTACAGGTTGGACATGTTGGGTTGTTTCTGCTCTGGGATCTCCCAGATTTGGTGCATTCTGACGAGGACGGATTATAACCAATCCCGCCCCTGGATATGTCCACTTTACACGAGTTTTGACAATCAGCCAAAGACAGAGAACCATTCCAATAGGGGAGGTTAGCCTTCACTGCCGTCTCGTGATGTATAAAAGTCACTGAACATGCTATTTAAATTCCAATAAAACGAGAGAATAAATATTTATTCAGAAGTATAAGGGCCATTGGCAGAAAAAAATGTGATAAATTGTAGTGGATATGGTTTAATTGTTTCTTCATTGTTTTTCTTTTTTGGATTCTGTATATGTATTTGGTTTTTTTCTTCTCGTTCAAGCATCTTTGTAAAACTGTAACTCATCTCATGAGTATGGTTTCTATTTATATGTATAAACTCTCTCTCTCTCTCTCTCTCTCTCTCTCTCTCTCTCTCTCTCTC
>WFKH01002636.1:17133121-17143487 GCA_016163765.1 Magallana hongkongensis | reverse complement strand
CAATCATCCAAAACAAGCATGACCGAATCTAGAAGTGTGACGACCTTAAAACTCCCTATGAATTCAGTTTCATACAATATGCTCTATACCTCAGAATCTTTTGTAGAAAACCCATCTACTTTGTGCATATGCCACTGTTACGAAGACCTCAACAAAACAACTCTGGTTGAATGGACTTCAGATATGAGGAGAAGTCTGTTGATCTCAAAGGAAATATTGTCGTCGCAAAAGCGCAAACTTGTGTCCGCCTCAGACCCGCGTTTTTCCTCTTACGTAATCGGAATGTCTGGAGTTTCCATTTTGGTTGGTTTCGGAGTTTTCTTTCTTTTATTTGATGTTTCCAAAATTTGTGCATATATTTTTAGCACGTGCAAGTCTCAAAGCTCACGTTTTAATCGATAATGCGTTTTAAAAGGTGACGCTAAAGCAAAGTATTTCATAATTATATTGTTTCCTAGATTCATTTTCAGTGTTTGCAAATATTCCCATTTTTATACGGTGAAAATCAGAATTGCGTTTGAATAAAACAAATTAAAAAAAACCCTCTAAAGGCATTTTTTGTCGCCTTCGTCCATGCAGAATTCTCAGATGGGAGTCGTACTCAAAAGTTATAATGTTTTTGCTATCTGAGAAGAGTTTATTAGTAATTTGTTTTGTGTATGCCCAATTTTCTATATCTACCGTTTTATTTTAGAATGAAAAAAGTAGCATATCTTTATTAAAATGAAATTCGAAAGAGAGAACTCGTCAATCTTGCTGTTGTCCATTGATCTATATAGTTCTATTTAGTATATTAGCCATTCAAGGGTTATACATATTTTATGTGCCGCATTTAACGTGAAAGACATATTTTAATTTTTTTCCCCACGGTAATTGTTAAGATTTCAACTTATGTTTTTTCTAAGGTTCAACCAAAACGGTCATGTCAAATGTTCAGAGTTCAAACATTTTAAAATCATATCAAATAGATTAAAAGATATCTGTTTAGAATTTCAAGTTTGAACCACTTCACATGCGAATAAAACATAGAATAATAAAAAAATAAAACATAAGTTTTCACAAATGAATTGTTTTCATTTCTAAATAAAATTTTTGAAAATTGTTTTTACCTCAATCTATCTATCGATCGATCAATTGGTATCTATCTATCTATCTATCTATCTATCTATCTATCTATCTATCTATCTATCTATCTATCTATCTATCTATCTATCATTCTTTCTTACCTGCCTGTCTTTACACAATGTTCACATAAGCGTTCTATCTATCTATCTATCTATCTATCTATCTATCTATCTATCTATCTATCTATCTATCTATCTATCTATCTATCTATCGATCTATCTTTTGATTGACCGAGAATTTTATTGATTCACCTTTGTTTTTGCACTACTTGGATGTCTCGCACACTTGACAGTAACCTCAGACGTCATATGATTGCATCCATAGCATGGTTTGAATGTTGGGAAAGGAAATATTTTAAACCCAGTTTTTTTAATTGCGCTAAATTAAAAGATTTACCTCGCACATGTCAAAATAAACTACTGTAGATAAGGTGGCAGGGTACATGCATTAAAGCTTTTGGAATATCAAAACTCCTTTGATTCTAACCTTTTATATTTTGACGGGTGTGTGTCTGGGGAGGGGGGCGGGGGGCTTTCCCCGCATAAGTAAGGGTCGGAGTCAAAGGAATCTCGAATTAGTATTCCTAATGCTTAAAAAAAAGAAAAGTGAGTAATGTTTTTAAATATATCAGAAAAATATGCTGGAAGCAGAGGAGCGGACAGACGAGCATTTTAGGAGGTGGCAATTTAATCTAAAATTAAATATATATATAATTAAATTACACTTTTTTAAATAACTTAATATATCGTTACATTTACAAACTGTGTTGAATAGTGAGTAGGTTACATGTATTCTAATAATATTCCTTCTTATTTACCTTCAGACAAATCACATACACAATCAAAGAGAACTTTTTTGTTTTTATTAATAAATTTTGAAGTAAATAACCTTACTATTTTATTAAAAGAAAAACAATCCAACCACCATGCCAAAAAATAATTATATAAAACATATAAACAGGCGAGGGTTTTAGCACCTGTACCTTCAATATTCGGGAAAAAGGCAGGTATCCCACGCTTCGATAGCGATTGAACTTATCCTGCGCCTGCATAATCATGATAATTGTAACTATTGAACTAATCATTGATTGTTGTCCACCTAGTTTCCTCTGGAATAGTACAGGAAGATGGAAAATTATGTTTTTCACCAAAGCCCGTGGGTTAATTGTCAAGAATCTTGTCCGTCGTATAAAGATCTCATGTCTGAATGTGTTTTTCTATCAGATCGAAGTCAAAATGAGCATAATCTTAGCCAGCTGCAAATCTGAATAAAAAAATCACTGAGAAATGCATCGATTTGATGCATACTCCTACACAAATCACATTCGAAGTTTGCATGCTCCGTAGCGAATTCAGCCGAGGATTGCCGATTGTTGTTTTTGCCATATCTTTGGCTAGGCTGAACATGCACATATTCACTCCATGCGCGGAACCAAAGAAAATTAACAAGGTTGTGAGGTCCGAGAAATATTTATGTTTGCCGAGGGGTGGGGGTAGGGTCCGAGGCCAATTTTCGATAATTTTACTAAGTAAAGATACAGGGGAGGTGATCCGGAACCTTTTTAGCCTCCACTCACTCATGAAAAAAAATAAAACTGAATTTTGGATTCCGGATGATATCTGAAGCCCTACTTGCCCTGTTTAAATCCATGCATTAACTCTCCGATTTGTTGACGCCAGGTAAGTTAACAGACTTAGTGTATTTCAAAGCTATTGTCTTGCTTGAATATAAATATTGAACTCTGTATATGGGCATATAATAATTTTTTTTATATATAAATCTTGATATAAAATTATGCCAGAAAGTAATAACATTTATTTAGAAATGTCTCTATCAAATGTGCTATTCTTTAGTATTAATGGGATAATTTGTCACACAATGCTACTAAACATAGATGCATCATGCGCCGTCCTAGAGGAAGCCGGGGGGGGGGGGGGGGCTGGGTCTGGACTCTCTCCAACCCCTACCTACCCGTGGAAAATTCTAACTTTTTAAGTTCGCAAAAAGTTAATTCCGAAAATTCGACCCCTCCCACGAATGCAAAATTACATATATCCTTCGGAAACACCGACTTTGGGATTTTTTTCCCGGATATATCCTTCTAAAACACCCCCCGCCCCCTTTGGGACTTTTCCCCCTAGTACACACATGTCGTCATCATTCCAGAGTCTAAATCACCTGACGGGAAGGGCGCTGGTGCCTAACACCTAAAAAATATTATTCTATTATAATATTAAGTTTTTCAAAAATTATTACCCCACTCCCCTTTTTCTTTTTCCCGATGTTACATGTATGTGTCTGAACTATACTAGCTGGAAATGTATTAGACATTACAATATGAGGTGGGCATAAAACACCCTTGAATTAATTCTCTATGTGAATTATAATGTACGTGCTTCATAAATGTATGACTATGTTAATTTTAATAGAATTATATAAATCAATATCGTTACTTTTTCTTCATCTACTTTTGATCAGAAATGCCGGTATTTAATGAGCTAGGAATCATGTAATGAACATTTCATTTAAATAAATGATTGTAAAAGAAAGTTTTTTTACTTTTCTTGGTTTGCTAGGGAAACGTTAAGAAATAAACTAGTGTAACAAGTACGTATTTTTCTCTAAAAAGCCACTGAGAACAGAAATGATTTGTTTTAAGTGCAATTCAATTAATATATTGTACGGCTCGACTTGATGTGATAATATGTGTATAGTATATCTGACTATTTATATTTGTAGTAATAATTTATCATGGCAGATTTGTCTGTGTTTATGTAAAATTTGTTAACACTGATTATGCATTTATTCATTGCTTATAAAACATTGCATATGGTTTTGAGCTAATGAACTAAACTAAAACAAATGACAAAACAAATTTCACGAGCCAGGCTGCCCATAAGACCATATATCTTAGTTATATTTTACGCATTGAGCTTATCAAATTCACATAGTAAAAATACAAAAAAGCCTGCCCACCCCCCACCCCCCAAGGCTAACAAAATAATTTCTCGAACACCCCTTCCCTTTTTGGAAAAACCCCCCACAAACACGTGTTCATGAAGATCTGAGTGGTCCGTGGTGATGAACAATTAAGCTATATACATGTTGTTTAACCACACCCCTAGGGGTATTTTTTCTTATCTGTCAGGTAAAGAAAACACATTAAAAATGTTGAATTATCAGTTCTATATACGTGAATGTGAAAATCCATCCCCTTAATCAACTAGAAACATCTTGGAAAAGTAAAATGTGTAGATAGTTGCAAATAATGTATTGTCTATGTACATGTACTGAAATTTTGTATAATATTTTACATTCAAATGCATACACAAGTAGATAAAAACTACGTTATAAACCGATAGGTCCTATATTTTTTGAAAACTGTATTTGTTTCTGAATTTGAGAGAGAATGCATTGATCGTAGTATTTTTTTTTAACTAAATGTACATATATTTCTTTATTTCAAATATTATTTGGATATGACCGCATGAATTAATTGAAAACAGTGGTCTAGTTGGTCCATTGTAAATAGCCCGTGTTAACATAATTATACAGGTATGCTTATTCCTAAATTAAAATGTAGTTGAGAAATCAAAATTTTATGATTTTACTATATCATACGGTATATTCCAAATGGAATCTATTAGTCACAGAGACACGTAAGATTTAGAATGGAGAGATGTGGAATTTTAAACTAAGTTCAATGTAGCGCATGTTTTCTTGTAATGGTTGATATAAAGATGGGAATTTTTTTTTCAAAAAAGAAAACATCGCGGCTGATAGAAAAAGCGAGGATAAAAGGCAAAAAATATTGAATGAAACAGCATTCCCATGGAGGATTTACATGTAGCATCGACATTCCTAAACCACTTCCTGGTCACCCCTACCCCCTCCCCCAACAGAAAATCACCTAAACTTTCTTACGATAAAGAAAAGCTTATTTCTTATTCCTTATTATTGGAGGGATAGGACAAATCATCCAGTCATTCAGTAATTGAGTATTTATTAAGTATTTATTCATGTTTCATCAAACTACTTAAGGGATCAGTGATAGTCACTATACAAATAGTATAACTAATAAATATTGGTATCTGAAAGCAAATACTTAAGTCTACACCAAATAAATTAATTTAAGAAATATTTGTATATTTTAATAGTTCTGAAGTTTTGAATTAAGAAGTAAAGTGAAAAAAGGTCTTAATTAGAGTGTATTCAAGTATTTTTTGTTCAACTTTAATGTGCATATAATTCTTTTCAAAGTGACATAAACAGTCGCAATGTTAGGTTTGTTCCTAAGACATCGATTTACCTTTCTTAAAGTTAAGACATAACTTAGGAATTTCATAAGACAGGACTGGAATAGTGAAACGGATAAGTAATGAAGTTAGGAAAAAGTTCTTTCCTAAGATATAACTTAGTCCTAAGTATGCTTTGTGAAACGGGCCCCAGGTTTATAAGGACGAATTCACTTTTCATGCCTGATCGTGTTCGGGTATTTCATTCAACCAAACATGGTATATAAGACGCAAACAATTGTTAAAACTCCTTTTGAGGAAATAAGGTAATGTATCCTGATATATAGCACTAGATATCACAAATAGAAACATACTAATATCAGAGGTAATGTATCCTGATATATAGCACAAGATAACACTAATTTAAAAAATGCTAAAATCAAGACATTTACATTTCAAACGTCATCTTTAAAACACTTCGCAATTCAAGGAGACTGGATGGTCAAAAAAATTGACGATCAGATCTGCCTTAAACGTTTAAATATGTTATTGCAATAGAATGGATCTCTAGCAACCGCACGCGTTGTAGATATGCACCCAAAGTAAAACAACCGTTTATGTGCAAGAAAATTCCATTGAATTTTATCAATTCTTGGAAAAACAATATTTTTCTATGGAGTGTAGCGTCTTTTGTGAGAATCATTTCTTAAAAAGTACGCTTCTTTATTCAATTTGATTCATGTATAAAAGTTCGGGCAATCCAGTTGCCTCGATCGGGAATCAACCAAACATTTAACTTTATCGATTTGTATACATGTATATACCTCTGGAGGGAATACAATCATAATAATATAGTGACAAAATATCTTTTTTAAATTCCTGTTAGTTTTAAGGATGTCCAAAAGAATTATTTTTTCATTATTCGACCTTTTTTTTTTTAACTAGATAGAGAAATATTTGAATGATAATCTTCATAATCTCCACAATCAAATCATTGACAGTGTAATTATATGACAGATGATATACATGTATAATTGTTAGATTATGTGGCAAATACAATTGCGAGCAGACTGGCTTTTTATAAATATCAAATTATTTAATTCCACATGAGCACCTTAGCACATAGATCATACTCCTTTTCCCTCAGAATTTAAGGAGAGAGCTAAAAATTATAAAACAGACTACTCAAATATATTACTGTATCTCATTTTTTAAAGAAAAATTCAAAAGAATTATTGCGGGTATTTCGGGATTGCGTCTAAACAAGCACTTTTTTGGCCAAAATTCATATGTGTGATATGTCAAATCGTTTTACTGTTCATTATCACAGGAAATGCACGGACCTTTTTTGATTTTGATATATTTGATTGTCATTTCTTGATATATATTTTATGAATTACTGAAATTATTAAATACTCTTGACTTTAAGCTAGATTGATTCATTCTAGATACAACTAATTTACTTGAGTATTCAGCAGCATATTGCGTGTTGACCATCGTGTTGATCAGCAATCTCTCTCTCTCTCTCTCTCTCTCTCTCTCTCTCTCTCTCTCTCTCTGTCTCTCTCTCTAAAATAAGAATATTTAAGTATTTGAATAAGAAATACAACCGGTAGTATGCGGTACTATGGCCAGCGGTTAAATAAACATATCATTTAAAATACTAATATTTCTAGTTTCGTGTTTAAGTCTATAGATTCAAATGATTTCCATTGTTTATTGACTTTCTTTTTACTGATTGGAAGTCATGTGCATGATAGACGGTGTACTGTCTCCTTCTTTGTGTCTACAGAAAAAAATGTTTTGTCTGGGATAAAAATAAACCACAAGGTGATCGCGACTAGGTGTGAAAATTGGCCACCTGTCTATGTATGTTGAAACCTCAGAGTAAACAGATGTAAACAGCGGGGAAACACATCGTTAAAACAAAACATGAATCCCACTTTTGGATAAAGAAATTGGCTACGGCAGGTTGCATTATGATTGATTAAAATCTGGCTTAAGTTTATAATTATTTACCAAGGACTACTATACATTCATTTGCTGATCATCCAAAATAGAGAATTATTAAATCTATTAATCTAGTGATTACCTATCGAGGTCAAAATTCATATACATGTATTTCGTATTTTATTAACCGAATGCTAAACACAGATCGTTTTGACAGAACCCTGGGTTATTGAATATATTAAGAAAGGGTAGATTTATGTAATCATACTACTTTTGTAACATGCATGCTATTTATTTGCCGACTTAAATGTACTTGAACGGTATCATGGATTTATATGTATGAGGACAACTCTATACAATAATGCATATGAATAACTAAACTGGACAATTCATACTGATAAAAGTGAAAAGTGTCAAAGAATCGGACTTACCCTCCCATGTCACTCCCGAAAAAAAATCAATTTTCTTTCTCTCTCTTCTCGCTCTCTCTCTCATAGATTATCAGAAACAAATCATAATGGTTGACCGCAAATATCATCCATTGCGATTTATATGATTTAGATATTAAGAAATCAACTTCCTGCTAAATAGATTCTATATGCATTTCCCATGGACGATGCTATTCTATGTTTCTTCACACCAGATATATAGGTGATCTTTACGATATGTGTGATTATCTGCAGGTGCTAATCATGCTTAAAGTTTGTTCAGCGCTTTAATTCAAGCAGTTAACAAGATACAGAATGTTGCAGATTTCACGAACCCCTCTTCACTTTTATAAACAAATTTTATACAGACAGGGTTTCCAGAGCCAGTACTGTTATAAAATCTCAATAATTAAAACTGAATTTTTTATGACGGTTATAAAACAACTAGCTCTGTAAATAGACACATTTTTTCATAACTTTGTTTAAATTGTTTGATCATGCAATTTATAAAAATGTAGATTCACCATAACTGTATTTAAACAAGTAGTAAAAGGGCTGGATGGTTGTGGCCATTTTTATCTCTGTTTAATCTATGTTTTTATCTCTCAAAACACCTAGAATTGTAATGATTGAGATTAAAAAAGAAGATGCAAGTTGAGAAAACGGGCTTTTGTGGCAGATACGAGGTGATCAAAAGGAATTTTTTCATGAAAAAAAAATTACCGCTACTAAAACTTTTGAGGATTAAGCACTCAATTAAATTCATTAATTATTAAAGCGTTTTAATAAAGTACTTCGTCTCAGTAAAAATGCAATTTATACATAAGTAGAATAAACGTACTTGTTGAACGTGCCTGGTTTGATGGGGGAAATAGATAGAGTATTGAACTATAAAAATTAAAAGTTTGGAGAATAAATGCCCGTTTAGGCGCTGAATAACTCACTTATCACTTGATCATACTTTAAAGTCGTTTACTTGATCAAGAACATTACACATTAATGAGATAAGAAACATACCTTTTATAATATTTGAAGGTATACAATATGGCATCTTCTGAACGCCTGATGTTTAGGACTTAAACCAATCTTCAAAGATTTTTTCCTCCATTTAAGTCATTAAAACATATTGGTTCAACGTTTGATAACCATTATATTAATGACAATCATCAACCATGCGTAAAATCTTAAGTTATATAAAAAAGGGATAATTGTTTTAAATAATGAAGTTATGTTTTTGTACGACTTGTATTGGAAAGGTTTCAGATTGCAATCTGAGTTACACCGACTAATTGGCCAATTAATTTACCGTTCCTTTTACAACAATTTGACCGTATCCAACTTCGACCTCTCTTTCGCTTTTTGCACCTCTGACATTCAGTGTGTGAGCGTTGGCAATGATTCCTCTTTGACAACGGCACAGTGTTTGCTATCGCAAAACATTTTTCAAGTTTCTGTGTCATGTACGTACAGATTCTTCATTAAATCCTTTGATAACAGCGGATCTATTGTATTCAATCCGACAACATTGACACCAACGATACCAAATGATATCAAGACCAAAAATAGCAAAACGTCACCAAATAAGGCACAATCCAAAACAGCATAACGTCACCAAATGATGTCACAACCGTAAATATCAATACGTCACCAAATGATGTCACAACCCCAAAAAAATCCCAATACGTCACTATATGATGACATAATCAAAAAAAGCAATACGTCACCAAATACTGCCACAACCAAAGAAATCACTATGTCTCTAAATGATGTCACTACCCATGTTCTGCCCCATATTGACCAGTCAAACTCAGGCAGTCAGTTAACGGATTTTATTAGCATAAGATCGCCAAGGATCGCCATAAGATCGCCGTGAAAGCTAAAATGAACAAATAACACTAATAAGCACTCATTCGTTTACATACATACTCATTCAATAATGTGAAGTACAGTTTAATACAATCTACACAAACATACCAAAACATGACTGAGGAAATTCGAAATGATTCAGAAATTAGATCTTTAACACATCTTAACTTAATTAGCTTTTGTATGAAAAACATTACTTTGACAATGATGAATCATAAAACACTTACATCAAGGTGCCTGACTGACTCTAAAGACATAAAATGTGCTCATTCACATTTGCTGCAAACTTTGCCATGTGCGCGCTTTCGCACAAGAACGATAACTCTGTATCATAACAAATTAATAGATAACTCGTACCACTACACACTCGTGCCACTACAACCAATGATAGCAATAGTTCACCAAATGATGTCATATTTTAAGCTGGCATTACGTCACCCAATTATATTTCAAATCAATATAGCCATATGTCACCTAATAATGTCACAGCCCAAAAACTGTAACTACCTAATTGCGAATATGAGAGTACTGATAACTGTTAAGTGACTTTTTTTAAAAGACTGCATTTAATAAAGAATTATTTGTAAGCCAATTAAATAAGCTTTATACACACTTTTCGATTTTGTAAAAAAATGACTTTAAGTTAATAAAATAAACGAACACAACAAAACAATTGTGTAATTTTTGATCGTATGATGACATCAAAAAAGTCAAAAGAACGAACATTTTGAAGTTTTTGAGGACCTAAAAGTATTGATTTTT
>WFKH01002636.1:17046983-17059717 GCA_016163765.1 Magallana hongkongensis | reverse complement strand
TTCATAACGATGCCCTACAGATAAATTATGAGTTATTTTTTTTTTTTTTTGATCAACAGGTATTTTACCGTACTTAATTTTAATTTTGACTCTTATGATCGGGTTAGATTAGTTATTTAGTGTTTCAATAAATACAGGTAAGAAAAGAGAAGACGATACTTTTTTCGCTGATCCTACTGTATCCTTCATTCAACACAGCAATTAGCACTCATTGAGTTCAACTTGTGTTCCTTTTCTATCCACTGCTTTATTTAAAGTTATTAATTTTTGAAAATATTTCGTATTTATAATCCGATTATAGAGCTGCCAAATGGACCCAAATATACCCAAATGAACGTAAAAATGATGACAAAATTAATTTTAAACAACTCATTTTTCATTACTTATCGGGTTTGTCCTGTAGAAAAAATCTTGAACCAAATTTTCTCCACACATGTTTAGCAAATAAAACGACAATTGTTTCAGTTTTTTAGGTGGATGCCAGTGAAGGACATGTATTGCTTGTGCAATACTCTCAGAATGTTTGTTATAATAGTTAATATATACATATTGATATGAAATGAAAGTTTCCAATCACACTGTAGTAGCTTCCATCATTTTGGCCCGTGCGATAGTTTAAAACAATTCTCAAAGCATTTACGCGTAATTCAACCGATCATTTTGGGAATTTTTTGTTTGGATCCCAGCCTGATGCGTCCGCCTCCTTGAAATTTAGAATTACATGTGCGTTGACCATATATACACATCAATTAAATCGGCTATGTTATGTGACGATAACATTTTTTATCTATGTATTTGCAGGATAGGTAACAAATAATAGCTTATTTTTTGGTTTTTGCACTGATTTTTTTAGAGAATTTGTCGCAATCTTTTATGCATTCCCCACATCACACTCAGTTTCTTTATTTGGTGTTCTGTGCATGCATGTAGACAAAGTGGTAATTTTGCACCACTCGCCCCCTTGTAGCTTCACCCTGATTAAATTTTATCCGGCTAAGTGTTATGTAGTAGTAAATTAAGTACACAGATCTTTGCAGTGCTTATTTACATCTTTAGAGAGTTACTTACGTACAAAGTACACATTTGTATGATTTCAATGTAATTGTCAATTTTAGGAAACTAAGAGAAATTCATCTTGTGATACATATGCCTGTCTATACCTTCTATTCTTTCTTATTGATGGAATGAATTATAACAAACTAAAACAATAAATTTTGAAAAAATACATGCAATTATAATTTTAAAGTGTTATTGTTCTCTACACATGAAATCGGCATTGTGAACAAATCGGCACCCTATTATCCCTACCTTTGATATAGAATATGTATCCATCTATATTGACAACAATGCCAAAAGTTTGACTCATAATTAGCTGTTTACTTAGGAAAAGGAGTCTTAAAATTTTGAATGAAAATGTTTGTATAAATTACGTATGATGTGATAATATCTCAATGATTAGTTTATAATCAAATTGTATGACTGCATGCATAAAAAACGATAAGTAGCCTAATGCTAATATTAATTGTTGAAACCGGACTAATAATTTTTATTTAGATTAATACAGATTCCGGGGGGGGGGGGGGGGTGTCAGGGGGTTTGGCAACCCCCGCCCCTCCTCGGGAAAATTGAAGCTTATTAAATTTACATGGTAAAATTACTGAAAATAAGCCTAGGACCCCCCACCTCCCCCGATAACAATTTTGGATCCGCTTATTAAGCCTTTTACCATAACCGCATTTTTACACAACAGGTATGAATAAACCCCGGGTTTAAACTATTGATGGTGAAATATCCCAGGGTTCAAACGCATCAGGTGGGAATGCACACAATGCGATCAAAACACTTAGTTCCCTGAAACACACTGTATTATTACTAGTCCAATTATATATTCTGTGTAAAAAAAAAAATAAATGAGTGAGAAAATACCATTTATTTGTATATTATTACTTATTAGGTTTGTTACTGACTGACTACAGAAATATATCGGGTTGATCGCCATCTATGAGATTGATCAACCCGATATATTTCTGTAGTCAGTCAGTAACAAACCAAATAAGTGTTTTGTTTTCCCGAGGACTATCAAGTGACACATTTATTCACAAACAGCGATGATCTACGCAAACCCATGTACAAGTTGCCAAACATCTCGTCCAATTTAACTCATATAAACTCTTCAAAATTATCAATCTCACCTTTCAAATACTCTTTGAAATTCCTCGCTTCACCCATGTTTACTTACAATATTTTTTTGCTATTCAATTTCAAACGTTTTCCCTCTTCCCTCTGCAGAGATTTGAGCAAATCTTGACGCTGCCATTTTGTTCTGCTCCAGACACAACAATGTGACGTCAATTCAAAGGGCAACTACTCTTACTAATTTAAAAATAATTCTAAAGGGCAACTACTCTAAATATTTTAAGAACTTACGGAACCCGGTTTCTGTGTTAAATAATATGATATATCGAGATGAGTAGGCGAAGCGGCGGCAAATGACGGCCATATTGCCTAATATTTATTCTCAACGAACCTACATAGAGATATATGAGGCAGTCACGTGCCATGTTTAAACCAATGAAAGTGTGACATTTAAGTCCGAGGAAAAACAAAAGTGTATGTACCGATGATCTTTATTTAGAACAGTTTGATATCGCTATGATACAGGTTTTCAGATCCTTGATTTGATTGGTTAATTTAGATATTGGATCTCGAATTTCGAATGTTGAATCTCGTATTAATATTTCGAATCTCGTATTTTGAATCTCGAATGAGCCTTAGAACTGGGCTTTCGTAACATGTACATACATTAACGTTGTAAACAGCTGAGCGCTGCTACGGTACCGGCCATGCATTCGTATACATATGTATGTACGGGTTGTTTTTTTTAACAATGACGAACTTGCGATTAGATTTAATATACTTACATGGTTTTAACATGTTATTCTTTCCACATTTTCAATCATCTGTCACTGTAAATGGTGTGGAACTGCATCATTCATACAAGGATAAATACCGAGTTGTCGTCTGTTTATATTCGATACGGGGTAAGGCTAATAACAGTAAACTTACTGTAAACAATATTTCCCTATTGAAAAACAATCTAAACCGTGACGTACATTTTTAAACAAAATCTTAACAATTATAAGACAAAAATATTGTAATTATTTCGTTTTTAGCCATCCATAGACATATTAATTACATAATAGGTATAATTGTTAAAAATTGATGGGGGTTTTTTTTTAACATGCCTATTTTA
This sequence comes from Magallana hongkongensis, assembly GCA_016163765.1. Taxonomy (NCBI): domain Eukaryota; kingdom Metazoa; phylum Mollusca; class Bivalvia; order Ostreida; family Ostreidae; genus Magallana; species Magallana hongkongensis. The sequence continues at coordinate 17,056,464 of WFKH01002636.1, read as the reverse complement.
AATATAAACACAAGTCCCCCCCCCCCCCCCCAAAAAAAAAAAAAATAATTAATACTAGAAACTTTTTAATTTTTTTTTATCTAAACTGACATCAAAATTGAATTGGGACAGGCATGTACTCTATGTGAAATTTGAGAATTTTATTCAATAAAGTAATGATTTTTAGAATTCTGGATTCTCATGAAAATTGAAAATTTTTCAGCGATAAAATGTTCAATACCAAGAAAATCTTCACGGCAGAAAATAAATCATCAAATCTTTTGATTTATTTTGGCCATTTCACAGAGCCGATTTGACCCTTCGTGGGCCTAGCTCTTTAAAATATACACTTTACCAAGAGCTTGCATAGATAATTTCAAAATGTTAAACAAATTTCCGTCTATATTCTTATATTAAACTTCGAAACAATTCTGCGGCCCCATGTTTGTTTAGGGATCACAGTTTGAACTCGACATTGTTGAGATGGTGACCATCTAAAAGAACCCGCTTAAGGTGGCTCTATACACCCACAGTTTATTCCAATTTTCAATAGAAGAACACAAAACATACTTATCAAATATTAAAATGATGATAGTGATACTATAGGTATTTTTAAAGAATTTTTTAATGTTTTTTCGTGTTTTTGTAAAATAATTTTTAAAAAGTTAACTATTAACAAATTGAAAGAAAATTGTTTGTCAAATGATGTCAAAAATATTTTTATTGCAAATTTTTTAGTATTTCCCCAAAACATATAATTTTCATATCTTCTTACTCTGTTGACAAATCATCTGAAAAAGCTTCTTGATGTTATAAGAAAATGTATTTTAATAAATATGACAAAAAAAATTGAATGAAAATCATTACAAATAAACACAAAAAAATTAAAATTTTATTTGGTATGAAAGTTCCTTAAGTAAGAGTTATCTTTCCTAAGTCTTAAGGCCCAAACTTATCAATTTCTGAGTTTAAGAAAATTTCCTAAATAATGTTTTGGAATGATAAATGCATACATATTTCATTATAGGCCTATATAAGTAAATATATTCGCTTTATATGGTGTGTTAATGCACCGTTGTGGTACGTATAGTATGATTTTTAAAAATACAAATAGTTTGTTTTAAACACAGTAACACCAATATTTATTATATGTTTGTCATACCTTTACAATAACAGTGCTCTTTATCGATATAATCAAAGTCACTGTCCATCTGCATCTTCCGCTTAGTCATTCAATTAATACATGTAGAATATTGAAAGGGGCGGGGTCACCGCTCTTATCACGCTTCTTTTTTTTTTTTTTCAATGTTAATTCGTTCTGGTATTTTTTTTTTAAATCGCGCCTTTAAAAAAACGTTTTTAAGATTCAGATCAAATAATACCTTTTCTGTCCTCCTTTTTTCAAAAGAGCGGTTCCCATACAATTCGCCCCAATTTAAATCAGCCAGTACTTTTTTGCGTACTGCGTCATCAAAAAGAGGTGTATAGAGCCACCTTAGGCCAATGGAAAATAATTTATAACTGGATTTTAAAATGATCTGCTATGACCTTCACATTTGACCTTGGAACCTAGTTCAAGATCACTGCACACCCATTACCCAAAAAGCCCTGCTTATTTGAAGTATAAGCTAGGTGGGGCTAAAGGGAGAGTATATATGCTCTGAAAAAAAGATTTTGTGCTAAATCTAATATGGCCTTAAACCTTGACCTAGAGACTTGGTTCAAGATCACTGCAGATGCAGATCATTTGACAAACAAAACACTCTGTGTGAAGCAGGAGCAAGGTTGTACCAAGGGGGGAGAATACATGATTTGGACAAGTTCTATTATGACCTTAACCGTAGACATAGAAATTTGGTTCAATGCCAGATTAGACCGATGTGTGAGAATATATGATCTGGACAAGTTCCGCTACAACCTTAATTATCTTAGACCTAGAAACTAGTTTCAAGGTCACTCCACACCCTTTATCCAAAGACACTCTGTGAAAGAAGTATGATCTAAATTCGACCAAGAAGAGATAAGATATGCTCCTGAAAATTGATCCACGACGGACAGATGGAAAGACATACAGACAGACGAACGGACTCCGGACAAAAAGTGATCAGAAAAGCTCATCGAACGATCAGCTCAGGTGAGCTTAAAGCAAATTAATCAACTTTAAAAATAAAACTTGATGACGTGAGCGGTTAAATGGTTTATTTTAAAAGTTCTGCCGCGTATCAAAGCCATACACCACGTTTCTTTGTATAAGCCATGAAATGTCCTAGTCTGTCTTTTGAATAGACTTTTGTTATTGTTTTGTTAATTTTAGTATAGCTTAAGAATTTGTTGTCGGGCTTATATAACATTTGGAAGGTGACCCAACTATCATTTCAAAAACTATGTAGTACGCCCTTGACAACAACTCAATGCGCAAATATGGGTCTTTTAAACTGTAACAGTAGTATAAATAGGCAATTTTTGGCATGCATCGCACGAGAACATATTTAGTTTTGGGGAAAACTAGCGTTTACAATATCAAGGAGGACAATAGGATTACATGGATTGATTAGTGTATCAGTATGTACAGACATATTTTACTTCAGTTTATATATAACAGACAAGTAGTAATTGATTGAGTAATCTTATGAACTGATTAATTGATAATGTAAGAAAAACAAATGTAGAATAAAAAAAATCAAATGAAAGAAAACGTACAGCTAACAAGTAGTTAACAGTTTCGGTTAAGTTTTATTTATGTTTTATTTGGAATATGAAGACCACGGTTTGATTAATCGATAATCGATAACATTAAAAATGATGTGTATGCTAGTAAGAATATTTTCTGTACATATTAATAAAGAAATGACATTTCTTAACCCCTCGAATTTGCAAGAAGGATTTTTCTTTCTTATCATTTCCTATAACTATATGTCAAAATATCATTTTCCTGTCTGGAAACCTAGTAATTATCCCTAGAGAAACTAACTTAAAATTTGCAAGCCTTCTAATAAGTACTCACCTTGTTTATCAGGTCTTTAGAAAGTAAAACAGTCTATGGTTTCACCAAGCTGCTATTCGGTGTTGTTATACCTTCATCTAAAAAACAGAGCATAAAGCAGGCACGTAGCATCAAGGGGGAGGGGTTGGGGGCTAGGGGGGCCTGGCCTACTTTTTCTCGCAGCAAACATTTTTCTTCTCTCTCTCTCTCTCTCTCTCTCTCTCTCTCTCTCTGATTAAGATTGTTATGACTTTTGAATGTCCTTTTTTTTTTACAAGTTTATAAAACTTTTGGTGTCTTGCTCCGCGCCCCCTCCCCCAACCCCCAGGAATAAGGATTCGGAAGATTTTGTGTTTTGTCTACTTGTCAAGATTTTTTTCGGATAAGTCTGCCCCTCCCCCCTCCCCACTTTAAAAAGCGATGCTACGTGCCTGTTATGTCCCTCATTTTAAACATATTGACTATAGCTTCTAGAATCAAAACAGATTATTTGATGCTTTACTTGTATGTGCAGATACTTTTACGTCCATACGAATATACAGTAGATCATCGAACAAAAACGCTTTTTAATTATTAGATATAGAATCACTGCGATTTATTAACGTGACTGTCTATAGAAACATTTAAAACTAAATTCCCAATGCACGTGTCTATGATAATCAATATCAACTGATCATGTCTTTAAAACCCCAAACCACTATTTGATTGCCCAACAGTAACAGCCTCAGATAAAGATTTTATGTGAACCTGTTAACTTACAGCACTTCGAATTGATTTTATATGTGTTTTATAAACATAATTAGAATTTGTTCGTTTCATAAATTTGAATTCGATCCCAGTGAACTGGCACTCTTGTTGTCAACAAGAAAAGAAAGTCACAAAAGCAATATAATATTAGTCAAACAAGGCAATTTAAAACCGTCTGAAGGGTTTCCATCGAGTTGGGTTTTTTTTTTTCATACAATGCTTAAATTTGTTTGAGTTTAATACGAAGCATGAATATGTGAGGAGGTGCAGTTTTAATAAAGGACTTCTGGAGGAAAACCGTTTAGAGGAAGTTGATTTGACCTAAATCTCTGGCATCGAAATTTATTTAAAGGCCCTTTCACAATTGGCGCACGAGCACTTAACAACACTTTTCGATCAGAATATTTAAGCTTCGCACGAGCTCTCGCATACGTTGCATGCGTTTTAGTGGTCGCAACAAGTCCCCTCAAAACAGTGGACATGCACTCTATTCAGGCACGACCAAATGCGATCCAAATTATCGCAATGCAACGCACGAACATTAATACGAACGTCTTACAACGTTTTGTGTACTCGAAAGAGTGATGCACGATTTTTAAAGGTCGTAAGATGAATCGCAGCTGTCTATGCGTGTGTTTTGCGACCATAAGACTGTTCCTCAACGCGTCTTATGTAGTCTTGCAACGTTTTACTATCATTGCACGATTTATCAGCTTCAGTTTGCCATGCTTAGCCACAAGTATTAATACCCGGTATAAGCATCTCTGTTTTAGACCATAATTGACTTTGGATGCTGCTATACCAATGCCTCCTCGCCGTCTGCTGGGTTTATATATACAACTGTACCCCCTATGTATATATATATTTATATATACCGGTATATATACCCCCTCTTATTCGCACGAGCATTCGTACCATGGAACGAATGAACTCAAGAGCGCAGCACGTCCATTAGCATTGGCGCACGTTCAATCGTCCGATCACTTGATCACCCGCGCGATCCTATCGCATTATCTTACAAAAATACTTGCGTTCATTGTACAGCAGTCGCATATAGACGCAAGATATATCGCATTATTTAATGCGTTTGTATCGCACAACACGCTTTATATCGTGCGAATTTCGTACGGACACTTTTTCATAAATATTATGCGATTCTTTTGGCAACAGTTTACGATCCAAATCTAAAGTTGTCGGTCGCACGAATATGTTGTCGCTTCTGCTCGTGCGCTAATTGTGAAGAGCCTTTAAGAACATTGCACATGGTTTGCTTATTCAAACAAGCTCTTTGTGTGTGCCGTTAAAGGCAGTTTGGCATAAGGGAGCAAAATAGGATATTGAAATGGATTTTACACAGAGGTCTGCTGTGAACTTCATATTGACAATTGACAGATGCACAGAAACTTATGTTTAAATTCCTCACCAATATGAAGTCTTTTGATAATACCAGAGCATGATTGGCGTGGACAAAACAATTTGTCCAAACAAGTTTTTTGTCAAAGGTTCGAGGTCTGTATTGATTGACCTGTTTGAATGCTACAACACAATACATAAATCTACCTACATTAAAAAAAATCAATAACTTAACTCAGTGCTTATTTTTTCACCATCAAATTCGTTAAGTACAAAGAGGAAGAACAGAGCTGTCTTAAAAATCCCGTATATTTTAAATACAATATGCATTAATTTCACATGATTGTAAAACTTAATGTTTTATGCAATTTTAAACACTAAGGATGGGCTTTTATTTTCTATTTGAGAGAATGTTTTTAACCCTTTGTGTCCTTTATGAATTTTGTCCTGATAAGAAACAAATAAAAAAGTTAACATATCTACATCATTTGATTCTGTCTACATATTCTACTATACATATTTCAATGTGACATGTAACATAATCTTTTTAAGTTTTCAGATATCTTCAGTTATTCTAGAATAAAAAAAACCCACCTTTTGATACATGGTACGAAGGAAGAAGATCATTTTAGACAAAGTCAGCGTCGAAAAATAATGTGTTGCTTGCAGTGGATCTGTAACAACAGCTACACACTTGGGTATGTTCATAACAATCCATACTATAACTATACTTGCTAAACGAAGAAAGATGACAATAAATATTTTCTCTTCACTGGTATATGAAAGTCAGAAACATTTATATCAGTAGATGAGTAGTAAAAAAAAAATACTAATAAAAAGATATGACTTGCCGATTTAATTTCTATTAAAAATCAGTTTGATTTTTATGTTTGTTGAGGAATTCACACAGTATGAACCTGTGCCATTTAGTCGTCCGGGGCGTTTTATCCGTCCGTGTCGTTGTGTGCGTTCGGAGCTGGCGTTGTGTGCGTCCGGGGCGTTGTATCTGTCCCTGGCGTGGTGTGCGTCCGGGACTTTGCGGGTGTCGTTTCTATCCAAGGGCGGAAACGTAGCCTTTCCGAACGAAGCCGCCTGGGATGGAGATGCCTCGTGTGAATTTAGTACCACAGATGGATAATTGAAATTTAAATCATCGTTAGAATAAAACAAAGGCGGAGAAGTTTGCGAAATGTTTTTATAGTTTTGGCTTGATCCTGATACGAAACCTGGTCTATAAGTGTTAGCGTTAAATTCAATGTCAGAATCTTCAAAATCAGGCTGAATGAATTTTGAGTGAGATGTTACAGAAAGTTTCGTCACAGCTCTTTTAAGTTCTTGAAACGGCGTTAATTTGGCCATTAACGAAGTTCTTTAACTGGAAGGATACCGTGGCTTGGACGAAGACCAGATTTCCACCACTGTATCGTACTATGATTTCGCCCAATACGATATTTCAGTTAATTTGATCCTCGGGACCTTATTCGTCCTTGACCAGACACCTGGCGTTGCCTGTGCCACGTTATAAAACCCAGAATTATCTCCTCTTCTACCTGGGGAGTAGCCCTTTTCCCTGTATAAAAAGAGGAGACAAAAGAAAGACAACTTCCAGTTGACTACTTCTTTTATTGTAATTCAAACTATTTTAATTATAAAACATTCCAAATAAAATTCCACAATTTAAATATAATATAATTTATAATATATAACAATAGATATTGATTACAAGAAACTCTGAAAATGAAATATTATATTTATTTGAACCCCCTGAATCATTTATGTTAACTTTTATAAAAACGCGCAAGTATCTTGATATGATCTTACCTGTATAAAAAGAGGAGGCAAAAGACAGCTTCCAGCTGACTACTGGAGAGCTGCTTTCCCCGCATCTTCTTTTTATACGCACGGACACTGTACCTCAAATTTCCGAACCTTATAAGTACATGAGTTCAAGTCCATACTAATGATGTGACGCACCGTGGTCAGCCATAGCATTTTATTTATATCTCCGACCCGGCATAGACAGGCTTATCACTGAACTTTATTACCCATTTCTCTTTAAATGTAAACAATCATACACTATCTGTATAGCCAATGTACTTTAACCAATTTCTGTAGAATTTCCGTAATGATATGTGTCTGAATGGTAAGGATATGCCATTCAGTCACCTTTCCAGACCTTTCAGTCACTTTTCAGTTAACTGAATGGTAGAGCTTCATCCTGTGTCAATCTTAAGTAAAATAATAGTCAATTATACAATTTATCCAATATTATGAATTCAAAAGGAAATTTAGTCTATTGACAAAATTTATATCTGAGTAAGTTCAAATCTATTTTGGATTGGATGAACCACTTTTTCCAATCATTATAATTACAAGTGCACAAAGTAAATATATCTTTTTATACATTAGCTCTAGTCAACAAACTGAAAATGTTCATCTACTCTATTAATGCATTATCACAATTAAAATCTGTATGGCTTCAATATTTAATGGGATTCCGTGTGTCTATATACATGTACATGCAGTTATATACAAAGCCATACATATAAATCCACCACAAGAAACCAACACTTATAAATTAGAGGTGTGTGTTCGTTACATATCGTTTTATCTCCTTGCAGTATTGTTTAATGGTTTAATCACTGCACTTTATTTTTTTATTTTCACGAATATTCAATGATTTCATTCACAAACATCATCAGTTTTATTCACATATAAATTATCTTATAAATTATGTATCCCTGGCAAAGTTTTAGAGCCAATATGTGTGGGCCAAAATGACAAGTTTCATAAAAGAAATACATGTATCGAATCTTAATGATTCAAGCAGACAAAAACATAAAATTAAACACCATAAGTACACTTGGGGAAATATTCAGAAAAGAAACATGACTAAATTTTATCAACAATGAACCCAGCAGTAATTATTGATAATAGTCAAACTGAAAAGGTTTGTGAAAAATAATAACTTTCTGCTATGTGGCATTAAAAGTGTAGATTTGAGGTTAACAAGAATATCAGCTTTATTGTAATAGAAATTACACCAAAGTAACATATTCTTTTTTCATTATGAATTTGTCTGTCCTGTTTTTTTCTTTAAACTACCAAAAGTCAAAATTCATAATTTCAAACTGCCGTTTGAATGTCGATGTAAATGTTTTTTGTTTTATTTTTTTAAACTATGTATATTAAATATAGTGCAAGTTTCAGCGTTATTTATATTAAACAAATACTTGAAATTTTATGCTACTATTTATCTTTTCAAATAAATTCCAAAAAATATTTTAAAATAATGTAGAATGCGACAGATGTATATCAAATACCTTAAAATATTCCAATTGAAACAAAGAACAAATTAGCAACATTGTTAAAATCCAAAGATTTTATCTTCAAAAAATTACCTCCGATTTGAAATAAAGATTAACGTTTTAATGAAATATCTTACTTTAATCACAGAACTTTTTCTGTTTAGTTTGTTGCAAAATATTTTTATCTTTTTTTTTTTTTTTTTAGATATATCTAACTTAAGGCTGAAAAGTGTTCAAGTTACTAATATGTCACACGCCAAAAACACCACGTAAGTAAAGCATTAAAGAAAATGAAAATGATAATGTATATTTTTATTACATTGAAATTCCTTCTTTTGATTTATGAGTGAATATTTTTAATTGAAAATGTATTCCAAATATCTTTTTCTTAGTGTTAAAGACGAAGTGTTTAAAATCTTCAAGCAATTAGATGACCTTCAAATCCTTACTTCCAATTTAAACTTGTAAGTAGCATTAACACGTTCCTCATTTTTAATGAAATAATTATTTTGTCATAGTTTTTTGTAGAGGCAGAAAACATATTCTAGCCTATTAAAAGCCTTTATTAAAGGTGATATGAATTCAAAAATACGCATTGTTTCCCTTTTATCTCCGACTACCGCCATATTAGTTGTCGATTTCTACATGTATTGTTCTGCTCATCGCTACACACCCCCTATATAAGGCCGATAGCACTATTCATACGCGTTTTGAACAAAAATAATATGACAACCACTGCACTGGTAAGGAATATCCAATGAACGACGAAACAAGGCAGACTGAAATCCAGGCACACATATTTCAAAATCCTCGATAATTGTAGAACGTTTTCCGGTGTAAGTTATAGCATCGCACATGCGCAAGCCACACACTGATTTTAGAAACGGAGTGTTTTTGTAGAAACCAATGGAAACGATGTTCAGAGTGCATAAAGTCTTCTTCTTTTCGAAGATATTGGCGGCACTAAATCCAACACAGTAGATAAATGATAGTAAATCCAAGAAAGTAACAACGTAACATCGTTTCCATAGGTTTCTACAAAAACGCTCCGTTTCTAAAATCCATGCGATCACTGACATTGCTCGAGCTGCCACAGTGTGTGGTTTGCGCA
>WFKH01002636.1:17030537-17045616 GCA_016163765.1 Magallana hongkongensis | reverse complement strand
CCGTGTGTCTATATACATGTACATGCAGTTATATACAAAGCCATACATATAAATCCACCACAAGAAACCAACACTTATAAATTAGAGGTGTGTGTTCGTTACATATCGTTTTATCTCCTTGCAGTATTGTTTAATGGTTTAATCACTGCACTTTATTTTTTTATTTTCACGAATATTCAATGATTTCATTCACAAACATCATCAGTTTTATTCACATATAAAATATGTTATAAATTATGTATCCCTGGCAAAGTTTTAGAGCCAATATGTGTGGGCCAAAATGACAAGTTTCATAAAAGAAATACATGTATCGAATCTTAATGATACAAGCAGACAAAAACATAAAATTAAACACCATAAGTACACTTGGGGAAATATTCAGAAAAGAAACATGACTAAATTTTATCAACAATGAACCCAGCAGTAATTATTGATAATAGTCAAACTGAAAAGGTTTGTGAAAAATAATAACTTTCTGCTATGTGGCATTAAAAGTGTAGATTTGTGGTTAACAAGAATATCAGCTTTATTGTAATAGAAATTACACCAAAGTAACATATTCTTTTTTCATTATGAATTTGTCTGTCCTGTTTTTTTCTTTAAACTACCAAAAGTCAAAATTCATAATTTCAAACTGCCGTTTGAATGTCGATGTAAATGTTTTTTGTTTTATTTTTTTAAACTATGTATATTAAATATAGTGCAAGTTTCAGCGTTATTTATATTAAACAAATACTTGAAATTTTATGTTACTATTTATCTTTTCAAATAAATTCCAAAAAATATTTTAAAATAATGTAGAATGCGACAGATGTATATCAAATACCTTAAAATATTCCAATTGAAACAAAGAACAAATTAGCAACATTGTTAAAATCCAAAGATTTTATCCTCAAAAAATTACCTCCGATTTGAAATAAAGATTAACGTTTTAATGAAATATCTTACTTTAATCACAAAACTTTTTCTGTTTAGTTTGTTGCAAAATATTTTTATCTTTTTTTTTTTTTTTTTAGATATATCTAACTTAAGGCTGAAAAGTGTTCAAGTTACTAATATGTCACACGCCAAAAACACCACGTAAGTAAAGCATTAAAGAAAATGAAAATGATAATGTATATTTTTATTACATTGAAATTCCTTCTTTTGATTTATGAGTGAATATTTTTAATTGAAAATGTATTCCAAATATCTTTTTCTTAGTGTTAAAGACGAAGTGTTTAAAATCTTCAAGCAATTAGATGACCTTCAAATCCTTACTTCCAATTTAAACTTGTAAGTAGCATTAACACGTTCCTCATTTTTAATGAAATAATTATTTTGTCATAGTTTTTTGTAGAGGCAGAAAACATATTCTAGCCTATTAAAAGCCTTTATTAAAGGTGATATGAATTCAAAAATACGCATTGTTTCCCTTTTATCTCCGACTACCGCCATATTAGTTGTCGATTTCTACATGTATTGTTCTGCTCATCGCTACACACCCCCTATATAAGGCCGATAGCACTATTCATACGCGTTTTGAACAAAAATAATATGACAACCACTGCACTGGTAAGGAATATCCAATGAACGACGAAACAAGGCAGACTGAAATCCAGGCACACATATTTCAAAATCCTCGATAATTGTAGAACGTTTTCCGGTGTAAGTTATAGCATCGCACATGCGCAAGCCACACACTGATTTTAGAAACGGAGTGTTTTTGTAGAAACCAATGGAAACGATGTTCAGAGTGCATAAAGTCTTCTTCTTTTCGAAGATCTTGGCGGCACTAAATCCAACACAGTAGATAAATGATAGTAAATCCAAGAAAGTAACAACGTAACATCGTTTCCATAGGTTTCTACAAAAACGCTCCGTTTCTAAAATCCATGCGATCACTGACATTGCTCGAGCTGCCACAGTGTGTGGTTTGCGCATGTGCGATGTTATAACATACACAGGAAAAAGGTCTACAATTATGAAGGATTTTTGAAATATGTTTGCCTGGATTTCAGTCTGTCTTGTTTCGTCGTTCATTGGATAGTCCTTGTCCGTGCAGTGGTTGTCATATTATTTTTTGTTCAAAACGCGTTTCTACAAGTCTTTTCGTCCAATGTAACGTGTTCGGGTGTATGAAATACCTGAATGCGGTGAAGCATGAATAGTGCTATCGGCCTTACATATGGGGTGTGTAGCGATAAGCAGAACAATAGAAATCGACAACTAATATGGCGGTAGTCGGAGATAAAAGGGAAATAATGCGTATTTATGAATTCATGTCAGCTTTAAGCCGCAAACCTCTTAACAGTTTAAAGTTTTTCACTGTGTGGACGTACATCTTGCCTCGCTGTGTAACTCGGTCACGATGAAATTATCCTTTTTTATCAAGCAGGGAGAATAACAACATAAAATAAACTGGTCAATGCATTATTTACAAACAGAATATGCACATAAAATAAAAAAAAAAAGCATAAAATCCAAAGACCACGAAAGGAATACTACACGTCGGCAACGAGTTTCAGGTGTGCAATCGGGTGTAACAAAATCGAAGTGTTTATATACCTCTGTGACGGTGCCTATTTACGAGCGGTGTTCTGCTTTAATTGAAGAAAGCCATTTCTCAAAGTGAAGCTAAATAAATTTTCGCGATATAAAAAGTAAGATAGTTACATGTACAACCGTTAAATCAATATCAATTTGAAAAATAGGCATTCGAGCACGCAAAGTTTGCATTATATAAAAAGAGACATTATGGTTTTTTTTATTGATATTCTTTGTCATCATATTAGTGGTCTACTGTTAAATATACCGTTGAGCCTAAATGAGGCTAAAACAATAATCATATTTGAAAGAAATTATACTAAACTCTGCAAATTTATTTTCAAAGTGCGTAGGTTTTGTATCAATTTTAACGCACTTTGAAAAATACATTTGATGTGCGCATTTTAAAGAGCGTTGTAAGAGATCCGAGACTTTTCAGTTATAACTAATACTCGGTTGACTAATCAGATGGCTATAATACACATCCATTAACGAACAAGTTAAAGATTTAATCTTGAAAATGATTCATTCTCGGCTATACCAATAGTAACACATGTTTACCACCATTACTTTTGCAAACAGGAAAGGTAAATTGTCAAATAAAAATATATTTTTAGACTTTTAGAAATGTATGAAAGTTCCACTTTTGCAATTGGGTTAACCGTTCACTGTTATTTGTTCATATTCCAGATTAAAAAGGTATTAAATAGGTTCATAAAACCTATATATCGTGACGTACTTTCTTTTGAAATTGCGCTATCGAATAGAGCATTACCTACTAAACTGTCTAATCCCGCTCGTTCTTTTTCACTTTTTGACTTTCATATAAGTTTAATGAGTGTATAAAATATATACAAATATTTTAAAACCAATTTTATATAACAAATAGGCAGATATTTTACAATTCAAACTTTCAGAAATTCATAAATATCCGAATATTAAAAATCGGTCTCGTTAGGAAAGAAAATAATCTTAGGAAGTACCTCTTTCCACTTTGGTAAAAAAAACTTTCGGGATATGTACGCTCACAAGAGTTTTATTTCCTTTCGAGTGTAATACAGATATTAGGGTTACACTGTGGAGTTATCTCAATCAAACTTAAAAAAAGAATTAAACATCTGATTTAACTCCTCCTCTTTGACCAGGCCTGTAAATCTTATAAATCACTCCCCTTTCCAGAACACCCCTTCTCACATGCTCTTGTGAACAAAATAAAAAGTTACTTGCAGAACTACTAAAAATAAATGCAAATTAGTCAGAGAATACACAATGGTGAATGGATACGTATTTCTACCGAAACGAAAGCAAGAAAATGCCATTTATTAAGGGAATTCGAAAGCAAATCCACAGAAATAATATTCAACATCTCTGAACTGTTTCCTGAAATGAAAAACACGCAGTTAATGTTTCAAACTTGAATAAAACCTAAACAAACCATCTCAACATTTTTCAAGAAAAGTATAAAATCATATGAAATCAAATAGTATTACCAAGAAAACTCTCTAGAAAATACCGGTATTATATATGACATGAGACATACCGAACATTTACTATTACAGGTAAATATATTGACAATCTCCGCGAATATGTGTCCTTTGAGATTCCTTCAACACGTATTGAATTTTTAGAGAAAGCTCCTGATATGTGCACATGCCTATGATATTGCAACATTATACGAGGGTTGACCACTGTTGTAAAAATAGTTGGGCCAAGGGTTGAGAATATTGAAAAATTAGAACTTATAGAAAAGTACGCTCAAAACTCGACATTAAATTTTTACTGAATTTTGTGAAGTTTATGGGTCTGAAAAGGAATCTTTTAGACAGTTCGTAGGTAAAGAAAAAATTACTGCCTGGCACAGAGTCTGTCAAAGATGCAGCAAAATATTCTCGACCTGTTACTGTAACGGGCAAGGTAAATATCTCAAAAGTTAGGGAAATAATTGAAAGTAATAGCAGATACACGATTCGTGATCTTACCAAGTGAAAGCTGTTGACATATGTTTCAATGGCGTGTACATTTCATTTTGAAGCGTATTGTTGATAGATGGATATCGCATATAATATATTTATATAATAGTTGACCAAAAACTGGTCCGAGTACAAACCTCTAAGCAATTGCTTGAAATGTTCCATATATTCAACAAAAGACAATTTGCAAATATTAATACTGTAACTGGTGACAAAACATGGGTTCACTGTTTCGAACCTGTAAGAAATAATGGAAACAAAATACGGCTAACTAAACAAGGTAGAGGGCGAAACGAACCATAAGCACAAAGAAGATTCTTTGTTGCGTGTTCTTCTCATGTGATGGTATAGCTGTACAAATTCCTGTGCCGAAGGGCAGAGGTGTTACAAGTCGGTATTACCGAGATGTTATACTATAAAAAGCTCAAGAAATATTGTCATAAACGACGCCTTATGTCAGGATTTAGGCATGCTAGTCTACTTTATGATAATGTTCTATCATTTACATCTGAGCTAGTTATGCATTTTTAAAAAGCAAAGAAGGTTGCCGTCTTGCCACACCCACCATACTTTTCAGATCTAGCCCCATGCGACTTGTTCCTTTTCTCCAAAACTTATAAGGTTCTTATCTGATCGTCGCTGGAAGTCCCGACAAACCCTTGGCTTAGCCATCAGGCAGTGGTCTACCTTAATCAGCGTACCGTGACGCATTTCAGAAATGGATTCAGAGATTGAAATTTTGTATTTCAAACCGCGGGGAATACTTTAAAGGGATTTAATGTTCATTTACTATTTGAGTCGAATGATTTTGAGATATCGTACAATAAACATTACATATCTAACAACCCTTGTATGTGTACACTTACTGCATGATGGTGAGGGAGATATGAAGATTTATCCCCCCCCCCCCCAAAAAAAAAAAAAATCATATTCATTGAGGGGATCGCGCGAGGACGATTTGCTTTTTCTTTCAAAGTAGTTGCATTTTAATTATTCGAACTTTAAAGCACGGTAATCTGGTTTAGCTGTCATAATTGCTATAATGTTTACAAAACTTCTTGATTTAAAAAACCCCACCATAAACTGTTTTCACAGTAAGGCAGTCATTGGTTTTAATATTTGGGAAACAGTAAAAACATTTTTTTAATCTTCATCAGCTTTAGGAACATATGTTACTTTTTAAAATATATTGCTGTCTTTTTCGTATATGCCACTGACAGGGATACACCGGAAGACTGGGAAAAAAGACGCAATATAGTAAAGGAAACAATATGCTGTGCTGACCTTATGCTGCAAGTTTTTGACAATATGAATGATGGTCAATGCACAGAAAAGGGGTGACTAAATTTTTATTATGCCCGGGAAAAAAGTCAAATCAGTTCTATTAAACCGTTTAGTTCTCTAATAATATTTTCCTTTAAAGTTTTGGTAGCTTTTAAACCTTTTAAAGGATTATTAAAATACTCACAATTAAAAAAAAAGATTATCTTGTTGTATATTATAAATATTTGTGCAACATTTTTCAAATTGCAATGTTTTAATAAGTAGAAATTTATAAATAAATTTAATATTGTTCTGACTCATATTGCTTATCCAAATGCATATTAAAATATATAGAATAGTCTTAACTTTTGCGAACATTAATTAGTATAGCAAGCTTAAAATGAAAGATAATACTTTTAATTTATAACTTAGAATAAAACATACTTCTAATTTATTTTATTTTCTCACTGTTTATTGTTCACGGTTTTCTTACATCTTCATTATATTCTTATCTGCAGAGAACTGTTCGAGGTATTTGTTTATACCTTTGAGATTAGTAAGCACATCTGTAAGATAGTATGCAGGCTATGCATAGATATTACTCTTAGGTAAGTGACATTAACTTACTTAAGCTCGTCAACAATTTCTATTTTTTTATCAGTTTCTTGGTCACCTTCATCTGCTTCAACATGCATATCACTGTCTAGCTAACAACTCGGTTATCATTCCTGTGTGTGAGGATTGGTGTTTTGTTAATGCATACGGTCACACTTTTTAATTGTTTCATTTTACCTTTTCTTCCAGAAACTCACACAAAACTACTTATCTTAACCAAATAAAAGTCAAGCTTCGAAATGCAATTCATTGAAAAACTACTAAAAACCCCCGTTGTTCTCTGTATTATTTAAAAAATCTCTTTCATTATATATAAAATCCGGATATAATATAAGTCTACTAGTAATCATACGCATTGTATTGTCGCATCTCTTTTTATTCCCTGATTGATCAATATTGCTTATTTTTAAACATTCAAATATTCAAATATTCTGGCACTCCCCAGTTACTCCAAGGTTCTGTCGTCACTGCAAAATATTGAAAGTGTTCTTCTGTTAGAAAGATAAAATAAATTGCTGCAGTAGTTCGTTATTTGTTTTTAAAATTCGTATCGCATACTTACAATATCATTTGTCAATTTGTTCTCTTTCGAAAAATAATCTCACCATAAGCGATAAGTCTACTGTCAGCTATGTCGTCGAATTCGATGATTTTCCCAATTTGCATCCTCGTCACAATATTCATTTTGAAGATTTTACTTTTAAGCTTAATATTGTTTCTCTGCGTGAATTTGCTTGTCGTAATAATATACCTTTTCCCCATCTTAAATGACATAGAACATGCTAAATAAATTTTTCAGAGGAAATGAAATATCGTCTGCTCTAGAACCAAATATTTAGGAGCCAGAATTATCAAGCATAATTTAAAGATGGCAATATGTTATAATTGCTTTAGTTTACCTAACAAAGCTTAACAAAAACAACAGTTACAATTGTATTAATTTTTCCTTGTAGGTTCTCTTCGAGAAACATCGGTCTTTGTGCAGGTATTTGCGATATACCTAACACTCTCCACGAAGTGTTGCAGTCTTTTAAAACGATCATTACAACGGTTCTCTTCCACAAAGACTTTCTTTACAGGACAGAAACTATTGAGTAAAATTAAACACTTACTTAAGAGGGCTAGGGGGTCATTGCTATTATAAGGCTATATTAATCTCTTTATAAAGAAGTGCGCTGCATAAAGATATAAAGCTTATATATTTGTATTTTTTTTACTTAATGTCAATTTATGGCCAAACTTTTCTTATGTCAAAGTTTAGGACAGGTATGATGACTAGTTTGATGACCACCTAGCCCCCTATATCACTCTTTAAAATGAATTCATTTAAAGGAAAACAGGATGTTGATCAAGTAACTTTTGTTGAGCACATGGCAGTTATTATGGAATAAAAAGTAATACGTCAGAAACATCGTGGAAGTCAAGTTGTTTGAATCGTTGAATCGTTTATATAATATATTGATGTGTTAAAGATACATTTCCACGTAAAATTTAAAGTACGAAAGTTGGGAATAATTTAACGTTTGTAATTTTAAAAATATAGATGTACAAAAACATGAGTGGATTATAAAATTATAGATATATTATCATATCTATTTTGTTAATGTTAATTAATAAATCTAAATAATGTATTACTTTTTGGTGTTTCAAAACAGAAGTTGTCACCAAAAAGAAATGATTCCAGAAATAGGGATAGGGGTTGTTCCTATTGTAGTATATCAATTGAATGCCAAGAAATGGGCGATCAAAATATTATGTTTTAAAGCAAATGCTAAAGTTGATAAATGAAATGTCTAAGTAAATTCAATTGAGTATGTTTATGTGCTATCACATTCTGTTCAAATTTAGAATCAAAAACTGGAAAATTTGAAGCGTTAATAACGTTGATTTGCTACTGTACGCAAAAAGGGCAATGCTTTAATTAATTTTTAAATATATTTCTGTTCTTTAAATCATTAAATATGTATGATGTAAGAAAAATAACTTAAGCATGATTTTAAGGAAACCCTACAGGATTTTGGGAAAAGCCTACATGATTTCCTCAAAATCAAAGAAGAAAATATTTTCTTTCCTAAGAATTGTCATTTTCTATGGGATATTATTACTGATAATGGTTGGTTATTAAAGTCCGTAAAAGACAAAACTATGCCCAAATTTTCACCTCAAAATTTTTTTTGGTTGATGACTAAATTTGTTTGAATGTTATTTACATGTAAAATTTAACTGAAGAAATAAATACAATGAAAAAAACCGTAACGGTCACCATGTTTCCGTTTATTTAAGCTACCCGTCGTCTTCAGAAAATAGACAGCAATCACGTGACTTCTTTTTATCCAATGACATTGCAGCATTCTGATTAAGAAAAAATAACAATTTTTTAGTTAAAAATTCCACCTCTTAGGTGAGACACACTGAAAACAAATATGATTAAAAACCTATTGGTAATAATAAACTTTTTTATATACAATCGTCATATGAATTTTTTTTTGAAAATGTTACTTAAGCGGAAAGGAACAAAGCCACATTGACACTGGCATAATGCATGTAATTCGAGATGTTGTCTAAGGTACTATCAATTTCACTACAAAGTAATGGCTATCTTCTGACTGGTTAACTAACTTATTTTACCAATACATATGTCAATTTATTAAAACTTAGACACGATTTGAGCCCAAGATTTTCAAATTGTATTTTTTCCATTTTTTATCCCAAATGGTTTATTAGGACATTCTCATACTTTGCCAAATTTTGAATGAAATTAGCCGAGTGACAAACGATATACATAGCTTAAAATTGTTATGTGAACGAAATTTAAGCCTTGTATTTAAGTACATGATTGTCATACTGAAAAAATTATATTCAATTTTGTTCAGTATATAAATCTTTCTATAAACACAAAAATCTTTTTTTTTTTTAAATTGGTATTTCACGCATTACATAGTCTAAAATATTGTAATTTTATTTCATCACATTTGTAAACAAAAAAAATTACTCAAGCTCTGTTTAAAAAAATAAAGATTTGTATGCTATGTCTCTCGTTTGGTGCTTAATTCCTTATATTTAAGTTTTAATCAAACATTATAA
The DNA here is from genome assembly GCA_016163765.1 of Magallana hongkongensis. Taxonomy (NCBI): domain Eukaryota; kingdom Metazoa; phylum Mollusca; class Bivalvia; order Ostreida; family Ostreidae; genus Magallana; species Magallana hongkongensis. The sequence continues at coordinate 17,036,158 of WFKH01002636.1, read as the reverse complement.
ACGTGATGTCAATTATTCAAGAAATTATTTCTTAAAAAATGCGGAAATTTTAATTTCAACCCGTCTCTTTAAATAAGTGATAAATTGTGTGTCTATTTTTTCTCTTTTGTCTTGTAGACGCAGAAACAGCTTCCAGAAACATTGTACCGAATTTAACATATTTGTTTGTAACGAAATGAAAAAGGCCTTAAAAGTCATGAAAAGAAGCAGGTTTCGGTACGTTTTCCAAGGAAATACAAAAGTACATGTACATGTATAAAATATTTTCTTATTGTATTTAAAATTGTTTAAGAGTTTCAGCATACTATTACTTTGAATTTCGAAAACTTTCACAGTCCCAATGAAGGATTCAAACCATTGCTTGCTTCGGTTGTAAAGCAGTTCTATTACATAGAAATAGGATGTGGAATTTCTCGGGTTTTACTGGGATGTGACTCGAGGAGCAATAGGTAATGATACTATTTGAATTGAGATCAATATTTGTATACATATATTCTTTTAAATGTTCTAATGGTATTTAATTTTATTTAATTTTTTTAATTCTTAAAGTGAAGTAGAAAACATAGCAAATCCGCTAGCAAGAGAGTTTAAAGAAATGTTAAAACTTACCACAAGTTTGCTGATCAATGGAAGATATGCCTTACGCAGTTTGAGGTATCTCAATGAAATTTCATCAATTTTTTTTTTCATTTTTTTATAGAACGATAATTGATTATCATGTAACATCAATAATCTTAAAATTTGTAGTTATAAAGAGGAGTCTGCGTGTGAAGTCAATCTTGTGTGCGATCAAATCAGAGATCTTAAAAATGCCGTACATAGGTAAATACAGTCGTACTGAAGTATTCTTTATCGACTTTAAATGGATGCCAAAATTGTCCGTACAGTTAAATATATATTTTCCAGTAATCTTTACATACAATATTCACAATAGAGTATTTTTTTTTAATGTTAGAAAGTTCAGTTGTTCAAACCGTTCGTTATGTGTGTGGATTAATAGCTTACACGCTTTCATCGTGTTGCTAAATTTGCAGTGGCATCGGAGAATTGGATTACCGACTTAAGATAACCGAGGCCATGTCTTTAAAAATATGCAAATTATTCGATTTAGGAGATAAATGGTAAGTGCAAATGTTATATACATAAGATATAATATTTTTGAAATCACAGCATCTTCTTTTTTGCAAAAAGGTAAAAGCATAGTCATTACACACACACACACACACACACACACACACACACACACACACACACATATATATATTACATATTATATATATATATATATACAGACCCTGAAACGTGCTACTACACCTCTAAAACGAACCGTACCGTTCCGTGCAAGAAACGAACCGTACCGTTCACAAAACGAAACGTACCGTTCACAAAGCGAACCGTACCGTTCACAAAACGAACCGTACCGTTCACAAAGCGAACCGTATCGTTCACAAAATGAACCGTACCGTGCAAAAAGCGTGCAATATAATTTATGCAAGACCCGCCCCAAAACGGCCAAAAAAGCGTACCGTACCGTGCAATAAGCGTGCAACCTCCATATACGGCTTATTCACTAATGTCTTTCGATGAATACGGACGGAGATTATCGCTGACCAGATAAGTTCAATATTTTGCTAGATTTTAGTTATACGGGATTAAATAACACATACTAAAATTTAACGCTGTTATTTTTATTAAAACCGTTAAAAGAATGTTTCAATCTAATTTTCTTTCTTAGACCTTAATCTTTTCTTTGCATAGCGCCATAAACTGTCAGTACATGTATATGTGTATGTCGTAATTTATGTAATGAACAGGTGTCGGGAATCAACAAATCAGTTTTTCCTTCAAATAATAAACTTACTGTACAATACATATATAAAGTTGTTGGTTGCTTTAACGCACATTGAATCATAACGTGTTATATTAGTATGCTTTCTTGGCTTTCTTGTGTATATTAAGTTTTAGTCGCGATCATTTCTTGTGTATAGTGATGAACAAACCCAGAGTTTAAAACGACATGCCCTCGGGGGTTTTCAGACCTGTTCAAGACAAAAGAAAAACTACAAAATTGCTTACGTCTTCGTCTAACCGTACAGCACGCCCATTTTCGATCTTACGGAAGAGATTTTCTATCTTACAGAAGAGAGAGAGAGAGAGAGAGAGAGAGACAGAGACAGAGAGACAGAGAGAGAGAGAGATTGTGTATTTATATTATAATTATATTACTTAAATTATAGTTTTATCACTGAACCATTGTTTCGCTTTAGGTTTTTATAGTTGGTCTTTTGAGCGGGATTTTATATCAGGACTCCACGTGCTTCGCCTGTCAATCAGTTTAAGTATAGCAGTACAGATCACGCCATGCGCCGCGTGCTACCTGGCTCCTTCTATACATAGCTAGAAGAAAATTATCTGATGAAAACTTTTTAGTTTTATGTTTTCTTAAATCCTTATTTTAAAGAGTGCTCCTATTTTAAATTATTCAACAATCATTTCCTTCCGACTTCATGATTATAACTCATGTACTGGCGATCAGAGTATCTTTCCATCGCTGCCGTATTTTTTTGTTACTAGATAAATTCGTAATATATTTATTACTTTTAACATTCAGTTGTTGATTGCCGGTATTTTTTCCGTGTCCTGTTTACAACAAGTATGTGAGTAAAAAGGTTAATGAAATATAAACAGGTTAGCCAGCATTTGTAAAACGTCAGCTAAATCGCATGCATACAGTGAAGAGCGGACACTTGTCCAACAAAATGATAAATATCACCATTAAAAGCTATTGACTTATTGAGTGTATCGTTGTATACATATATTAAGAAATACGTTGCATGTACATGTATAGTTTAACTGAATGACAAAAACTAATAGTCATATTTTGACTATACACGCGATATTATTTCAGGTAAGAGAAGCGATGACGGGTTACATGTAGCTGTGATCTGTGAATACGAACAAGTGCAGAAAATCATAGAGTCAATATTTAAATGATTAAAAATCAGTGTCGAAAAACTTTAAAACAGTTAATTACAAGATTTCTAAACTGAAATTCATTGTTTATCTTATCATTAATTGCGTGTATTTTTACATTGTCTATTCACCAGGGAAATTTGATCGGCAACAGTACGCAATAAAAAATGATCATAAGAATTATGAATACAAAAATTGAAAGATCCTTGTAAATATAACAACTAGCCGAAAATCAAGACAGCGAGAAATGAAACTAAAGAAATATCGGAAAAAGTCGGGGCAATTTTTCATAGCAATTTAAATGGATTTGAAATATTTAATGACTTCAATACAAGTACATGTATAGAAATAATAATCCTTAGATGCTTGTTAGAATTATCGCCAGATCGCTGAATTAACAAACATATATCGGATTTAAGTCAAACAGTTCTTTTAATCTATTGTAATAATTGCATTCATCTAAAATTAAATACGAATAATGATAGACTAATCAAAATTAAAACTACCCTCCGCTTCCCGGTTTTCAGTGAGTACACGTTTCACGCAACGAATAAAAAACGGGAAAACGGATGGAAGTTCTGATTTTAATTAGATTCAAATACATTTGTAAAATATCATATAAATAAAGAAAAAAGGCTCCTCATAATTCTTACCTTGCTGAAGTCAATCGGGTTAAAACTAAACAAAATCATATCGAGAAAAATCAAAGCGTTCAGGCCACGCCTACCTCATTAATAAAGCGCGCAAACCGTTCACAAAGCGTGCAGCTATTTTTAGCAAAGCGTACCGTGCAAGAAACGAACCGTACCGTTCACAAAACGAACCGTACCGTTCACAAAGCGAACCGTACCGTTCACAAAACGAACCGTACTGTTCACAAAGCGAAACGTACCGTTCAAAAAGCGTACCGAACCGAACCGTGCAACTGGTGTAGTAGTACGTTTCAGGGTATATATATAGATAGATAGATAGATAGATAGATAGATAGATAGATAGATAGATAGATAGATAGATAGATAGATAGATAGATAGATATTGGTGTCAAAAAAACACCCACATTTTTGAATAATTTTTCAGGGCAGGGTTTACAAATATACATAAATATCAAATACAGGTGTTCAGTTGAAATAACCCCATTTTCTGATTTCTCTCATTAAATTTCAACAGAAAAATCAAAATAAAATATATGGGTGTTTCTTTGACACCAATATATATGGATATATCAGTCATTTCTTCTCTTAATTTTATGTATAAATCAAAGCCTGCCAGAAGGCCACCAACAAATAGAAGACGTTACGATTATAAGTTCTTCAGATTTTGAGCGGTTCCTCGAAGATGATGAATCTAAAGAGAATGGTTCGGACTTTGATGGCTTTTACGAAAAAGATGATTTAGATGATGAAAGTTTAAAACGAATACCTGTAGAGGAAATTGAAGACGTATTACTCAGTAGTGATGTGGATAAAAGTGAAATACTTCACGTTTTCAAAATGGAGGGTTTCAAAACACCTGTTAAAATTTGTATAGACAACCAATCTGAATTTATAAGGTCGAAAGTTGACGGGAAAGTCTTCAGACAAGGACGTTGGATATCTGCAAGAGATGTTGTTATTCGGGTAAAATTACTTTGATTCGCTTTCAGTAATTCTCCATTCCTATGTGTGTTTTTTTTACTGAGTGAAACGTAAAAAGTATAGGATTATAATTATCTCATTTTTTTAAAGCACAAGTCAGGTTACATCATAAGTAATTTATTATGAAATGAAAGAAAAACGTACAAAAACATTGTAGCTCTTGCAGTAAGATCGTAGGTCGATTTTTTTTAGAAAAAAATACAGGTATTTTTTTCATAACTTATTTTTTTGCAATTGCAAAGGGGTTGCAACACTTCCCCCTAACACAACCCCATCCCTCTTAAACCAAGTATTGGTTCAAATGTTGAATTTATTTTTGGTTGATTGACGATTTGAAATTTTTTTGGATGTACAATTAGTTTCATTAAAATTAAAATTAGATTTGTAAAATCGATCTCCACCGATACTCTGGACAAGATCTGACAACATATCTTACGAGGCCATCTCAGAGCGACCTTAGCAGAAATAACACGATCGAACACGTTAGCTAATCCGATTTATGCTTTAGCAAACAAACTTAAAAAAAATGATAGTTTGATATTCGTCCAATTTGTTATACTTTCATAAATCATGCAATCAACAATACCGAAACATGCACCACGCCTCGACTTTCTTTGAAATTGTTTGAGCAACGATTTCATTGGCAATTTGAAAGGTCGCTTGAGGACGACCTTTTAAGAAAAGATGATAGATTTTTATCGTAGAAGAGCAGTGTCCAAAGTCTAATTATTATTAGATTGAATGTATTTCATTTTTTTTCATTTCGTTTTTTTTTTCTTTATCGTTTATATCTTTTTTTTAATTATTATTTTTTTTTTATTATTTTGTTCTCTTTGAAAAAGATATTCATGTGTCAAATGGTTACGTCAACATTGACATTAAAATCAATAATACCGTCTTTTAAACTGTTAAATAAATATGACTTTTCAATTCAAATTGAAAAAAAAAATTGAACTTTCCAATATATTTCAATACACACACACACACACACACACACACACACACACACACACA
>WFKH01002636.1:16961219-17015243 GCA_016163765.1 Magallana hongkongensis | reverse complement strand
TTTTTTTTTTTTTTTTTTTTTTTTTTTTTTTTTTCTTTTTTTTTGGTGTTTTTTTGTTTTTGTTTGTTTGTTTTTGTTTTTAGGGTTTTTTTTTTTAATAAAGTTACAGCTGTATATTACATGCACATTTACACATCTGTAAAAAAAAATACATTCAATGGGTAAAAACTGTATTTACTTTAGAAGAACATGATCCTGAATTCTTATTTGCATTCCAACATTTCAATTCAAGCAATGTCAAAAGATAGTGATACATGTAAGATGGTTAGATACACAAAGATATTATCTAATTATGCCTAGCGAGGCTACATTTTAAATTCAGGAAAGATATTTTGAGAAATGTTTACATGGATTGAACCAATTTTTGATGCGGTATGAATTATGTCTACAATGCATGGCCACAACGGGAAATATTTTGGAATTTATTCCCCATGTAAATTTAAAAAGGCAAGGTGTCATTATTGTAGTTTTTCTGCTGATAGTTATCTTTTTGTATTATTACTTGATTCGGGGCCGTCGAACACATGATACAGGAGAGCAAATAATACTGAAAGTTTATCTTTTAATCTAAGTTTGTATGGTGCTTTGTTCTTTAAATATATTTCCTAAAGAGAAAATAATAACTAACTGTAATCATATCCTTCTAATTATAGCTGCTTGGACGTTTTTAAATTAACTGGATTTGCTTGATATTTTAAATAAAAACATAACGTATTTCCCTTTATACAGTATAATATTGGTTAACGTGTGTTGATATGTACAAGTAACTATAAAGATACGGTACATGCTTAGATAGCAGAGCGTGAGTCCACCGACACATGTCTCGGGGACCTTTATTTGAGTTTTAATCAGTAATAATATTATTGCATTATAATTTATCTATGTGAAACTATTTTTCCTTATTCAATTTGACTTTAAGACGTAAGGACATCCGTATATTTAACCAGATAATGTCAGCGTCAGAGAAAATGTAAATTGATTTACCAGTCAAATATCTAGCACCTTTTTTAAAGAAAAATCAATAAAAGGTTTGGCATTAAAAACAAAAGTACAACAAAATGTAGTTAAATAAACATTTGTGGTGTTTTTAGCAACAGTTTGTGGGGGGGGGGGGGTTAACTTTGGTTTTTTATATTAAAAAAAAATGATTACTACCGGACATCTCACTTAAAACAAAACAATATCGATATATTTTTAACCTTGTTAAATAAAATAAGCAATTCATGGTTTGTTTTACTTACAGATCTTACATTGTTGGAGTAGAAAATGTCAAAACGAACAAAAATAAATCTGACAGGATTTTAGACATATTTCTTACACTTCTTGGTTTCAAAGCACAGTGTAAATTGTTAACACTGTATATGGTACCCGAGGATCAAGATGCCGCTATAAATTTGTGTGTGCTTTGCATTGAGTCAAAAGGATTCGATCTCTCTGATCAAGCATCCAAGTATATTAGGAACAAATGGATTCGAATTGAAGAGTTTGATGAAAGTTCTGATTTCCTCATAACACCTGGCGAAGTAATTCGTCTTGGTTTCAGAGGAAATGTCGGACTAAGAGAAGTAGATCCACCCGTAATAACATTTATAAAGAAAGGATCGTGTTTCGCCCGTGTACAACTTCATTGTCTTGATAAAAATGATCCAACAGGATATGTACAGATGGAGCTAAACGATCAAACCGTAGATTCAAAACAATTAGATTGGAACTATCTTTTAGAAAAGTGGAAATGTAAGAAAACCCTCAAACTCTTTTTAAATTAAATCAATGACTAATGAGTAGCAATTTATTCTAAGCAATTGCATTTCGACGCCAAAACTTTCAGCAAACTTTTTTTACGCGGCAAGAAAAGCTCATAACTCTTTTTGATATTTACTCCATTACAATACCAAATTAGAATTTTAAAAAAAATACAAATGATGACGTTTGAAACACATATGCTTAGTGAAGTAACCACCATTTATTTTTTAAGTATGATGATCAAATTAAACATTTATAAGATTCAAGCGTTATGATTTATTGTTTAGGTCGTAAAAACAACCAAAAAAACAGTGAACCATCAATATATTTATTTCTGTTTATCATTTGTTTATCAATTGTATTCTCTCTATATAAGCATCTAAATTTAATGCAATCGTCTATGTAAACATTTTTTTGGGATATGAGTATGCAAAATAAAGCATCGTTTTTTTCATAATTTAATTTGATACATAACTAGTTTCTTTTCAAACAACATCAACGGTTAATTCAAATAACTGTTGCGGTTGAAAAACTCAGGAGATGGTTAATAAACAAAAAATAAACAGAAACAATAATGCTAATATTGAATTTTCATTTCTTTTGAAACGACTATAACAATAAATTAAACATTTAAGTCTTATATAATGTTTTAATTGATAATCATGCTATAAAAAATGAAGGTTTAATCGTTAAGCATACGTGTTTCAAACTTCATTTTTGAACCATGCAATATTTTTTTTTTTATAGATGGACCGCAGCCTAGGAGGGAAGAACCGGTTGGTGAAATTAAGGGTTCATCTCATTGCAACATACTATGAGTTGAAATACATGTATAACGCTCATATTTTTTAATTTGTCATCTGATTTAAAACCCATCTTTTTCTTATTCTGGTTAATGTTATTGTAATATGCAAGTATCACTACAGTATTAAGTTATAAATAAGATTCATACTGGTATTTTATAGCGTTTGATACACGCTACACATAAAATACGAACTTTTGGACAAACTCCCCTGAGATGTTTTTAACACCAATTCAGTTACAAAAAAAAAAAAACTGGCCCTCGGAAAAGGCAAATGATGAGTTTGTTCACGTTAAAGTTATACATGTGCTTGAAATCAAGTTCCCTGTGTTTTTTTTAACACTTTCCGAAAACAACATCAAAATCAAAAAATTTAAATGAACCCATGAACTTTTAAAACTTCATTAATCAGATATTTTAAACATTCTTATTTATCTCTGAAAAATGTAGCCACTTGACGTTGTCGGAAACGCCCCAAATTAAGGACGCCGTACCTACTTCGCTTTGCACAGATGTATCACGTAACTAAAAAAAAATGTCACGAAGATTATACTGTCTTACGTCACAACCACTAAGACTTAGTGAAACATCGCATTTGACGCAATATATAGCTGTTTAACGTAATCAATTCACACTTTGTATACTGTAAGTGGTGGCTGAGCTGGATATAATTTAAGGTCAGATGATACCTTCATCGAAAAATGATAATTGTTTTTTCAAATTTTCAACGGCCTATTAACCAAATAAGATAATTATTATCTATGATTATTTAAAAATGATTAAAATTTTTAAAATATAGATATATGCCAAAAAAGTTTTATATCAGCAGTTCAAGTGTATTTTCAATAAGATTATATAGGAAACTGCATACTCTAGTATCTTGCACAAATGCCTGGCAAGGTACCCTAATTTTTTGCAAGAAAGCTTGTCAAAGTAGTAGTAAATCAATAACAAATTCCTGGAAAAAGTTGTATAAAATTGAGTAACGTGTCGTCTGACCTTAACATGCTATTATACGCTTTTGAACATTGATTTAAACTGCACAACTTTTTCTAGGGGTGTCAAAGTTCTGTAGGTCCTGAAGGGACTTTGTCTTTGCTCACGTTTTTTTATAACCATCTACATTAATTAGTTATCAGAGTGTGTGTCAGTAAAGCAAACATTTACATCTTGATCCGCTGCAATACTTCACTTACAATGTAGAGTCGAACCGTCCCTATATTTAAGTATTGAAGTATTTCATTATAAAAAAAAAAACGTTTAGCACACACTATTCATTGTTTTTGTTTTGTAAAACAACAAAGAATTTTGATGAAAATCACTATTGCAAAATGTATTGAGTCTGTCGTCCTTAAAAGAGGATTTTAGTAATTATTTTGCCTTGGCCGTGTTTTAACACGAATCTTCAGGAACCTAATGTAGTGACACTTGATTTAGAACAAAATTCTCATCGTTGAAAAAATAAAATTGGTAATTGATTAATACTTATATGAACTATGAATAAATGTACATTTGAAATATCAGAAAGTGGCGAGCAAATATTGAACCCCGCCGTATCCACGGTGACCATTGAAACCTGAAAATGGGATCAACGTTATTCTTTATTCATTTACACTGTGTTTTCTTAATCAGTATTATTATATTTTTTTGATAAACAGGTGATGTATGAAAATGTAAGAAACGACGCAAATTTATTTATATCATGCTGATCTCATTAAATGTATGTGCAATTTCATGTACACTGTGTGATTAATATAATCTCAAATGAACCACAACTCCTTTTTATATGATGATAAATATTTCTTTGTACCATTCATCATGCGTTAATGTACATTTAAAAATTCATCAGAGCTTAATGCTCATTTGAACTTTATTGATTGAAAATCTTCAGTTGCCTGTTGCCATTGCCGGTTGCTGTCGTTGTCTTTGTCATTGTAAACTTCTCATATTTTTTTATCTTCTTTTCAATAACTACTAGGCCAGTTTCAAGTAAGCCTGACACAAAACAGCTTTGGTAAAAGGGATTTCTTTGTTTAACTGAATGACTAGTTTTTGTTTAAATGGGGAAATTATTCAAGCAAGAGTGAATTTATGATATATGGGGTGTTTAAAACATATTCTGCTCAAGAACCAAATTGCTCGTAATATCACAACTTTAACATCATTTATCTTTCTGATTTATATTAAATCACATATATTTAAATGATGATCCTGAGTGATTCATTGAGGGACTTTTTGATGGTTTTAAGGTCATAAAAAAATAAGAAGAAAACAACTAAAACATATTATAAATGGCATTCAATACACAATGTGCATTTTTATTTAACTATTATTCTGCACCACGAAAATTGTAGAGATCAAAAAGATGCCACAGCCATCATTCTCCAATATATTTTATTTTATATAAAGAAAAAATAATTAACGTACTAAAGAAAGTAATGCACGAATTATTAATATGTATCTCAATCACGAAATGTTTCTGTGATTTAATTTTCAATCTCAAGATTAGTGTTTCATTCCCTTTTGAAACGTGCGTCATATTTGTATTAAGGTATTGGCATACGTTGAGTGAAAGAAATAAAATTTGTTGTGTGAATGTATGTGTTTCATGTTTTATATCATATACCTTATATTGTATCATGTTTTTGACGAGGTGAGATAGCTGTTAAGAGGTAGAGTTGTATCGCCCTCATGGCTGAGTTCGCTCTGTCTCGCCATGTAGTTAAGATGGTGTATCGCCCTCAAATTAAAGTAGTATAAAAAAAAAATTTAAGTGAATACAGCCTAAAACTTAAACTGAAGTATAGGTAACTAGATCCTTGTGTATAATTCTTCTTAAAATTAAAATTTCGAATTAATTTTACTTTTTGGATTGCTGAAAATGATTTTTTTTTTAATTCCGCTAAATGAAATGAGTAGCTTAGTCAAAAGAAGTAACCAAGCTAACAATTGTGGATTTAAAATAAAAATGCATGTGGTCGTTATTTTGAAGACGCAATCAATTACCAGTGAAAATAAGCATGGTTGACTATAAAAAGGATGTTGTCTTTAAAAATACTGGCCCTAAGAAAGATAACAGTGCATCTTTCGAAAGGTTATATCTGGTTTCGTATCGGATCAGGATACGTCTGAAATCCTGAAAAACAACGGAAACAAAAACACCGTTCAAAGAACTGAGATAAACGTAGAATTCCTTTGCAACTAGTTGACGAAAGTATGTACAGAAACAAGAACGCTGTATGTAATATATGGCCTAAATTTCTTTTTAAAAAGTCAAAGTTAGGCCTAACTCTAAATGTTTTCTCATATTTTTGATTTTTTATTCTAAAAATTAAAAAAAAAAATTAAAACTCCCGGCGCCCCCCCCCCCCTTAAAATTGTCAAAACAAAGTTAAATCATAATCCTTCTGGCAACGAAAATGTACAACTTGCGAGTATTAATAGTCAATTTTTGGGACACTCATGGGATTTCTCTACATTAGACTAATTTCAACGGTGTAGTACAGTTGTATGAAGAAAACCCATTGGTTCAATGGTGTAATTAACGTACATAGAAAGCCCATTTTAGTTACGTCTCCATGGGTTCAAATTTGACCAGTCACCCACCTTTAAGTAATTGATTATACTTGCTTGTGTTTTTAACGACTGTTCCTTGTTTATAATGATTCAAGCTGTCATCGTTATCTTTTTTAAATTCTATTTTCATCGTCCCATTAATTAACTGATTAGTTGACAGCCATTCGTAAGAAAAAAAAGGAAATATTTCTTATATTTCTGCAAGGCAGATGGTTTTAATGGGATTTCTGCAGGTCTTAAATCTACAAACCTTTAAAATTATAAATAATTTTATTACTTTAAAGTATAATCACGAGAAGAAATATCATAAAATTATAAATTTGAATATTTCATTTTTACTCTACAAAATCTCTAGAATCCAGGAGCCCCCAGACCCCCTACCTAAAACTGGCGCCCCCTCTAACTTCAAATCCTGGATCCGCCCTTGGCACGGACAAGACGTAATAACGCGTGAATTACGTCATACGTTGTTTTGTGACGTATGGACAATTACCTTAAACAGTCTTATTCCTGGCGGTCCGTTTATGTCTTTATGTATATTAATGACATATGTTCCGTTGGTTAGTGTAAAGTTTACAGTGCGAGTAATTGTAAGTGTATCCTCGTGTAAAGTAATGCATGTATATCATGTATGTAATGCGTAACAGAAGTTACGAGTAAGTAAAATGTCTATCATTGAGACATGAAGTATTTGTGTATATGCCACGTGTTAGTATGGTGTCCTCCTTGTGACATAAGTATGTAAATGGACATTTAACAGGTCTAATGTCTAAGTATTTCTGATATCTTTCTGGTGTATTCCTAATATCACCTCTGATAACCTACATCGTAGCATAGACATATTCGTCATGTTGAATGGAGCGCCATCCTCCTACTGAAGACCAGCACCAACAGAACCTAAGGACCGGCTCACCAATATCTTCTACAAACTGACTATTCACCAACCAAGCAGCGATTTCCTCTAATATGGGATTCAAAGACCTATCATTGTTGTCATGTATTGTGTAATTTAGGAATATAAATCATTTGTGTAAAAATCAATCTTTATTATCATTTGAAGGTCGGGATATCCTACTATCCCTAGGTCACTTGGTCATCTGTGACACTCCACAGCCTGTTTAGCATTGGTACAAAAAAAGATCAATCCAGATCTCCATCATACCAAATTTATATTGTTAACACCCACTTCTTCTTCATACTCGTAAAAAAGCCGATAATAATGTAGTACGTTGTGTATCATATTTATTAACATATATCACAGTAATATTCGAGGTTGTATATACATGAATATTATCAACAAAGTACATTATCATTCCATGATTGGATTTTTTAAGTTTAGAAAATCACCAAAATGATTAAAAATCCTTTCTATCCCATTGTCTAATGCAAAAAAAAAATGTTCTGCCGCACTGTAGTCTCTTTTAGTCATCTTTTAGTTGCGTTGCCCTTGAGTAATAATAAGGCAGTTTTGCGCCTGACCAAACTTTGTGAGACATGACACTATTTTCCTGTGCACTTTCCTCACCCATTGCCAGCGTGACTGATCAGCCTGCACGTAAAGTATGATGCGTTTCACCTTCAACTATTCCAAAAGTTTGAAGATAAAAATTCAAACGGTCATGTATGGCAGAATATGTAACAGGCGTATATAAAAAAAATTCCCACCTTCTGTCACCAGACCAAAAAAAAAAGATATACCCGTAGATAAGCAAAGTTCTAATTTTAAGGCAATGCGAAGCAATGTATAAGGGCAGATATAGGGCTAGTAAACATATCTCTACATCTCTTAATGATAAATAAATTTCGCTTTTCAACGCCTCCTCTCAAAGTTTTACTCTATGTATGACTGAAAACATAGCCAGTTTATCTTGGTAATCTTTCACCCCTTTAACCAAAAAATTACAAATATCTGACCCCCTAGCAATAGCAAAAAACTCTAGTTTATGCATTGTTTAGTCACGAATTAGAGTATATGTCTCTCTTCCAAATCCAAACACATGAACTGGTCTTCAATAAGCAAAGCTATAGACCTAACACGTCCTATGAACATAGTTTGTATATGCGTTCGCAAGATTATTGCTTTTGCTTGTTCGTTTTTAACATCTATGACATACTTTTCAACCAAAGGAGAAAAAACAGGATCCCTAAGATTTAGGATATCGTTCAAAATGTCCCCATTACCATATTTTTCTGAAAATACGCCCAAACTGAGTAACCATGACTGTTAAATTGTAAAAAAAAATGTACAGTTTCACAATCGCAAAGATCACATCGGTTCTGGCCACTGAAATAGCAATTTTTTAAGGAGTTTTGTTTTCCCATAGTGATCACGCCATACTATAAATCTGCAGAAGTCGTTGGATATGCCGTACTGATTAACGGGCGTGGGGGAGTGCATAAGGAAGTCCAATGAATTTCTGGTCAATGCTATTTCTCTTTCTTGTGAACTGTTTTGATTTCTGTTGTTAGTGAAGTGTTTTTAGTCGTTCATCTATTGCACCAAGGTCAATTTTCCTCCCCTCCTGAGACAAATCAGGCAAACGTTAAACAATATATATATATATATATATATTAAACCCACTTAAACTCCTCTCTGTTTGGACTTGAATCTTTCTTTGACGGAAAACACAACACATTTACAGAACCCTGAAAGCCGATACACACGGATCGTCTCGCATACCTATGAAGGAAATGACCCTGATTGGGGAATGGGAATTTTTGGTGCTATGAAAGTGCACACCAAAACGTTTAATTCCTTCATAACTTATAATATGGGAAAAATAAGGACGAAGGATTTTAGGGTTTTCCTCAGAATGAATGTCCTTAGCAAATTCATTCACTCCCGAACTCCTTGGAGATGGGTACACTGTATGAAGTGAAATGGTCATCTTCCAAGTTTTCCTTCAATGGAACATATTCCAGATTCAACTCAATGTTATGTTCAAACACATACTGAAGTATCTGCTTCTTTATATAATTTAGATGTTTATTTCTACTACCTTGTTTTTTTTGGTTTTTTGGTTTTTTTTTTTTTTTGGGGGGGGGGGTTTTTTTTTTGGGGGGGGGGGGTTAAAGCAAAGTTACTGTACTGCTTTTTTCAGTTAAAAAATTTAACGGATAATTTTCGATTTCCTGTCCTAGTGATCAATCAGCCTTAAATAACAACTCTGTGTACGGGTCTTTTGTCTACTTCCTCCATAATTAAAAATCGCTAACATTAACACCTTTCAGGTCTCCTGACAAAATAGTAACCTTATAACGAATAGATTAGGCGTCTGTTGCTTAGTATAGATGATTAATATGCTTTTATTCTGAACGCCATCTATCACAAACCTTCAAATTATCCAAAAATATCCGATGTTCTAGCTCCCTCTAAGAAATTCATCTATATCTGAATAGCCTTATTATTTGTATACGTAAAAAGCTATTAATCATTTGCTTCATAAGAATTTCTATTCTCCATGTACTCTTTTAATTTAACGCCCCACCCTGAAATAAGGGGTAAAAACAATACTAAATAAAAAATGATTGGTGTACATGTAACAGCTTACTTCTATATTATTTTCATATATTATTGGTTATTGTTTGTTTGGTTTTTTTTTTTTTTTTTGCTCTTCAGAAGATATATTTGAATTGTGTTTTTTGCCTATTTATAATATGAACTTAAAATCCCTGACTGTTCTTAACTTCACGGTAAATCAGAAAGCTAAATAATATTAAAAATATGATATTACAGGCTATTTTGTTTTTAGCAGAATATTTTCTAAGCACCCAACCATAATTTCACTCTTTCCGTACTATTTCCCATGTGAACAGGAACTATACTTTCAGTTAAACAAACAAAATCCTATTCACTGAGGACAGTCATACACATGTAATTACGCTCATTTTATCAGCATTATATAACAAATATTGCGTAATTTTAGACTTTTAAATACACCCTGTATCACTTGTCAATTTAAAACTATCAAGAAAAATCACCGAACATGAAAACGCCGTGTAAAAATATGATATAACATATCATTTTTCTATAAATCGGTGGTCACCGTGCACACCGTAGGTTTAAAAAATCGCCCATAACTTTCTGATATGAGTAGATATTTTCATATATTTTTTTAATCACATAAGATAGCATGTATTAACCAATTTACAAATGTTAATCATGTGAATTGAGTTCTATAGCAGGTGTCACTACAACAATTCTCTGAAGTTTCATGTGAAAACACTGCTAAAGCAAACAAAAAATAAATAAAAATGCCAAATTCTCTTCGAATTTGAGACGTTCTGACAGCAACCGGTGAACACATTTTCAAGAGATGATTAAAAACGTTTGAGATGTCTGACTGTTCAGGTTTTAAAACAATACGAGGTCACGAGGTCATGATGTCCTATGAATTTTTGATGTGTTTGTTTCCGGAAGGGGTGGAAAAGCCACGGGGCTTGATTTTCAAGCGCATGTGTATCTTCAACTTAAACAAACTCATTTGCCTTGTTGGATGGTCCACTATATTTTTTGAAACTAAATTGTATAAGAGTATTAATTAGAAGATCTCAAGAGGAAGTTTCCAATAGCCCGTTTTGAATTTATAGCCTGTATCTAAAGGTGAGCAAGTTCGGTTAGAATATAAAGTAAAACTTAATACTGTAGTGATACCTGCATATTACATTCTAAAGTAACATTACCAAAATAGGAAGCAAAAGGATTGTAAGTCATTTGGGTAAAAAAAAAAAGCATACAATATCAGCTCATAGTAGGTTGCACTGAGATGAACCTTTATTTTTATCATCCTGTCCATCACTTCGGAACTCCGCTCCATCTGTAAAAAAGATAAATTGCATGGTTCAAAAATAAAGTTTGAAACCCATATTGCCTAATGAATAAACCTTCATTTTTTAAGTATGGTGATCAATTTAAACAATTTAAACATTGTATAAAACTTAAACGTTTTATTTTATTGTTCAGGTCGTTAAAAAAAACAATGAACAATCAATGCTAGTATTCTGGTTTCTGTTAATCTTTTGTTTATAAACCATCTCCTCTGGCAATCAGTTTGAGGAAAAATTGTTTGTTTTTCATTTGTGAATTCTGTACATGATTTATTTCCTTGTAAACAACCCCAAACAGTTCAATTGAATATTGTCTTGTCGTATTACGTGTGTCCTTTTTTAATCCCCGTTTGATGACTTCACGGAAAAAAGGCATTCAATAAGTAGAAAAGTAAATAAGAACTAGACGTACCACGATGCATTAAATTTAAATAATGAAATGAAATGAACAATATGTTGTAAAAGTCAAAAAAATGTTATACCTGATTTTGCAACATAACAATTTCTGTGTTTCTAATTGAAAGTGATCGTTGTAAACCATTTTTTTGTTTGGCTTGCATGAACTTTGTCACGAGGTTTCGTAGAACCTTAAGCTTTGAACATTTTTTGCCACAAAAAATTGTTAACAGTTTATGCTACCAAATGCAATTTATAATACATCTAGGCATTGGTCACCCTTAATTTAATTTAATAAGATTTCGAGGGATTACTTACATTTCCACCTTCCTAGAAGATAATTCCAATCCAGTTGTTTTGAGTCTAAGGTTCTATTGTTTAGATCCATCTGTACAGATCCTCTTGGATTATTTCTATCAAGACGATGGAGTTGTACACGTGAGAAACACGATCCTTTCTTTATGAATGTTATAACGGGCGGATTTGCTTCTTTTGGTCCGATATTTCCTCTGAATCCAAGACGAATTTCATCACCAGGTGTTATGAGGAAATCGGAACTCTCATCATGTTCTTCAATTCGAATCCAGTTGTTCTCTAAATATCTAGATGCTTGATTATTAAGATCGGACCCTTTGGACTCAATACAAAGCACACATAAAGTTATCGTGTCATCTTGTTCTTCGGGCACCTTATACAGTGTTAACAATTTGCACTGTGCTTTGAAACCGAGAAGTGTAAGAAATAAATCTAGAATCCTGTCAAATCTATTTTTGTTCGATGTGATATTTTCTACTGCAACGATGTAAGATCTGTGAAGAAAATCGATCACTTCATGTATGTTTTATTTCATTTTAATAGGTTTACAAATGCACCGATATTGTTTTGTTTTTCATTAATTGATAAATCTTTCAGTATTTTATTTTTTTAATGAGATCTTTTAATATGCTGAAGCTATGTTTCAAATAAAAAAGAAACAAATGTTGTTAAACGCACAAACGCTTACTTAATCAAAAATAAAAAAAACCTTTCTTTAATATTGTGTTTTTCCCTCTCAAACTTTTATTGGGAATTTCTAAAGTAAGTTGCACCACGATTAATTGGGAAATTGTTTCTGATGTCGCATTATCCTGTTACGTACATGCATCTTTGATTTTTTGAAATCAATAACCAAGAAGACGTTCATATTGACAACTGCCACTGGAATAAAAGTTTTACTCAAAAAAGTAAATCTGATGAAAATATACCCTATGCACTTATTGATGGACCCATAATCTGTCTACTAACCATGTGCCGCGTCTACATTTGTATCAACACCCATTACAAAAGGTAAAAAATAGATTGTATTTTCATTCAAATCTAGTTTTTAAATGAAGTACAAACAGCTGTAATTGGTAGCGTAGGGTTTCATATGCGAATTATTTTCCTGTAGTAAAGATAACAGAGGGAAAAACATAGAGAAAACAAATAGAGGGAAATGGATTTCCCGTAATGTTAGGTCATAATTGTACAATGTAAGTTAAATATAATTAAATATACTTGCACTTTATTATCTCCGCTCAACGTAAACATCATTTTTTGGTTTTGAAATTCTGGTTCCACTCGATTGCATTCCCAGTCGTTCAATCCAAACCCTGAAGTCCTAAAACAAAAATATTTTGTATTTTGGGGTGGTTGACTGCCTCTTTGGAACTCAACAAATCCTTTGTTTATTTCTGCAGTGGATTTCATTTGCACACCATCCAATACCGATACATCGTTATATTCTTCTGGGTTTTCCTGTTTGTATTCTTCTATTCGATTTTCATCCGTCATATGTATCTATAATGAAATATAGATCTAAAAGGTATTATAAACCAAACTGTTTTTTTTCTGGATATCTACAGCAAATATTCTTCATGTTTGCAGTTAACAAAATTGTTCCTAATAAAAGGAGAAAAAATATTATTTGCTGAAAATGTACTTGTTTTAAATATTGCACAATAACTAAACACTTGCCGCAAATGAGCAAGAACAATAAATGTTTGCAGAAACATTGCAAGAAACATTACAATGTCAGGTAAGTTTGGTGTTTGCAGCAAGTTTGAAAAAAATAAAATAAAAAAAAAACCTCATTTAATATATGTATGATGGTAATATAAATCAAAAATTGAAATCAATGAGTAAATTACAGCAGTAAAATACAGGAGAAATAAGAAATTAGGTGACAACAACATGGTGTGAGAAAAATTATTCCAGGTGGAATGGATAATGTCTTTGAGAAAATCTTTATTTAGGAAATACTACACGTCAAACAAAATTACTATTTTTAGTAAATGGAATTTAAATAGGCCACCTTGTACAAAATGTTTGCAGTAGAGAATTGTATGCACCTTTTAGCCACTTATGATTTTGTATACTTATCATTTTGATATGAGTCGTTCTTATAAGCAATTCGAAATGATTTTACCCTGCGTTTTTCAACCATGAAAATTCAAAGATTTTGATTTGATTATTCTAATTTAAAAGATGTAAGCAATTTCGTAGAAATATATCTGTTTGAAAATAATGTATTCTAAATGTGTTTGAACATAATGTTCCCATTCATGTCATGATTCGTTTCTATTCATTTCTTAGATATTGTTTAAATACAATTTATGTGCGGCACAAGTCAAATCAAAACATACACTACTCCAATGACAGCAAAAACATTATTAAATCCAATTGAATGGACATATATCTTATCATAAACCTGACATTTTCACATTGTAACATAAACATGACATAAGCTTTGTTTACCTAACACATACTTGTGACCTCCGATCTCGCTTATAACTAGACGACTGAAACTCAAATTTAACTTGACTATTAGAAATGCACTACCTAAGCGTTGTAAACATCATAGACGGAAAAATAAATAGGATAAAATTCGTGACCATGCCCCTTTAACAGGAGTCAATGTTTGTGACGTAACAAAACAAAACAATCTAATCAATTAATTTTTAAGTGCCATTTCTGTTATTTCTGGTGTTATAACTGCAGTAGCCTTTCACACACCTACATGCAAACAAATGTGGAATTAAAATGTTTCTTTGTTTCTGCAGATATACCTTTGAAAAGTATATTTGCATTAAAGATCAGTTAAATTCTTTGAACAATGGTTGAATAATGGTTACATTTAACATGGACTGTACTTAGAACTGCGTCAGTTTGCTAAGCGTTAAATTCTGAATCCAGAACTTAATGTAATTTATTTTTAGAATAACCGAATATGTAATTGATTCAGTAAGTTAAGGCGTCAAATAATATTATCGGGAATGGGAGGTCAGCATAAATGTCAACACTTTTTAGAGCGTAGGTGAAAATAATTGCATTACATGTACTTTTGTAAAACAACGAGAGCAAAATTTGTACTGACCTTACACGTAATTGTTACATCTCTACCAACATCTGAAGGAGGAACTGTCACAGAGCATTGTGCTTCAGGTATTGGTATCGTCAGACCCCTCATCATTTCTTCCTTGCTATATTTTTTCTCAATTTTTGGAAACTTGTAGTAAACAACAAAAAAATCTCCCGGTCCTATGGTCATAGAGACTTGTTTGTCCTACAAGAGAGAGAAAAAAATTGTATTTTTAGGAGTCAAATGTTATGAGAAATCTACCCAAACTCATATATCCTGGACTTTTAATATACTATATATTGAACCTAAGGAGGTTGAGTGTTAAACAATGAAGCTTTTCCAAAAGAAATATTTGTAACATTCAAATAAATGTTTTGAAGGCAAATCGCAGTTTAGATGTGAAGTCTTATGATTGTATTTTAAGCATCAATTTAGATTGGCTTATTCTTAATTCAAGATTCCTCGGCCTGTTACCTTCTCTTTCATTATTTGATGTTTGTAAACATCAATTCATATACTAAAAGGAGATGTAAGGGGATCAAACAGTAGCAGAAATTTCTATTCCCTAACTCCAGAAGCCCAACCTTGTAACCTTTTGGTAGAAAGAGATTAACAGGCATTTAATGCTCAATCTTGTATAAATAAGTTTCATTTAGATGCACACAACATACATGCAGTTTATTAATACATGTACAAGCATACAATACACAGGTAATCAAAGTAAATTTCCTAAAATAGAACACACATTTAATTTTTTATAGCCAAGTGCCAATTTACTTAAAGATAAAGTGACTCAAGTGACCTAAAAAAAACATGGTTGCTATGTATATCCATTTGTAGCTCAAAAAAAAAAAATCATGGGCTGTGAATTTCACAGATAAGAAGAAGACGTCCATATATACAATGCATTCAGTTTATCTCCAATTGCTGTTAAAGTACCAAATGTTTTTTAAATGCATGTTTACCATATGACCATATCGGTCCTACCGAAGGTTCTGAACCCCTGACACAGAATTTCACAATTTGGGTAGAGGGCTTCACGGACATCATAACCTTGCAATTAACTTATATCTACTAGCTGTGGAAATAGAGAGGAATCTTTTAAGACTAAATACATGTTCACTATATGGCAATATTGGCGCGGTCCAAAGACCTGAACCCCTAGTCCAGGAGCCATGAATTCCATCATTTTACTATAAGAGCTATATATATATACTATTAGATTATTACATGGCAATTTTTATATCGCATCCTATATTAGCCTTCGGTCGCTGTATATCAGCCAATTTCACATGACTTTTTTGCATATTTGCCCCCGCCAATGAGGCACCGTTAATGGTTCATGCCGATATTTGTCATGGTTTGCTACGATGTACATGAATGGGGGCTTTTTCTTAAATAGTGAGACTGCTTCAACTCCATTAAATTTTTACGTCTGTTTCAACGCACCATTTTTCAAAAGGTTTATAATTATTCTTTCTATTATATTGGCATTTATAAATATTTTGTTCTCACAAAGCAAAATATCCACATCCACACTCAGAACACTGAGAATTCAAAGACTGAAGGAAAACCATGAGTTGAAATTCTAAATACGACCCGTATACCAGAAATCGTTTTCTAGCAAATATTACGGACAAATTAATTTTGTTATTACATGAAACCTCTGTTGTGTCTATAAAAACCATTTACAGATGAATAAAACAAACTAGGTGGAAACTTAATTAAAAGTATCAAATGGTCTGGTAAGGTTAAAAAAGTTTCAAATGCAAAAATTTACTGCAGCAGTAAAATTCATCATTGACAGAGATGGAAGGGTAGCTGTTAACAATAAAGATAAATATATTTTTAGGTGTAGCGTTTTTGGCATTTTAGGAATCAGAAGGATTGGAATTTTTTATGATAATGCTCCTACACTGGAAGCAGGTAGAATCGGCATCCAAAAAGCCCCCCCCCCCCCCCCCCCCCCAAAAAAAAAAAAAAAAAAATTATGTTAATCACGACCTAATATATAAAACATGAAATTTAATTTTGATATCTTTAAATAATAATATTTAATATTACGACACATCTGTCGAGGTCAATATATTTCGAAGGGGGTACTTCGATGACATTGCTGATACAGAGTTTTCCAAAATATAGAAGAAATATCCAGACACGATTACGTTGCAAGGGCTCCTATGCACCTGTACATATGTCACCCTTTCATTTCTTAAGAAAATTGCGTATTATATATCAATAGTTGTTTATAAGGAATGATTTCTTTACAATGATCTTTACATTTTACGTTTGAATTAGTAAACATTAAATAAGAAGTCAAAATTACGCAAAGCGAATCAATGTACTTCTTTTAATTACCTCAATTACAACATCTCGTGCAGATATCCAATGTCCTTGTCTGAAGACTTTCCCGCCAACTTTCGACTTTATCAATTCAGAGTGGTTGTCGATACAAATTTTTACAGGTGATTTAAAACCCTCCATTTTGAAAACATGAAGTATTTCACTTTTATCCACACCACTGCTGACTAATACGTGTTTTATCTCTTCTACAGGTATTCTGGTTAAACTTTCATCACTGTTATCATCTTCGAGAAAACCATCAAAATCCGAACCATTTTCAACAGATTCATTATCTTCGAGATTCCGATCAAAATCGGACGAATTCATAACTGTAACATCTTCTATTTGTTGATATCCCTCTGGTAGGCTTTGATATATACAGAAAATTGAGATAAAAAATGACAAATTCAATGAGTTTGCATTTGCATTTTTTCACAAAGAGAGGTGTTGTGTTTTCAAGAACATTGTATTTTCATGTGTACAAATGTGCGTATATAACATTTAATACATTACAGGTTTGATATTCATGCACATACCATCCATCTCCTAAATCGATTAATTTGCATATTTTGGAAGACGTGACCTCGATTTCTTCTAACATATAATTCAAATCTCCGGTACCACTGCAAATTAAGCAAATGCATGAACGAGTGTGTGAATACCTAATCCATACGTAGAATATTATGTTTAATATCAAAAGCCATCTGAAATCAGTAAATACCAGTTAAGTATGGCTGTGGTTACCTTTGTAAGACATTTTTCAAATTTTTGATTTCATCACAAACAACATTTACATCAACTGCATGGTGTTCTTTATAACTGCAATGAATAGGATATGTACGTATGTTAACGATGATTGCCAATCATTAATCAAAATACAAAATCGTGATATTCTTAGGAAATACCTCAAACTGCGTAAAGCATATCTTCCATTGATCAACAGGCATTTTGTGTGTTTGAACATCTTTTTAAAATCTCTTGTAAGAGGAACTGATTGATTTTCCATATCTCTGTAACAGGTATAAAGATAAAACATAATTTTGCTCTTATTAAATAATAATGAAAAAAAAAAACCATAAAAATTCATTCATTATTAAACATCATTACCTATTGCTACTTGGTTCCCATTGGAGTAAAAGACGAGTAAGCCCAGTCCCTTTCTCTAAGTAGTTGAAATGCTTAACAACAGAGGTGAGCAAGGGTTTAAATCCACCTTCCAAACTGTGCAAGTTTTTAAATTTTTATTTTTTCATTGTTTTGAACATATTTTATTGATTGCTAAAAATGACCAGAAACAAGCTCTAACAACTTACATGTTCTTCTCCTTAAATATAACAATAATTGTCATGCATATAAATTTAGAACAAAAGAAAATATTTTATTATTATACAAAAAAATGAAACTTATTTTTTAACAATAAAAGTAAAGTTAAAATAAATACTGTAGATTCCAATTAAAACGCGAGGAATTGATATCCGCCTAAAATCGCAAGCAGCACATCTCGCGGATTTTAATATCTAGTTTTATTTTTTTACCGATGTAAATTAATGAAACTATGATAAAAAGTCGGCGTTCGCGATTTTCAATTCTCGCAATTTGATGCAAAATGGATGAATTGCGAAATTTAGCACTTGCATTAATTAGGGAATCTACAGTATATAATGTGTATTTACATGAAAGAAACATACCGAAACTCGCCTCTTTTCATGACTTTTAAAGCCCTTTTCGTTTCTTGGCAAACAAAAATATTAAAATCAATACAAGTTTTCAGGAAGTTCTGTCTGCGTCTGCAAAAAAGAGGCCCAGGAGTCACATCGCTCGCCTAAGTAACTTTGGCCATAACTCTTATTAAAGCAGATATATATAGCAGATTTTAAAGTCAAATACAAATATCTAAGTCAGTGCTGTTCCAGTGGTTGTTGTGTCAACGATTAGGAAAAGGTTGGTATGTTTTAATAAAGAAAGATTTTAAAGTCAAACACAAATATTTAAGTCAGTGTTGTTTCAGTGTTTGTTGTATCTACGATTAAGAAACGTTCGGTATGTCTTACATCAATAACAAGAGTGGAAATAAACTCTTTAAGGAACTGTCTGTCATATGGCACATTTTATTTTTTCGATATACATATATGCAACTTAAAGGTGTGCAGAAATTCCACCTTGGCACTGGCATAATTATCCAGCACAGTGTTAATTTAGGAATACAATTCATTGTGACGTCACTAGGTAGTGTATTTGAACAAAGGTTCATTCGTATAAGAGTTAACAATATGTTCTTTCAGTAAAACGCGATTTAACTGAAGTTAAATGATAAGACATTTAATTTAAAAGAAACGTTTCTTAAGCAATTGTTCGAGGCATTTTTATTTAATTCCTCATTTCAAACAGAAATTATTGAAGTGTTGCTTTGTTCTTATCACAAATAAAATTTGAACCCTGTTAAGGTCCATTTTTTATATCTGGGGAGTCATGCTTTCAAACAAAAACCCGTAAGTCTACCGTATAGCAGAAAGCTAATAATACAGTTTGGATATTACAGTCTCTTTCACTCTTGAAAAGAAGATTTTTAAACCACCCGATCCTATTTTCACCCTTTTCAAATTATCTCCCCTTTAAAAGGGACTAGACACTTCATTCTTTATCCAAATTTTTCTTTATGCAAAGGTTGGTTGTATTTGGTCCAGTGTTTCTGGAGAAGAAAATGAAAATGTTGACGAAAACGACGACGACGTCAGACAACAGACAAATTTTATTCAGGAAAGATCACTTGAGTGTTCGGTTAAGGTGAGCTAGAAAATAGAAAAAATACGAAATTTATTTCAAATACCAAATATATTGTTACACTTAGTAAATTACACAGCTAAAGGCGTTTATGAAACATTTATTTAAATATTCTATGAATATACTGTTTTTCGTTCCTGTAGGAGTGTATTTTTAAAGGTAAATATTTCATGTTACGGGTGAGGCAAATCAATAGCATAATCGGTTATAAACGTCTTAGGCAATTATCTATCATGTGACGTAAGGGGATTTTGATTAAAAACATGCACCATTTATGAGTACAAAATGTCACCTCGGCAAGAGCATACATGTTATTGTCGCATGGAAATTTCACTCTAATGACTGCACATTTCCACTTAATTGCTTATGGTCTACATGCTTCATTTATGCATCATGTTATTGTTGCATGGAAATTTCACTCTAATGACCGCAAATTTCCACTTATTTGCTTATGGTATACGTGCTTCATTTATGCATCATTTATGCCTTAACGAGTTTTACTGAATAGTAAGTGTATATTGATTATATTTTGGACCAAGCAATATGTATTTGACTCATGTTAACTTTAAAGCAGCATTTTTAATGGATATATCACAGACCCAGTTGTCAATGTAGCAAAACTCCACCTGGTGTTACTTTCCTGTATTCTTTGGATTATGTAAATCAAACACATCATCTTTTTTAGCAATGTACATAAAACAACACATTTGCTCAGCTATATTTGGCTAATAAGTCACGTTTCGACCAGAAAATGTATATATTTTAGAATATTGTAACTGTTTATCTTATTACAGGCCCTATAAAATCAAAGCAAAAAGAATGCGACAAAATGTTTGATACACAGTTTCCTCGGGCGAGACCAGCGCGCCCTCGCCAAGCCGTGTAACAACCTTAACTTATTCGGAACGCTTCTTTTTAGCTACTGGTGTTGAAAATACTTATAAAAAGATCAGTGCGATGCGTGTTTAACAAATACAACAATTACTAGCAAATCAATTCATTTTATGCAATATTTGAGATAATATTCATTTTTAAAAAATAAATTATGCAAAAGGTGTACTCAGTAGTTTCGGCCATAAAAAGATTGGCGTTCTTGGAAAGAACATTGTCAGTGATACGTTTCAAAGAGTCCAACACTTCGTTGAGTGCGTGAGGAATCTTGCCAAGACTTGCACAAAGATCGATGTGACTAGAAGAGAACCTGCAAGAAAAAGAAATATTTTAACTGTAACAGTTGTTATTGTTCAGCTATCTATGGTTAGCTTAAGCAATTATAACATACTGCCATTTACAATGATATTTATTCTATAAATCATATTTTAAAAATCTGGTATCTTAATGTTTTTCATTTCCTCTGTAGCATATATCTTGACATGTTCTATTTCACATAAAAAAATCAAGTGCAAGACCTAAAAACGCAAGTACACTTTAACAATCAGTGTTAAATTTAGGAGTGAATTTGTGAAATGAATATTGATATAAGGATGCAAATGAGGGTAAATTATCGAAGTTGGCTATATTACAACGCACTTTGAAAAAAACTACCCAAAAAATTCAAAGTGCTTTAATTAAGGATTCAAGTCAACACACTTTAAAAGAAAAATTAAAATAAATTATTGTACAGTATATCGTCGGTATTAACGCATTTTGATATGCTATCTTTGTTTAGTTCATTGTGATACATAAAAAACATGTTTCTGGATTAAAGTTTTCACATCATCTCATGTAGTTCAACATTTTGGATATGAGATTGTATTATTAAAATAAAACATGCACATAAACTGCATGGCTTAGAAAATCTTTTCGTTTTAATGTCTATGCAGCAAAATTACTTTTTTAACAGTGATTTTAAGGTACATTTTATAGAAGTTAGAGTTACTAAAGATCTACCGAAATGATTCACAAATAAAGAAACATCGAATTAGATTTTTAGTCGGGAACATTTAAAAAAAAAATGTTTGTATTATGTCTCTTTTTCAATTGAACATAATGGAGGAAAGCGATCTTGTGAGAGAAAAAATAATATGCAATAGATTTTCTGTCAAAATTAAAATATGATACTTATATGTTGATTTTGAATTAATATCAGTTAAAAAATTACCAAATCGACTTCGTTCTTACGGGGGCACATGCCAAAGTGCGGTGTGCCGTTATTTTTCTTCAATATTTCATGAGATGTACTCCGCAAACTCTAAGAAAAAGTTTATGTTCATATTTCTCGGTTGATTTATGAAACAGTAGATTTATTACTGTGCGCTAAACATACTTAAAAAATTTACCACAAGGATGGTTTTACTCTATTTTCAGTACGAGTATTGAAGCGGTCGGTATGTAAATGATTTATTCACTGGATCAAGCTCTGTGAATTAAACTATGTAGAAGGTTATAAATAACTTGAGCTAATTTAAAACTCACTACAGTACTGTCACATCCCCTGAAAAATTGCGCATGTTAAATAATGTTGAAAAGCGTAATTTAGCATCATGTTAAATTGTAGCAATGTCGCCCACTTCTTGCACTACATAAAGTGTGTATCGATGACGTAGATCAGCTATATATTGCGTCATAGACATTTTTCAACGGGTTTTAGTGATTGTAACGTATTATTGAAAATTCGATGTTCGTAACGATCACTCATTTGAGGTACGCGATATATCCAAGCAGAGCGAATTGGGTTCGTTGTCCTTAGTAAGATTTTAAATTTGGTACAAAACAATCCATTGCCAGAACCGAACACGATCAATGTATTTTAATATCATATTTCAAATGACTTACATTCCAAGTGCTTATAAAAAATATGATGAGAAAAATATACATTATAATGCATCCCTATTATTTTCATAATGTGATTGTGATGTAATTAAAAGCAAACTATTTTTATTCTTTTATAAGTTTACTCTAGTTTGCTGAATATATGTTTGGGAAGGGTAGATGAGGGGTTAGAATTGTTCTTATGTCACCAATGTACTAGTAACTAAACTATATCTTTGGTTGTCACCTCTCTGCTCTCGAAGACGATAAATCATTTTCGTTTGTGTTTACAATGATCATATTACAGGTATCAACTTATTAATAATCGAATCCGAGAATTGGTACTTCATACTTTTTTCAATTAACGTTAAGTGTTTCGATATAAAAAAAAAATGATGTACCTTCGTGAAATAAAATTTCAAACTGCGTTAAATTCGAAGCGGGTTGATTAGTTCCTAAATTTAATTCACTTTGATTTTGTTTTTTGTTTTTCAAAGTGCGTTGCATCACACCTCCTCTTTCTCAAGACAGTAATCATATTCAAAAGTGTTTACAAACCATCACTCTATCATCTTAATTAAACTTGAATCCCATAATTTGTAATTTATTTTTTTTTTAAAGTGCATTAAAAGTCTCCATATGAAAAAATGACGATGTACCTTCATAATGCACTTTAAAAAAATCAAAGTGCGCGTGAAAGTGGTCCCAAAGTAAATGCGCTTTGAATTTTCTTTTCTAAAGTATGTAATTTTTTCAGAGTGCGTTGCCACATTGCTCTGTATCAACTATAGATGATACAACGCCGCCTCATGATATAATATCATTAAGCGTTGCTTATGCTAAAAGTTATTACAGTTGACATTTTTAACCGCTAAAGAAAAATCGCCGCTTAATTATAAAACCGTACCATTAGGCGTCCCAGATGAACTGCAATCCTAACGCTTAATGAAATAAGCAAATACTGACACTTTGAAGCGCTATTGTTTTGCCTCGGACTAGAATGTCTCAACGTCATTGGATGAATCGCGTCACGTGATTGCCTTATAAATTTCTTTACACGGCGAGCGTCAAAATTTATACGGCAACATGGCGGACGTAGCGTTATTTGAGCTGATTTTTTACACAAACGTTCAACCATACCTTTAATTTTTAAGCCCCAAAATATTTAGAGTGACCCCCCTTTGCCCGTGACGTAATATTACGATCCTACAATGGCATCCAGGTTTGCACAGACCACTGACGAGGAAGGTAAAAAATTAGAGAAGTAAGCTACATTGTATGAATTCAATTGTTATGTATTATCTTTTGTTTGTTTAAATATCAAACTTTAGGTCCTCGACAAAACAAAACACTTATTAGGTTTGTTACTGACTGTTTACACAAATTTGTGGGGTCGGTAAAGTCCATAGAAGGCTCGGCTCCGTCTCGCCTTCTATGGACTTTACCGACCCCACAAATGTGTGTAAACAGTCAGTAACAAACCTAATAAGTAATATTGATACACCATGTTTATCATAACATCTTTAGCCACAGCTTTAGCTGATGGAAACAAACCTGTATCATTTTATTACGGTCATTTCTTTAACTATGTATACCCTTATTTAATGGCAAATCAAAAACTTTAACAAAAACAAATTAAGGACTAAACTTACGACAACCAATGAGATTTCAGTGATTTCTAAAGTGAAATAATTTTGCTGCATAACAATTTTGATTAACCTACAAGGATTTTGGTAATTTATCGTCAACATTTATATTAATTTAAATATATTACGATAAAATTGTGGTTCTTCAAAAGCATGAATTATGATTATAATGAACACTTATTCAGTTTATTAAATATAAAACATCACTTTCATCGTTATCTTCACTAACCTAAGGGTAACGTGTACGCATAGCCTGCATACTATTTCACAGATGTGTTTTCCAATCGAAAAAGTCAATAAATATATCTCATACCATTCTCTGCAGATAAGAAGAAAAATAAAGCTGTAACAAACACCGGAACAATAAACAATACAAATTGAAAATAAATCGAGAAAATAAAATATTCATTTCCAGTAAGCCATATTATTTTTATTATTATAAGTTAACATTATGTTTTTATTTAAATACAAAGTTTTACTAGCGATACGAGTAAAATAGATATTAATTAATTATAAAGTAAAAACAATCTGATGTTTTCTTAAATAGCCTGGGGGGGTTTTTTGTGTTTGTTTTTGTTTTAGTTTGTATTTTGATTATCCCTTACAAACGCTACACAGAACTTGCAGCGCAACAGTATCCCAGAAGCAAATTAGATGGTTTACTAATAATGATATCACTTTTTTTGCGGGTCAAAAAAAAAATTAACTTACCCGTATTGCAAAACGTCACCATGATTCGTCTCGCCAAATATTTCTATAATGAGGTCAGCACAGTATCTGATTTCCCTTACTATATTTTGTTTTTTCTCCCAGTCTCTCCATGTATACCTTTCAATAACATACACGAAATTGAAAGCAAAGTACGTTAATTTTAAAAGTGTTTTACCGTTGGTTAAAATATGTATGAAGAAGATCAGGGCCCGGTTTTTTCAAAAGGTTGTTATATCTTACACCGTGTTAAATTCCTGTTGAATTGTTGAATTCCTGGGGGCCAATTGTGGATTGTGGGGTTTTTGCTTATTCGTAGCGATGTTATTTCGTGGATGCGTCAGTTTTCAGTTAAAACCATCTCAGTGCCACTAGGCACAAAAGACCGGTGCTTATTTTTAAGTGTCCGTGGTGCTAAGCGGATGAGAGTCATTTGCTTCCCCTGGTTGGGACACCAGGCCATCGAAGGTTAACTCCCAGCATCAGCATAAGACGGTACCCAATTTCAGCTGGGTGGACTGAGACAATGTCGATACATGCCTTTTCTAAGTACACAACACACAAGATCCAGTGATATCTATTGACAACAGTGGGGTTTGAACCAGCGACCTTTCGGTTACTAGTCTAACGCCCATGACCACTAAGCTATGTGCTCCACAGGAAGGAAACTTACTCTTTTAAAATTTGTTTTAGTCGAGGGTGTAAATTCGTGGTGGTGGGCTACCCACGAATAACACGAAAACTGAGCCGCTACGAATGTTTTTCATTCCACAATAACCACATAGTTAAATGTTGTTTAAAGATGTGTTAGAATTTAAAAAGGTTGTTAACTACGTGGTTATTATAATTCATTCCTAGTACCTTGGTTAAAACTCAACGCAGTATTTAATATGGCTGCCGGTAAAATTTTAATGGTTATTCAACACAAAAAGTTGTACAAAGACTTTCCCATAGATTGTATTCAATTGAAACGATAACAAATGATAAATTTAGGAAGAGCAACGAATTTAGTGTAAACAATTTGCAATATTTGTGTGATTATCTGATCAAGGATGAAGGATTTTACTCAGTTTTATTCAGTATCACCCATGTAAAAGAATCCCTTCATCGGAGGAGGAAAAATGCATTGTTTACGGCATTTTCCCCCATTCTATTATAACCTTCATATCGATTATTCCTTTTGTTACTTGGAAATTTAAAAAGAAATATATTATAATGAAATTGCTGTCAGTTTTTTCTCCTACTCAGTCATGAATATCATTTCTTTAAAAAAAAGACTAAAATTTATCTACAAAAAGCACGATAATATAATATTTGCTAGATAATGTTTAATTTGGATGAAAATAC
Organism: Magallana hongkongensis; assembly: GCA_016163765.1. Lineage (NCBI taxonomy): Eukaryota > Metazoa > Mollusca > Bivalvia > Ostreida > Ostreidae > Magallana > Magallana hongkongensis. The sequence continues at coordinate 16,988,944 of WFKH01002636.1, read as the reverse complement.
CAACATACATTAGAATCTATACCTTAAGTTTATGAAGCATATTAGGGCATTATGTCAAATATCCCAATTAATAAACTAAAAAAATCCATATATTTCAATCTTTTCAAGTAAAACAAGATGAATCGATGGGATATAGACAAAAATAAAACAAATGAAGACATTTTTTGTATTGAACTTGACCGTGATTTCAAATACATGTAGAACAATATCATAATGTGAATTTGTCAATTCTTATCTGTCTTATCACAGTAGGATCAGTATTTAAGCTTAGATACGGCTTTAACTGAAATTCTGTCAAATTCAAATCCTACTTAAATCATAGGTAAAAGAACTATATATTTGGTTGAACAAATTCCTATCCCGTGTTTTTATTCTTTGTTTTTGATTCAAAACAATGCAATGTATAGTTAAATTACACCTACATTGAATCATATCAATACCTCCAAACAATGTAGTTATTGTTCAAGTTCCTTTTTTTGCATTTCTGTGACATTTATTCAAAATATTTTGTTTGATCCATCATTGGCATTTTGTTAATTGGAGATAAATCTTAACATGCAGTAAGCAACTTTTAAAAAAAACATCATAACATTTTCACATGAAAACATATCAATTAAGAATCTAATTATTCTTTTCCTATAGATGTCTGAAGAAATCAGGTCATTATTGTATTTCTAGTAAGTCATTGTCCTTTTAGTCTATCATTCTTTGTATAAAATGATATTATAACAATAATGTCCTTTAGGTTGGAATATCCGTCTTAAGCACTTAATTACAAACAGTTTAAACCTTCATATGGGTGATGTTAAGTGAATCTATTTGGATGAAAGGAACATTGAGTCACAACTTGAGATAATTTTTGTTTATGTATGAAATGATTCAGCTGTGTATTTTGTATGAAGTCAAGTTACAAGCGAGATACAAAATCTCATATGAAAACATAGCTCAAGATTTATATATCTTTACAAATAATGCATAGTAAGGAAATTGCAATTTCTTGAACAAAACAACACTTGACGAGCAAGATCAACTGATTCAATATGTTATAGATTGTTTAGATTTCTGCGTTGGGAGCACGTTTTTTGTTGTATTTACATAGGAATGACAGGCAAATGTTCAGAAAAGATAATAACTGGGCTACAATATGGTCATTGTTTTTTTACTGGTAGTTGTAGTTTAATAGTACATTTCAACAAATATTGAATGGAACACAGTTAAGTCAAGATTTATATATCGCTGTCACTGCAAAGTAAAGAAAGTAGTGCAAAGCGCAGTGTGTGAGCAAATAGTAAAGTTTGAAAGGCACCTCATATATGTATGGACACAACTGTGATCGGCCCAGTCCGATCACTAAAAGTAAAATTGTTTACGGACGACGAACAAAGATAAAAAACAATAGTTCACCTTAGTGGCTAAAGTGACTGAAACAAGTTGTTTGTTTGTTTTGGTTTTGGGTTTTTTTTTTCAATCGGTTTAGCTTTGGATATTTCCAACTCTTGATCTCTAAAAGTAAATATTCACGGAAACACATGAAAATGCAATTTGTTAAATATCAATAAAAAATAAAAAGTATCATACCTTATACCTGGTACGTTACTGAAAAAATTAATATACGAATAATCAATAATAATCCAGATAAATGCAATTACATTCTGTTAAAAAAAAATGAGTAGTTTCATCAAATTATAAGAAAATTACACCAACTACATATACTTTTAAAATAGCTAATAACATTACAAATGGAATTAATTCAAATCAATGGTGAAAGTAGCGTACAAGTATGACCTTTATGCCAGAAAGCAATTTGATATGTTGCGTTACCATAGTCATGTGACATATTAGATTCTTTTTAAAAAATAAGCTCAGTACGTGGGAAAGCAGTCTCAAACGACACATATTTTCGGTGTGTATGCCCATTTATCTATCTGTAAACGTAACGTTGAGTACGTCTGATGTCGCTCATGTATCATTTGTTAGAGTTTTCGTTGTACTACATGTACCACTTTCAAATTATTTCTTCTTATTTTTTGGACAGTGTTTAAAAGTTAGTTGCATTTTCCTTTACCGACAGACAACTTATTTATTTATTGTTTTTCTTTTTATTTACATATTTAAATATAAAAATCATTTTAATTTTTCATGAGAAAAACTTCATCCATCTTTATTCTAGTTTTTCCAGTTTAAAATCGGCTTATTGTGCTGTGGCGTTATCTATGATAAAATGTTTATGTAATGACATCATAGTTCAAACTGCAAATTAGCACGGAAAAAGAGAAAAAAGGATCATCCGATGTAGTCCGAAAAATGAGTGCAAAGATGTTGCAGAAAGACGTAAGAAAGGGTATGATAAAGATTAAAGATACAGGGCGGGGGGATAAAAGCGGAATGTTATAATATGCTATGAGATTTTATTGCAATGCTATGAGATTTGTATGCTATGCTATGATAAATCGAAATGATGGGCTTAATGAAACGGTATGCTATAATACGGTATGCTATGAGATTTGAACAAAAACGCCACCTTATACAGAAGAATTCCAAACATTTCGAAGTAAAATGATTAGAATCAAAGTTTACCACTAATCTGCAAAGTGAACATTTTTTCTTTAAAATGAAAGCATGTAAAATTGAATTGAAATCATGTTGTATGCTATGCAATGATATGCACTGGTATGATGTGACGAATTAGAATCTATGTGATTGTATGCAATGGTATGAGATTCCAATGCTATGCTATGAGATTTAAATGCTATGATATGCTATATATTGTTTGTATGTTGTAAAAAATATGCTTGAACTGACTGTACCAAACATGTGTGTATCATTGATTCAAGCACCTACATGTACCGCCATTTCCTTGAAAGTTTCATGCAAGATATTGTTAGGGAGTTTTAATTGCTTGCTTTTGTTTTGTTTCCATTCGATGTAATTATTTTTTTTTTGGTCCTGACATAGGAACTCGTTGAAAAATTGACGATTTCAATTGTTTGTGTTCATTAGGATTTCTAGTGCTTCAAAAATTTAGTTTGTTGTTTTGGGAATTTTCGTTAAATCTAACACTTTTTTTGTCTTTAGCTCTCTGTAAATTCATTGCTTTGTATATATATATATATATATATATATCTTCTTTCGTAAACAATGTTTACAATAATTGAATTGTGATAAACAGATACCATTTAGAAAATGTTTGTCAAATGTTATTTGTTATATTAGTTTTACATGTTAAACGAAATTTTTCATTTGATTTTTACCTGTTAGATTAGTAAATTTTAAAGAAGGTCTTAATACAGGCTATGAACAAGCTCTACATACAATACAATGCTGAAAAAAATTGTTCATTAGGAATTATAAACGTGCGTGCATTGATGCTACTTACATTTGTAAATTCGAAATGTCGATTTGGAGTTTTTCTAAATACCGACATATTTCAAGCACGTTTCTTCTAAAAGAAAGAAAAATAAATAAAAATGTTAAATGATTACTAAATTAAAAGTCAATAGATACCTTTTTTTCCAACGTCATAAAATACAGCATGGTTTTCAATTTCTATGATGTTTTACTTACTGGGTGCCATAGTCGTTGTGTATAATTTTCTGCCTGAAGGTATGGTAATCTTAAAAAGAGAAAAAAAAAACCATGATATATATAAAGATTAATTTCTACATATAAATTTTGTAATTTTATGATAATATTTCATCATGACAGTACACAAGTTACTCCTTTTTAAACATGACGTCAACATTTGAACATAAAATCGTGGGATTCGAACTCTTCTTTAATTTGTTTCTATTTCCATGAGAGGTTGGTCTTTATGCATATAGTCAACCGTATACAAAAACTAAAATAAATAATACTTGTATGAAAGAAAATTCATCTTATAAATAGAAAAAAATTATCATTACATTTGATTTGCTATTAAAAACAAACAGTTATAAAATTTATAACATCTCAAACAAGGTGACTATCATGTCATAAATCATATAGTAGATTTTTTGTTCTTATCATATTGGAAATTCTATAGAAATTGGTTGAAAGTACATGCATTATATAGATAGCGTATGTTTATTTATGTTCATGGAGAAATGTGTTATTAAGTCCAGTAATGAGCCTGTCGACGCGGGGTCAGAAATATAAATAAAATGCTACCACTGACCACGGTGCGTCAGATCATTAGTATGCACTTGATCGCATTTACTTATTAGGAGAAGAATGTTGTAGCGCAGTGTCCGTGCGTATATAATGGGGGTGCGGGAAACACAGCTCTCCAGTAGTCATCTGGAAGATGTCTTTTTATACAGGCAAGATAAAATATAACACTTCCGCGCATTCTCAAAAGTAAAGTTATTAGATTCAGGGGGTTCAACTCATATTTTATTTTCAGAGATTTTTGTAATCAATATTAATGTTGATAAATTTCATTGTAATTAATATTAATATTTATTGTTAAAATGTCATATTAAAATGTTATATCTAAATAAAAGAAGTAGTCATCTGGAAGCTGTCTTTCTGCCTCCTCTTTTTATACAGACTGGGACACGGGCTACTCCCCATGTAGAGGAGGAGACATTCCACAGTAACACCTTAGCTAGGACACCCGTCAGGTGTGGGCATGTTGGGAATAAGATCTCGAGAATCAAATTAAATATTATAACACTCCATATAACCCGCAAGTGGACTTTTATAAAATAGAAGTGGAGTCGTTATGATATTCTTATGTTGCGGGAAAGATACAAGTCGGGACCCTGATCGAGATGCCGCTCTCGCCTCAAGCAACGCCTTGTATCTCTAATACCGTATGAATCTCGTTTTCTAAATTGTTCATATTCATTTAACCGTAATCCTAGCTGCATAACTGTAGCTATATGGAAAATTTTGGTTGACGTAACGCAGATCTACTAAACGTACATCTATGTATAGTTCCATCCATACAAAAAATTGTACATCTATTGTGCACTTAAAGTTGCGCAGGGCTTTGGACTTCAAACTTTTAAACTGTTTTCAGAATATTATTTGTAACGTTTTTCATACCAATCATTTTTTAAAGAGATTTTACCATTGATTTACTACTTCATTTGGGAACAAGTGTCGCCTTTTTACCAAAAAACAAACCCGACCATTTCATTTTACGGGGCTGGTTCGTGTTTTCAAAAGATATTTAGAAGTTGATATTCAGGTTTTTTTTTTTGTATAAATAAAGCTGTACAATGTTGCTATACCGACTGTCCACCTCGATTTCCCGAAGAGCTACAATTTCGCATCTACATTTTATCATAAATGTATGCGCGATTAGTCAAATGTTTCTGACAATGAAACAAAAAGAGCGTCATATATCTTTTATTTGTAACGACCATTCATTTGTAATTCGTAAGTGAAGACAATTGCGATGCACGTATAAATTATAAATATACTTTGTAGTATCTTCTCCTAAACGGAAAAAAAAACCATTGGTTGAGACCATGTATATTCAATACACCATCAGTACGAACATTTTACCTGTCTATGATCATTATAACTTCATTCTTAAAGTATTATGACGTCAGGTTTGTAATCCGAATTGAAACTTGTAACATGGTTATACAACGCTTCATTTTCATTTTTTTTTAAATTTAATGTTTGTCATAAACATAAACTTTAAGACAGTAAGATACATTCGTTACACGGTGTCAGTATATTCCATGTTCGTACGCTCCGCTCTTGTCCCATATGGAATAAATTGACCAAGTATAAACTATATTAGGTGACTGCAAACCATGTTCATGCTACTACGAAAAATGTACATAGGCACACAAGCTATCATGATATTATATTTAGAAACCTTTAAATGTTGTGCTTCACGGAACGAAGCTCTGATTGTTATTCAGCTGCTAATTAAAGCATGACTGAATACAATCGAAAAGGTACGTGAATATAATATCAATTCCATTCAGTTACACTTTAGACATTATAGCTAACATTCAGTTCGTCCTTGTGTTCATGTAATAAAGGGTTGTTTACGCGTTTGTTAATTTACTGATTTGGGGGAAAATAAATGCCATAAAAGCAATGTTATAGAGTACTTTATAAATATATAATTTCATGCATAGTCAATTTGTTCTTTGATTAACTGTATGATTACAAAATTAATTGTTGACTGAAATGAACATACCCATGCTTGTAATTGTCTGTATCACATCCACTGCACGCAACAAATCACAGTTCACTTCTCATGTGTCTGTAAATGATAATAATGTTATGATTGTTTTATGTTTCTTATTAAAATAAAATTATTCACTTGTATTAGCTGTTGCCTAAAATATTTAATAAAAAAAATATTTTTTTTAAATATTTGTGTTTAACTTTTTAAACTTTTTTTTTCGAAAAGATTGTCAGTGAGTAATTGGGTTTTATGAGTTTATTAGAATTGAAAAGAATAGAAGAAAACATGCACATCCGCTGACAAAAGTTATGCTACTTCGACTAAACGCACATTGGTACTCTGAAGCACTCTCTGGTGCAAAACGCGAGATGTATGTACCGGAACAAATGTGGCGGAAAAAAAAGACTAGATGTTCATTGACAAATTGTTAAGAATATATTTTCAGCATAACTCTTAAATGAAATCAAACAATACTTTTTCGAAAGATTGAGAAATGCGGTGAGGCGACAACACTTCTTACGGTTAAGCATGACAACCTTTGGCTCTAGAGAATCAAAGATTGTCCAACATATAGAGACAATATATGTTATTCATGAAAATTCACTATCGTGAATAAAACTAGACTTTACCAGCAGGTACCAAACCGAACACGTCCAACCCCTGTCATTTGCATTTTTGGAACCATATGCATCAGTTGTTGGGCCGAAACTTATTAGGTTTTTTTCTCTAAGCTAATTTGAGCATAGTTTCATAAACATTGTTAAGCCGATGACACCGAAATGTATATGATAATAAAATTTTATGATAACTGAAACTACTACTTTAAATGAATTTAAAAAATGTAGGAAATAAGTAACTAGATGTCAAGTAGGACCGATATTGATTTTTCTTAATTGAATAAATCACATATTTTAAAACTACATGATTATATCAAATAAATTGTCAATCCACATCATATTTGTCAACTAATGTAAATTCAACAGATTGAAGTTAAATTTACGCATTTTTAGTGAAAACTTCCATACACTGTACTATTGTATGAGTTTTACAGATTTATGTGTAAAATTTACAGAACGTGTTATTTTTTTTCAGATTACTTTGTGAAATGTGGTGATTACAAACAGTGCTCAAAAACGACAGTCCAAAGGAAAAAAACAAAACAGGAGCAGAGCAAGCACTGACCTCTTAAAAAATAGAGGTAGGTCAAAGGTGCCATGGAGGACTAAGCATCCTCTACTGACCGGTCAAACCCGCCGTGTGCTTCTTGTCGTAATTGTGAAAACGGAAAAGGCTGTAGAATAATTATGGTCTAAAAATAAGTATGGAAAACGTGTCAGCATGCGACCCAGTGGAAGACTGTACTTGCTAACAAGTTTGTTGTATTGACCATAATTTACACATTGAAGTGTACATTTTACAGATAACTGTGCAACTTTTATAGATTGATTTTAAGTGTGCCTGTTATAGCACAATATTTTCTCACTAAAGTACATTGTAACTTTAATCAGATTTTAGTAAAAAATAAATAAACTGACCGTTAGTAATGATTATGTAGAGGCATTTAAATGGGTTTCAGGGTCAATCAAAGCAGGCCCAGCTTTCAAATATTTTTTTTTTCTCTCGTCTGTGCCCCACGTTGACGTGACATAATCAAAAGACTGTATTTACGTTAAGGATTTGTAAAAATCTAAAAATTATAAATGCCGAATGTAGAGGTCTTAGTTCACTTCTGCGTAAATCCTTGACATTGTCGTATATGCCTTAAACTGAACCAAAAAAGAATAGGTTTGAAAAACAATTGGCAATATTCATCAGCTAGATTTCTATTTGATATTAAAGTCATATCAGCGGCTTTTGAACTATCGTCTTTAAACGCTCGCCAAATCATGATCGACGATTGAATTAAGACCAACTCAACGGTACCCCCTCATCTAGATGATTTTTAAATTGCCTTGCGTAACTCAAATTAAATTCCTTTTGCGATTTTTTTTATATGAGAACAAGTCCGACAGCGTACATGTATTTGCTTGTAATTCCGACCTATACAAAGAAAGAATTTCAGCCATGTTTTTAAACACAGATACAATCCATTTGAAGCGGTGCTAGTTGGCAACATGACATGCATTTCTATCAGAAGCCATTGTTGTTTGTTAATTAAAATGTGGTTTGTGCTATTTAAGACTTGATTTGTATTGAAGATCTTTTTTTTTTTAATTTTATCGGTACTGACAAATCCCATCAGAAGCTTTTCATGTCAATTAGGACATTAACACGTTTATGAGATTGTTCTATTAATCAATGATTTTTTTTTTAAATATTCAAATGGATTTAACGTATTGATCTAAATCAAATAGTACGTTTTGTGGATTGATTTAGATTAAGTTTGCCAATAAACTACAAAATAGTTGCACCAAAGTAATTGCTTACATCTTTGATATTTCAACTCATATGAGATGATGTTCGTAAACTTTATTGAATTTTTCATGATCGGGGTCTATTTTGAAATGGTTTAAAAACCTAATTTAATTCTCAATAACATTCCATAAATAGCAAAAATGAGAGTAAAGTGGTGGACACGCTTTGGTGGATCTAAATTATTAGGAGTTTCTATTGAAATGATGACATGCTTTTACATAACATAAAATGTTTACATTTTCAACCTAATGAAGTTAAATACATTTAACCAATGACGAAAATGACACTCTTGTCTGGTGCAAGTGGAGATTACATAATGGTACGAAATTTTCTACCGAAATACATGAACTTCCTAAAGAATTATAAATTCCGATAGGAATACAATTGCTGTAGTAGATCATGCATTCAGTTTATGGGAAATATAATTCCTGTAGAATTTTATATATTTCAAAGGATAATTAATCCTGAAAGGTAAATATATCATCAATCAAAGGAGACACATTTAGAACAAAAGTGATTACATACATGTACTCTCCATGCAAAAGTCTATCAGTTCGAAGGTATGAGATTTTACGACATGGCAAAAATGCCGCACTGGCACTGGCTGGTATAATTATCCGACCTAATGTTAATACACACGGATGCACTCGGGTGTTGTTTCATTTATTAATGTATTTAAACATCTGGACCGAGGTTCAGGAAGATATAAGGTTTGTGATAAAATATGAAATAAATTCTTAGCAAAAAAAATACACTTAATATGTCTGTTTTATATGTATGCTTTAAAAATTAGTTTGCTGAAACTAATCGTTGCGAGTTTGGATACTGTTGCTATAAGGAACGTAGGAAAAACCGAGTCAATTAACGGATATAGTACTAATAGACAAAACAATGGCAGTAATTGATAGGTCAAAACCTAAAAGTGTTAAAAAATTACATGCAGGACCTGTGTCTGTTGTCAATCCGACTAAAATACACAGATCTATAATATAGCGATCCAACAAATACCCATTAATAATTATTTTCCTTGACGTCAGGAAGAACTTTCAAATGGTTCATCTAATCAGATTACAAGTGACGCTTTTTTGCAAGTGATCTTTAGAAACAATGTTACCGCCGACTTTTGTAACGTTTATACAGATTAATTGATAAATGTAAACAAGTTAGTTATTCTGACATAAATAACTGAAAATGACCCTGAATGTGCCGTCTTTAGAGCGTTTTGCGCTTTCATCAGACTGGTCTATTGATAGCGAAACTTCTCAATGAATTTAAATGTTGTATAGATATGTACTTTAATCAGATTGGTCTATTAATAGCGACACTTTTAAATGAATAAAAATGCATTGACAATGTTGGAAATTAATAAATCTGCATGTCATTCCTTCTTGATGACCAACTTTTAACAATACAGGCCATCAACAATATTGGATAATCCCATATCAATCTCTTTGCCAAAGTGCATATTTAAAAATGTTTGGAATCTTTAATGTTAAAAAAAAATCTATTTTTAGATTTACTTCCCCTTCACCATTTTGTGATTTTTAATAATTACAGTGATTTTTAACATATAGATCAACATATAACGAGATACGACGGACTAACACTACCCAATCCACCTCCGTCTTGAAATTAAAAAAAAAACCTGCATATATTTATATATGTATGCGCTATATATAGTCAAAAGTTGTTTGAAATTTTTCAGTCTGCTGCAACAAAATCAGTTTCGACCGCATATACTATTCATTTTTTAATTTTATCTATGTCCGTTTATTTAATACATGTATTTCCTGCCAATGTCTTTTTAATAATTATTCTAAATTGTGTTCACACAAAACAAAAGGGTACATAATATATAAAGCAATGTATAAAAATCCGGTTCAATGTTTAAAAATTCACCTGGATATGAACTCGGTACGGGATCAAATCTTCTGAAAAAAAAAAGCCATTAGGGCTTCACATGATTTAAAATGAAAAAAAAGCTTATGTAGGCAATATCTGTTGCCAAATCCAACTATTTTTGTTTATTATAATAAAATATGTTAATATCAAACCATGTTCCGGTCAAAATTTCAGCTTGTTGTTTATTTCTTAAGTACAAATAATGTAACTTATATGTATACACGTTAAATTTAATATTACATAAATTCCTTGTATTGATATTCCAAATAACTAGATAAAAAGAAAAAAATTACCAGCGCGTTTCTTTCATTACACGCTTTTATTTTAGGTGATGATAATTAATGTACTATTAAACTCAACATTAATACATGTCTATACTAATTAAACGAAAGTAAAATGTGTTTGTACATACTGATACAATTATTAATCCATGTAATTCGATTGTCTTCCTTGAGATTGTAAATGCCAGTTATCCTAAAATGAAAAATGTTTTTATACACCTCGATCCACAATAATTAATTTCATACATGTACTACTTCAGTTAAAAAGACATATTTGCGCAGGCGAATTGAGTTGTTGGCAAGGGCGTCAACGCCAAACAGTTCATGCGGTAATAGTTAAGCAACCTGCCAAATTCTATATATGCCCGACAACAAGTTCCTAAAAAATTCTAAAATTACACTTAAGGGCCAGAAATAAGCAAACAATTAAAACAGACTGAGACATTTCATGATATATCTTAATATACTTTTTTTAACCGGAAACGCGTCTGAACTATTAAAATAGACCATCCATTTAACAGTTTAAAGACATCATTTTATTTCAAAAGTTGTATAATTTGCCTTTTTCAAGTAATTATAAAATGATTTAATAGAAATAAAAAAAAAAAAAATGTCATATACTATTGAAGTTTCAAATTAAATCAGTTAAATCACATAGTTACCATATTAGGAGCCATTATGATAGGGTTTTACTTTCGATTCCAATCGAAAATTTCTATAAATTATAGACGCGATCTGAGACAACCAGTGAATAATAATATGGTTAAGAAGCCAAATAAAGTATCCAATGTGTATAGAAAATTGATTTTATTTGTATATAGATGGATTTGCTATGACGTTGATACTATAATTCACATATTAGAACAGTATTTTCCGAATAGAGTAATTACCAGATACTACTTATACATCATAAGAAACCTGCTAGCTGAAAATGATCACAACAACAATATTCACAAATCTATATAAGTCGTTTACTTTATAAATTTATATTCCTTCAGTTCTAGGAAAGCAAAGACCGTGGATTGTACATGTATAAGAAATTTATTTAAAAAAAAATATCAAGGAATACCCAACATGTACAATTCAGTTAGATACATGCATGTCTAGAATGATTCCTGTAGCCTTCAATTATAATGATAGTGTGTCTTACTATTACAGTATACATTTAATGAAATGAGCATTGAAATCAGTGGAGGCATATTTTCATGATTTCTTTTATAACAATACAAAGCCGTGTACGGGATGAAAATGTGCAATTCATTCAACTAAAATATGACTATGACATTGTATCAACGAATGAAAGAGATTTCGCGGTCTTAGGTGAAGGTTAGTAACCTAAACTGTGACTGAAAGGTAAGTGAAAAAATGTATGATTGGCATTATTATGCCATTGAGTGACCTTTTCAGAATTCTCAGTCAACATTCAGCTGACTGAATGGCAGAGTTACGTGTAAGTTCTGTCTTTTAGTAACCTGACTTGTGACTGAAAGGTGACTTAAAAGGGACTGAATGGCATACATGTCGCTATGCCATTAAGTGACATTTTCAGAATTTTCAATTAACATTCAGGTGACTGAATTGCAAAGCTTCTTTATCTGGATGTTGCACATTTTTAGCAAAACTTCGATCGATAATAATGCATTGCAAATCATTACCATTACAACTACAACTGCATAAACATTAATTTAAATCATTGATGCATAGGTTTAACATTTTTTAATCAATACATATATAATTGCATATAAATATTCACTCGGTAGAAATTTGTGGTTCACTCTCCAAGGAGATTGTTGTTTAAAAAACGTTTAAAACGTTTAGGGTTTACCAAGACATGCGGAAGATCAAAAGCTTGTTGGGATTTTTACTTTACCTGAATATACAAACATTTTATCTTAAAAGTATTCATGGAAGAGATTTCATAAGATGTCCGGACATGGATAATTATTTTAGGGCCGAGTTACCGTTACTTGATCTTTTCTTGAACAGTAGACTTCTGTGTGGAGCAATATGCACAAAACATCGCTACGAGTGGTGCTTGTCATATGCCTGGAGCAGAGATAGCAAACGGTGCATATTATTTCAAAAGAAATGTTCCATTGACACACAAAGAGATCAAATACAGAAAGGCTGGGAACATTATGAAATACAAGGTGGGGTATAAAAGTAGTATGCATTTAGAATTTAACGAGATCTAGTTTATTATTTCTACCCTAAATACTTCGATAAAATGTCTCATATGTAGTTTTATTTCTATTTCAATTATTTCTGAAATTAACAGTTTTAAAATTAAACAATAAACATTTATTTACCACCTCAATCTCTTAGAGGCTTGTCCCGAACGTTTTCTTTCCCCACTTTTTATAGCTGCAGGTCTGTAGCTCCCATGTCTGTAGCTACATGTGTACCAGTCTGACAAAAATCGGATGGAGGACTTCTGCTACTTGTGCCACGTTTAAAAATTTATACTTCGTGGTTTGGTCCAGAGATAATATCAAATATTACCCCCCCCCCCCCCCCAAAAAAAAAAAAAAACAAAAAAAAAAATGGCTAGGCATTAGTTTATGTGGGCTTATTTAAATTGATTCTTAACGAAGTAACCTTTTAAAACGTTGATATGTTTCTTTTAATGCACTGTCAATAAATTCTTATTATGGAAATCTGTCACCGCCTCGAATGAATTAGCAAATTATACTTTTTCCTTTTGCTAAATGCATAGTTTACAATACCGGGAATCGATGACACATAAGCGCCATTTTAGCATTTTACCCTATCAAATTATTAAAAAAGCCACATTTTCTCAACTAATAAACGTTGTATGATTGTGCCTGAAGGTTTATTATTCTGATGGTCTAGCTATCCGAAAGTTCAAAAGTTCGTCGGTTTATTAGTTTGAAGGTTTGTATATTATAAATTCAAAAGGTTCAGTAGCCAACAAATCCATATAGTGTACATTCCTGAAGTTTTGAACCACACCAAAATATACTGACTAGAAATTATCATTATACGTAGCTACACAGTACTGTATTTACTTTTGTGTGGGCAAATTTCCGTCGATTGCTATTTTTTAGTTTAGTTTAACCCCTCCTATGGAAATTCTGATCATTTTGTCCAAATTCAGTGAGAACATATTAACTTCTTGGCCGAGCAATAAGCTCGAAGTTGAAAGACCTTCTATGATTATGTTATGTTTCATTATATCATGTACAAATTCATTCTGGTAAAGAGAAAGAAGTTTTAGAAATCTTAGATATAAAAATGTATGTAATTGAAAATTTCAATCATATGAAAATGTTTTGTAAGTGGTACAATTTCAAGATTTTCAATCAGATATTTACTTTCTTTAGCAAATCAAATACCTATTCATTAGTTGCCAGTGGTATTTTATAGGTATAAACTTGACTTTATTGAATTTGACTTTGTTCAAACTCAAAAGTCTATGCTGTATTAAAATGCAGCAGTCAATGGTGCTATTCAATTGCTTTAATATCCAAATTTCATTATTACATGTATGTAGGGAATCAAAAAATATAAAGAAAACATGTAGAATGGTCAACTTCTGGAAATCCTTTTAATCTAAATCGCATGCAGTCTTCAAATATACAGGAAAGATTGCTTTTTCATTTATAATTACGAGAATTCTTTCATTACAGTCATTAGAGTCATCTGCATCATTTGTGATTTGTTTTAATTGATTTACACGGACTGGTGCATTTAAAATTTATATTCTATAAAGAAAACACATTTTTTGTTTTACTTAAAGATTAGAGAATTCTTTTATTGCAACTCCCTGCACCAATTTAAACTGATTTACACGGAATGGTACATTATGAAATGAATATTTTATACAGTAAAAGATTGTGTTTTACTTAGAATTCAGGGATGTCTTAATTGCAATCTCCCGCAACAATTTTGATAATTTTCACGGAAAGGTACAAAGGTAAAAATTTAGAAAAAATTCATTGCGATTCTCTGCATCTTTTATATTTGCATGGAATGGTACGCCGGTGCATTATGAAATTATTATTTTATATAGAAAACATAATTTGAGATTGGTTTTGATTGATAAAAACGGCATGGTACATTATGATATGAATATTTTAAACGACTTCTTTCGTTGAAATCATCATCCTTCATCCTTCATTGATTTTAATTTATTTTGATTAATTTTCACGGACTGGTACATTTTTAAATTGATATTTTATATAGATATTTAGAGGCAATTTGTGCGTGCAATTAAACGTAGCTGTGCTAATTAGTCACCCCTAACATTGTCCGACATTGCAGTTATCGTTCAGTTGGATGGATAACACAGGCTCAACCTGTCATCATGACCTGAATTTTAATAACATTTACATAATTACATCAACAATGACAAACTACAAAAGAATGACGACAATCATGGATCTAGCAATTTCATTTTAAAATTTTGATATTGTAAATGTATGTGCTTTAGATTCCAAAAAATGAAGAATACATCCCCGATCCATATTTAAAACATTATGCAATGTTACATTTTGCGTTGCTCTTGACTAAAAAAAACATACCGTATAGCTGGTTTTTTGGCGGGGATATATTTTGGCCTATTTTGGCGATTTTTGAAAGTTTACCACAATTAAAATCGCCAAATTTAAGTACTTTCTATACAGCTTTTATTGACAAACATAGTTTTTGTAAAAAAAATTTCATATGTTTTTTAAAGTCTGTGAGCATGATAAAAAGGGACAAATAATTAATGTTACATGCACACAGTGTTACAGACACAAATGTACATTTACTCAAAATCAATACAAAACTAATGTAAATAAATAAAAGCTAAACATTACTATAAATTAGAAGTTAATTGTTTAAACACCATATCACTTTTCCCTATTCTTGTGTGTAATTAGCCCCAGTGACAGGGGTGTTAGCTTGTGTTGTTTTAGGAGACGTGATCCATTATCGACTCAGGTGCAGATATAATTGTCTGATTAACGGTTTCTTCACTAAAAATAGAATTAAAATTGATTATTAATAAGGTATACTTTTTTCATGCATATATTAAGTACTATTTAGTTACCGGAATTTTTTTGAAAATATTGAAGTGAGTGAAACCAGGGTCGGACTTTAAATTTTACCACCTTGTAAAGGTGACATTGGATTTTTGCTCAAGTGCATTAACTCCTCAGCTATTAAAAATAAAATGACAAGAGATTTTTAATGAAGGGTAAATGATTCACCAAAATTATATCCGCCAAAATTAATGGTATACCTTGTTTGCCCAAATCTGCCAAATTTGTGTCCCGCCAAAAAAACCGGCTATACGGTATTATAACACAAAATGTAATCATTATTTATGATCGCGCAAAACCTGCCAAAATGTATCATGATAACAATGAATAATACACCAGTAATCAAGACCTTACCGATACCGGTACTGTACCAGTTTATTTTATCATGTATGCCAAATTAGACACAGTTTAAATGTTTGCTTCCTAATATTACCTCTTTCTATCAAGTTAAAATATTACACTAATCAAAGAAGACTTTGTACTTTTCTAGTACCATATAAAAATATTCGAGGACCATTTATCAGCTATATATATTATGTCCTTGGACAATGAGTCTTTAGCGTCAACTGACCTTGATCGTCTGCCTTGGAAGATTACACAAAGAGCTTAGGAATTCTGGTTGTCTGAGTTTAGCTAATGTACTACATTTACTAGTTATTTTAAATATGACTGTGTAATCGGATGATTATATAACTATAATGAACATCATTGTACAATAAATATGTGGTTATAAGGAACAATGTCAAGTGATATCGACCGAAGACACAGAAAAGTGATAGTGACCTCGCAAGCTCAATCTATATCGCTTCGGTCAATATCACTTGATATTGGTCCTTAAAACCACATATCGAAATAAATAATATTACAGAATGATGTTGTTAACATTCATCACGGTTAAAAGTCACAGCCACTTTTACAGTAAAATTGTTTTGACGTCGCATATGTGCATAACACGACGTCACATTTTTTTCCTGTTGAAATAGCTTCACTAAAAATTTAGAAAACCTCAACTTAGAACTGGTTTATAGCCATAAAATTTCAGATTTGACAACGTTTATTATGTTTATGTAGATTTATTATGTTTATTTTGTAGTGTAAAAGAAACCTCTTATTCTGCACCTATGGCTGCTTGAAAAAAAAAAAAAAAGCGAAAAGCCATGCGCACTCGAATTGTGCATGGTCTCGTTAAAGATATTCTTTGAAATTAACCTTGAAATCATTTTGAAGGTTAATGAAAATTAGTATACTTTGTTTACGTTGATATATACACAGTTTTTCAAAACCCGAGGGGTTAGTTCACACTGGAACAGTCTAAAAACATACCATTGATTTTTTTTTTTAAAAGATTAGCAATTGAATGTCAAAAATCCTGTATAAAAGAATATATAGATCAACGACATTTGCAATTGGTGTAAAAAGATTGATCTGCGCCATTCAGCTTGCTTAATATTAACTGAAAGGTTCATAGCAGACCAATGTCATACAGTGATGCTGTTACCTTCAAGCAATGCGATGGTAAAGTAAGTGACAGAGGTGTGTTTCAAGGTGTGCCTTTTCTAGGCTATTGATGTACGATATGAAACAGTCAGTCAGAACTCAGAACAACATTTATTAAAACCGGAAGTCTACATAACGAAAGTAGTCCCGGCAAGTCAAGTCGTACGTAAACTGAAAGGCATTATATAAGTCGACACGTTTTGATTTTATTGATCATTGTATTTAAAATGAGTATGATTTTATTCATTTAATAAGCACAGCCACATTTCTTTTTCATTATTATACATCGTTCAGAAAGAAAGCCACAGTGAGTGAGTGAGTATTTCAATTCAATAAACAAACAAGTTTTGGAAGAACTATTTTTTGGTGCAGAGGGTTTTTGTTAGACAAAAAGACAGAAATCAAGAATTTGAAGTTTCAAAATAATCTTCTTTTGATAATACTTTATTCATAACGCACATTTTAAACATTTGATAGGTTTAAAACATATTATGTAGGTTCTGTGTTACAAGAACAATATTCAATCTGGTGCATGTGACAGAGTAATGTAAACGTTAATACAGTTTCCATATTTTTCGTGAAATCCTTCCTTCATATAACGATCACCTGACTTTTGTTTGTCATCTTAAATCTGATCCTCAGGGTCATATTATTTATACGTTTCCTGTAATGCAATCCGAAACATGACGTTTTCCTGGCTTTGTAAAATGATTTTAATTGTTCCTGTCCGGTAAAATATCAAAATCGTTACAACAAAACCCAGAAAAACGACAGATATTTTGGACTACCTTTAACATGGCTTTGCAAAGTAAAATAATCAAAGTCGACCAAGGGAATATTGCTCCTGAACATTATTGTACAAAAAAGTAGATTATCTTCTTTGTTGGTTATTGAAAGATCTGGAACTTTAAGGATGCTGCATGGAAATTCTGCAAGATATGGTTTGGCTAGCTACATGTATAGAGCGTTAGGGTTACATTGAGCTCGTAGCACATTATCAAATTTAATAGCAAGGTGCAAAAAGACCATTTCTTGTCAGTGATAGACCTAGCTCATAAAATCCAAAGATAACAACTCTACAGACAAATTCATCATTAAACCTGGTGTTCATTGCCGCTTTCAATTAAGTATACAATTAGGATAGGATGTTGGCTATAGAATGCAAAATGCACTATAAAAATTATAAGTTAGAATTAAACTTTATCTATTTTATCCATTATATCCTGCATCCATCTTCGCTAGCCAAAGGTTTTCGGTCCACTCTGCTACCCATAAACCCTTGGCAGATCTCATTACGAAAACTCGGTGACAAGCTCTGTTTTATGATTGGCTGCAGCTGTAAGTAGCTGATCCAATCGCAGCGTTTAAATCCGGCGCTTGTTAATAAACTTTGAAAGAAACACACGTGTGATCTTTGGTAAAACATTCGGTGCTTTTAACGAGTTGAGGCACAAGTGCTCGAATACAGTGCATCCCCAACGATGGTCTGACCAGATCGCTTTCAAAAACGATATATTTTAATGCATGGGATTTAACAGAGATTTACAAACTTGTTAAGGTTCGCGTGATAGTATAGGAAGTAAACATGGGGAATGTAGAAGTTGCCTATCCCGTTAGTATATACATGTATAATGTACGACCCTGCTTATGATTGTTGCTTTTAAATGTTCAATGTGCTGTATTTCATTTAATTTCTTTTGTCCGAAATATTCAAGACGACGATACCTGGTTTATTGCCATGAATGCTTTCATATACATGTATCAGCGACTGTTTCACTCCCATGCAGTAGAGGTCCCTACAAACACTATAAATAAAACATTCCTTGCTTTCTCTACGTTATATCGTCAGCATAGTTAATTATGTTCCGATTCTCGCTAGTCAACATGTTAACAAGTTGTATCGTGTATATATCCCGTTGTTTCTAAATATGCAACTCAAGTTGCTCGCTAAATAGCGCCACCGCATCACCGAGTTTTCGTAATGAGATCTGTCAAGGGTTTATGGGGAGCAGAGTGGACCAAAAACCCTTGGCTAGCGAAGATGTCCTGCATCCATCAACTAATTATAATCAAACTTGAATTCAATTATTTTTAGAATTGGTTTCACACAAACGAAATTTTTAATGGTAAATCTGTTTTAAAACTCAAAAAAAAAAAAATGATTTCTATGACCTTTGCAATTGCATATTTTAAAAGAAAATTTAAATAAAATATTCTGCTTAACTACCTTTAAATGGAGTTTTAAATATATTTTTTCATTATTAATTTTTCATCTCATCGGAAAGAATTGATATAATGATGGATTTTGAAACTGGAACGCATAGTACTGGATGTTGTATGCAGGGCATTTTTTTAGATTTAGTTGTAAACTTTATGGATAGCAGCATTGTACGGGTATGAATATCATTTGCCAGAAATCTTTCGACTGATCTCAAAATGCGACTGGAGTACATGTCTTGGACAATCCAATCGGAACTGTTTTACACCAATAAACAACGTTTTTTGCGTCAAGTTGTGATGGTACCTTTCACCCAACGTCACCGACCTTTCATTATTGTAAAGCACAGACAACATTTTAGATGGAATAAGGCTAAGCGACTCATGCCCGCTTCTTCTCAGACTGATAAAGGCTGAAGAACGATAAATGACTAATAACTAGAGAAAGTTATCCAGACCCTTAATTAAATACACCTGAACTCTTCAATGATGTTCCGTGTGAGAGTCGGTATCTCTGTTATTAGAAGGATTCAACTTTCTGCTGTTGATGGAATATCAACATTTCGACGTGAAAAGTATGCAGCCACTAGATATCCCTTTTCTATGAAGACTTGAACGGAACGTCGTTTTTTCAAGATAACGACAGGAAGATTCCATCGCTGTCGAATAATGAAGGATTTTATCAAACAGCTCAACTTCACGGAAAAAAGAATGACCGAGGTTAAAAGGAATAAAACCGACACTTTAAATATTCACCCGTTTTGAATCACATTGAGCGTCTCTGGAACGGAAATGGATAGCATACATATACATCCTAGCTACATGCACCATCAAGTGCGAACATCATCGGTCAGAATAGCAACCACTTACACCATTAAATGAAGAGCATTCCTCAGGCTAGCATTAAGGGCTGAAATCTAAGTGTGACGTTGCACTTCCTTTATATGCAAAAACGCTATTAGAGGAGAAAATTCTAAACAATATCGGGGTGTTGTTTTACTTTGTGTGACTTTGCTTATTGACCCCTAGTGTGTTTGAAATAATGCCTATTTAACAGTTTGCGATTGAAAAAAAATATCTGGAGAGTTGATCTACAGGCTGTATATTACATTACCAGAGTTAGATTGCTCAACAGGGGGATGGACGAAACTGGAGGTTTATGCACAATATTCATATCTTTTGTTTTAATGAGAAAGCTCTTATCACACACCAAGGAGTAAATTTTCAAAAAATCAAAAGAGCTCTTGATACCCCCGCTCTCTCCGTCCCTAAAAACAAACAAGAACAAAACGATAAATTAAATCTATTTTTTTTTTTCATTTAGATTACTCAGACCGGCTGCGGGATGTCACAGTCACCGTGGGACTGACAGAATCTTCTTTAAACACAACCTGTGGTTTCTTTGCTGGTCCCGGCACTTTGTCTCAACTGGTTGTCATCGACTGTCCGCCAGTTACATCGGGGAGATACGTCAAGGTCTCCATGTCGGGTGGTGATCTTACACTCTGCGAAGTGGACGTGTTTGGTTTCAACGCCTAGTGATCATTATCGCTAACATACTGAATCCATTCCTTGCTTTCCAAACGAAAACTAAATACTAGAATACTAGTAAATAATAAAACACTGTGTGAAATAAGCAACTGGAGCTATTTAGTATTTGGCATATTAATGTACAAATACATACAGTGTAATTGTATGACATAAAGTTGAAATGAATAGATTTTTTTTTATTAAAAAACTTCAGTAATGTCACCCATTGTAATCAGTCACTATTCAATCAGTATATATTAATATATAATATCCATCTGTCTCACTGTTGGATATTCAAACATCCAGCAACCCATCAGTTGGATATTCAAATATCCAACAGTGCATAAAACAATAAATGAAGAAAACCCCGAAATGTTGATACAGGTATTTCCAACACAAAAAAAGATTCATGACACTTCTAGAATATTGTAACTACTACACATATCCACTACAATGGAATTTCAACAGAAAGGTCTCCTTTTTTAATTCTATTGATTGGAATCACACACAAAACTTCAAGATTTTCTATTATCCAACCACAAATTAAAAATAATTAACAACCCATCAATACGTTGATTCCGTTTTTCGTGCAAATCTTGATTTGATAATGCTTTTACGATCAACATCTGAGATAGGCTCCGCAAATCGTTCATACCCCTTATCATCGGTTTTAAGTTTATCGGGAATTTTGATTGACTAGGACTTTATAAGAATCCTATCAGATTTCTTTAACGGATCATTATTTGATACATCTGTATTAACTAAAGTATTATTCAAAACGCTGTCTTTGTCTTTCCCTGAGCTTAACTTCTCTGAATTTCTTTTTATTAGTTAAATAAAAGGGTTCAGCTGAATTATTGTCTGCTCAGTAGAACGGAAAAGTTTGTTATTACACGAGCACCTATTCCTATGTTTACTGGTCCATAAATAGAATAGGTGTTTGATTAGGCTTTTGTATATTGGCACTCAAGTTATTTGTGTTGAGTTTAAAGGGGCATGGTCATGATTTTGGTGGAAAGTTATATTTCCGTTTTAAATGTTTACAATGCTTCAGTAAGGTATTTCTAATAGTCGACTAAAATTTGAGTGTCATCCGTCGTGTTATAAGCGAGATACAAAGCTCACAATTTTCTATCATGTAAACAAAGCTTTTGTTTACGTTTTTAAAGTTGAAGTAAAAATTTCAGTTTTAGACCTAAAATGAATGTGATAAACGCTAGGATCTATTTAGTTATGCTTAAAACGACATAGAAGATAGAGAAATCGGCTTAAAAAGGAACTTTTACCTGTTTATTGAACTGATGTAAACAAAAACAGGGCACGAGCCTTGTTTACATAAAAAAGAATTGTGAGCTCTGTTGCTTGCTGATAACTTTATGACTGATACTCAAAATTGACTTTGATCATTATAATTGCATTTCTAAAGCATTGTAAACAATAAAAAAAAATATTGACCAAAATCGTGACCATGCCCCTTTAACCATTTTCTGATCATTAGAAGGTTGTGAGAAGGGCTTTAAAAATGTTATATGACAATCGAAATCCCGGGTCATTAATTATGTAACCCTTTACTTCCTGGAAGAATCGTTGTAAAACATAATCTTATATTATCATTGAGGATCTGATGTACATTTTTTTTCTTTTCTTCTGAGTTCAGCATAGCGTAAATTGATCAAAATATCTGCAAGTTTACCCTCAATAATTTACAGTTCACGTCAGTAATTATTTTCTTTTCGTAGCAGTACACATTAAACATTCGTTTGGCTGATTCAACGCATTTGTTTGCGTTCGAGCTGTCTCTGTTTTCAAGTATCGTTTGCAATTCGTCGCTTGATAGACCGACTTTCCAAATTATCAGCCATGATCTGTAAACAGCCGACAAATGATAAACGGGACGTGACGTAACTGTTATAGTCTGTATTAATAAAAAGATAAATAAAAAAAAAACAAAAAAGAAAATTCAAGAGGCATTGTTCCGTTATTTTGAATCTTATTACGGGTCAGGTAAAGCGTTCATTTATGTTAATGACCGACAAACACGTCCTGCCAATCAACAAATCAGTCAGAAATAGCCATGTGATACAAAAATGACTCATATGCTACTTTAGTTTTTTGGTAATCAACCGATCATATTCTTTCATTCTTATTTGATGTATAATAATATAGTTGAAATGACATTGTCTTTACTGTGCATATTAATTACTCGAGACAATTTTAATGTTACAGTCACTGTGCTACTTTTCAATATCTGTAGCAGAGCTGCGCTTCGCCTCGTGAAATAGTTGCTGTCGAGGGGGACAATAAATTTGCTATCGTCCGAATAGTCAGTATGGTAAACAAATTAGAGTTATCGGACTTTGAATTTAACGTAGTTTACGTAGTCTTGTTCAACCAGACGCTCGTCTGTCTCCGTAAATCTCCGACGAGCAGAGAGATTTACGGAGACAGCCGAGCGTCTGGTTGAACGAGACTGTAGTTAATTAAGGTTCCTCGACACACCAAAATTTTATTTTATAGATCGATAGAGAATCTTTTTTGAAATATGATTCCACAAAACAGAGATCAATATCGGCTTTCAGTTATTTTATATGAATTTTTTTGTATTTTTTCAGTGAAATAGGAAAAACTGTTTTGCGGACAAACAGAATATATTAGAGCTTAAAACTTGGTGTCAATTAATGTGTAATATAATTATGAATAAATTCATGCCAAAGATCGTTTGGTCAAGTGTTTAATTTTTTAATTAAAAAAATATTTCTGAAAATCAAAATTGTAATTAAGGTCTTCCGTTTCCAACGGAAGACCTTATAGTTTTCGTACAGTTTCTTATTATTATTATTAAGGTCTTCCGTTTCCAACGGAAGACCTTATTGTTTTCGTTCGGTTTCTTTTTCCCTATTATTAAGGTCTTCCGTTTCCAACGGAAGACCTTATTGTTTTCGTTCGGTTTCTTTTTCCCTATTATTATTATTATTTTTCTTTTTTTTTCTTACAAATTTTGTGTACGCGATTTCTCAGAAACTACTCGAGCGATTTACACGAAACTTTCAGATATGATAGATAATGATCTGAACCTTATTGGAAATTTTTTTTAATGATGACGTCACTTCCGGTTTTGAGATTTTAACAATTTAGCGATTTTCAGAGGGTCGGCTTGTCCAGGGGTAAACTCCTAAACGATTTAAGATATTGAGTTCAAACTTTCAGGGATTGTAGACGAAAGGTTGTAGATCTGAATTAATGTGATCTGAATGTGGTATATACATTGACCTGTGACCAAAAACGCCGAAGCTCGCCCGAGCTCGAAAATTACGCTTTAAAAAGCGTCATGAATTTTGGTGGTTTTCTTTCAATATATTTTTTCTCGATAGTATTTTGGTAAAACATGTAGAATAAAAAAACTTAATAACGTCAAGATCTTTCATATGACATCAAGAAAAAGGGGCTGGCCCTTCAAATTGGGGGCCGAGAGGGCTCCAAAGTCTTTAAGTTATAACTTTTAACTGTGAAATATTTTGTAATACATTATAGAAGCAATTATGTTCATCATAATGCCATTGACCTAAACATGTCAATTATTTACTCCTTTGTTACGTAATTAGGGGTTTTTAGGGGCCAGAAGTCAGAAGTTTTGATCCTCAATATCTCAAAATGGAGGAAAATTTTGAAAAGCAATATTGAACAAAAGATGCTCAAAATAATGTGTTTAACGATATGCAACCATAATTTCTTTGTTATCCGGCCCCTAAAAGGAGCTATAGTGTTGGCCCCTAAATCGATCTTTTCCAGATATCTCGAGAACAGTACATAATTTGTAAATACTTATTGAACCAAATGTGTTTAAAATGACAAGAGCTTTTATTTGACATCAAGAAAAAGGGGCTGGCCTTTTAAATTAGGGGCCGAAAGGGCTCTTAAGTCTTTTATTAATAACTTTTAACTGTGAAAAATTTTGTGATATGTTATAGAAGCGTTGGTTATCTATACATGATAACTGTTTCCTCCTCTGTTATGTAATAAGGGATTTTAGGGGCCAGGAGTCCAAAATTGTGATCATCAATTTCTCAAAATGAAAAATTTTGAAAAGCAATATTGAGCAAAAGATCCTCAAAATAATGTGTTTATCAATATGCAACTGTAATTTCTTTGTTATCTGGCCCCTAAAAGGAGTTATAGTGTTGGCCCCTAAATCGATCTGTTCCAGATATCTCGAGAACAGTACATTATTTGTTAACACTTATTGAACCAAATGTGTTTAAAATGACAAGAGCTGTAATTTTACATCCAAAAAAAGGGACTGGCCCTTCAAATTAGGGGCCGAGAGGGCTCAAGTCTTTTATTAATAACTTTTAATTTTGAAATATGTTGTGATACGTTGCATGATTCTACAAATTAGGGATCAAGAGGGGTCTAATGTCATATAGCCATAGCTCTTTTAGATCCTACCCTTATTTCCAGATATGTTTCGTTAACGATGATAAAAAGCAAGGTCATTTTACCTTCTAAAAATTGGACGGAAGGCCTCCTCGTTGCTCGCAACGAGATCGTGTCTAGTTATTATTATTTTTCTTTTTTTTTCTTACAAATTTTGTGTACGCGATTTCTCAGAAACTACTCGAGCGATTTACACGAAACTTTCAGATATGATAGATAATGATCTGAACCTTATTGGAAATTTTGTTTAATGATGACGTCACTTTCGGTTTTGAGATTTTAACAATTTAGCGATTTTCAGAGGGTCGGCTTGTCCAGGGGTAAACTCCTAAACGATTTAAGATATTGAGTTCAAACTTTCAGGGATTGTAGACGAAAGGTTGTAGATCTGACATGTGGTATATACATTGACCTGTTCCCAAAAGCGCGGAAGCTCGCCCGAGCTCGAAAATTACGCTTTAAAAAGTGTCATGAATTTTGGTGGTTTTCTTTCAATATCTTTTTTCTCGATAGCATTTTGGTAAAACATGTAGAACAAAAAAACTTAATTACGTCAAGATCTTTCATATTACATCAAGAAAAAGGGGCTGGCCCTTCAAATTGGGGGCCGAGAGGGCTCCAAAGTCTTTAAGATATAACTTTTAACTGTGAAATATTTTGTAATACATTATAGAAGCCATTATGTTTATCATAACGTCATTGACCTAAACATGACACTTATATGCTCCTTTGTTACGTAATTAGGGATTTTTAGGGGCCAGAAGTCAGAAATTTTGATCCTCAATATCTCAAAATGGAGGAAAATTTTGAAAAGCAATATTGAACAAAAGATGCTCAAAATAATGCGTTTTACGATATGCAACCATAATTTCTTTGTTATCCGGCCCCTAAAAGGAGTTATAGTGTTGGCCCCTAAATTGATCTTTTCCAGATATCTCGAGAACAGTACAGAATTTGTAAATACTTATTGAACCAAATGTGTTTAAAATGACAAGAGCTTTTATTTGACATCAAGAAAAAGGGTCTGGCCCTTTAAATTAGGGGCCGAAAGGGCTCTTAAGTCTTTTATTAATAACTTTTAACTGTGAAATATTTTGTGATATGTTATAGAAGCAATTATGTTCATCGTAGCGTTGGTTATCTATACATGATAAGTGTTTGCTCCTCTGTTATGTAATAAGGGATTTTTAGGGGCCAGAAGTCCAAAATTGTGATCATCAATATCTGAAAATGAAGAAAAATTTTGAAAAGCAATATTGAGCAAAAGATCCTCAAAATAATGTGTTTATCGATATGCAACTGTAATTTCTTTGGTATCCGGCCCCTAAAAGGAGTTATAGTGTTGGCCCCTAAATCGATCTGTTCCAGATATCTCGAGAACAGTACATTATTTGTAAACATTTATTGAACCAAATGTGTTTAAAATGACAAGAGCTTTTATTTGACATCAAGAAAAAGGGACTGGCCCTTCAAATTAGGGGCCGAAAAGGCTCAAGTCTTTTATTAATAACTTTTAATTTTGAAAAATTTTGTGATACGGTGTGTGATCCTTCAAATTAGGGACCAAGAGGGGTCTGATGTCATCTAGCCATAGCTCTTTTAGATACTACCCTAATTTCCAGATATGTTTCGTTAACGAAGATAAAAAGCAAGGTCATTTTACCTTCTAAAAATTGGACGGAAGACCTCCTCGTTGCTCGCAACGAGATCGTGTCTAGTTATTATTTTTTTTTTTTCCCACAAATTTTGTGCAAGCGTTTTCTCAAAAACTATCTGACCGATTTTGACCATTTTTTCACAGATGATTACAAGTGGTCTGAATTTATTTTGTTTTAAAAATTTCTGCCGTCGTCACTTCCGGTACCGATTTATTGCTAATTTTGTAAACTTTTACGACCCATTTTGTGAGCAGTTGATCTCGAAGACTATCAGAGATATGAATATGAAATTTTTAGGATAGGTAGTCCATAGTTGGAAGTTGTGCCTATTGTTTTCGTTTTACGCAAGTGGCGCCATTTCTTGGAGCTCGCTAGGGCTCGAAAATTGGGTACGAATTTCAAATCAAAATTTTCATACATTTTGATCTATATCTTTTTATCAGTTGATATTTTGTTAAAACATATATAACAAAAGTGGTAGAGAATCAAAAGTTCATTCCAACAAAAGCAAGAAAAAGGGGCTGGCCCCTTTAATTAGGGGCCAATAGACCCGTAAAGTCTATTACAAATAACTTAAAAACGATCAAGATTTTGTAATGCATTATAG
>WFKH01002636.1:16907998-16946338 GCA_016163765.1 Magallana hongkongensis | reverse complement strand
ACGGATAGAAACCCCGTGGGTTTCGTTGATGGTGTATTATGTGCACGTGGCCTTCGTTTTTACTAAAACTGGTACAAAACAGTGTTATTTAGGGGCAAACACTTGGTGCGGGTATTACTGTCTAATGACAGCATCTAGTATTATTATTAGTGCGTAGCAGAACTGGCTTAGAGGTATTTCTGATCTTATAGTTAACTGATTGTGATTAAAGTAATCAATGCAGTAGAAAAAACGTTTAACATCTTTAGAGCATACAGTTTTTAAAAAAAAAGTTTAAATAATAGTTTCTACATCTCTTGTAATAAATCAGTGGTTCCGTCTTAAAAATAAACAATTGTTTTTTAAACAAAAAGAAATACACATGATTATGACTTTTGCATACTATTTTACATATTTATAAAATTTTTTTTTTTTTACATTAATAACACGTTGTACAGCTTAAAAAATCATTTGCGATGTTCCTGATTTTTGTTCTTAATTTCTTTCAGATTCTTAAATAAATTAGTGTTAATAAAAGGCAACAGGAGACACAACATATTCCAACAGTATACGTACAACAAATTTTTAAAATCTTTATTTCGCTTTAACATTTAACTAAGATTTTATTTTTATTTATAATAGTTCGGTTGATAAATACATGTATATTATAAACAAGTGTGCAGCTCATGATGCTCTCTACTGTTTTAAATTACTGTCCCTAATTTGTTGCATTTCACATACACACAAAATATAAGAATCATTGTAAAATGCAACTTTAATAACACACATCTTGAAGCTATGTAAAGATGTTTTCAAAAAACATTTTTATTATTACTAGATATCCATGGTTTGCCTTCACACAAACTTTTGGAGAGCACACCAATTTCAGTGCCTTATTATACGCCAATAACAAGTAAGACAATAAAAGTTATCACTTTGCTATATGTGTCATTTTGATATGGAAACAATTTTATTCTCCACTAATCGATGAAGAGTTTCTTTGCATTATTTCATATATAAGTATATATCAAACCCAAATAGCTAAACTATTTTTGTTTTGAAAAATGGTACTGCAGGGGTTTTTTTTTACATTGTATTTAAGATCTGTGCTTCATTTTACTAGAAAAAACCACAAATCATTATAAATGCACTTAAGAATTATGCAATGAAGTAATTCATAACATGTTTATCTCAATATACGTTGGATATCTAACGTATTTTTTTTTATATTACACTGTGTATTCGTATCCAACGTTACGTTATAATGAAACGTTACGTAGTTTTAGGTGGTTTATTGACGTAGAGATAACAAGTTAAAAAATAATTCAGTTGAAAAGTGTTGAGGCGTAGATGTGAAGCATTTGACGCTGTTTTATTTTATTTTTTTTATTTATTTATTTTTTTTGCATGACTTGATAAAAATATGCTCGAAAATTAAATGTTTGTTAAACTTTAAAGAACTTTTCCCATGTGTAAGGTTTTGACGTCCTGTAGTAAATGTGTTGTGCGGCTCACAAATATCAGTTTTACACAAAAGATTAGGGTTTAACAAAATACGTGGTAAAACATGTGATATATAAAGAATCTCTAATGATTTGTGATGGTATTCGATTTTTATTCAACTCGTTGTGTGGGTTGTATCCCCTTGCCAAGGCTTGGGGATAAAATATACACAACTAGTTGGATAAAAATCATATACCATCGAAAATCATGAGAGATCCTATATACATTCACCTCTTCAAGTATGAATCTGCATTTAGACGCAGAACGGTGCTTCTTCCTCGCTTAGTCATTTGGACCCTGTTTAAAAAAAAACCTTTGACTGCTAAATTTTCGTCAATATGTTGGGGGTTTTTTTAATTCGCGATTTTACTTTGCCGAAAAAGAACTTTCATGAAAACTGCTTAGAAAAAGGTAATCGAGAACATCATGACAGAAAGTGTACAGTTCACCATGTGCTTTCTATTACTAGTTTTCCTTTTTCTTAGACGACCCAGCTAACTTTGAAAAACACACAATTTGTTTGCACATCGTATGAACTGTACGTTATTTGAGATATACATATACACCTCTTAACGCAAAATGTTTATGACATTATTGCACAGCGTTCTTAAAAATGCCTTATAAATCAAACAAAAAATAGATGGCCTTCGGCTAACTGACCACGCTCTTGAGTTACCACTCTTAGCATGAATATTATTGTGCAAGCTTTGATATGTGAAGATTTAGGACTGAAACCTCGGCTCGATAGAGTTTAAAACTGTAATCTGTTCTGTACAATAGGTTTATATTGCATATTGTGGTATTCCTTCAACTTTTAAAATATCTCTACAAAATGTTTCTATTTAAAACATTAATTTTGCTGAAAAATAGGCTGGCGCCTTTTATTTTCTTGATATAAATAATACTTTCCAAAAACGACTCAATTTACTTGTTATGTTGCTGATACATGTCAGCTCCAGTAAAAAAAAATTGAAGATGACAGATGTCAAATATATTATTATATGAAATATATATTTCATATAATCAAATTGGGAAAAAAAATTCTATTCACGTTAGTTTTTTGACAAAGAAAGAGAAAGTTCTTTAAATGTATTACAACGAGTATGTGCGGTGTTTACTTGCATATCCCTTAATTCTCTCCCTCCTTTTTTCCGCAATTGTTCGTTCGTTCTTGTATTATTATTTATACTTGTTCTAAACATATCTTTTCATTATTAACATTTATTTTTATCAAACAACCGATTTATCTTGCCTGTACATTTATATAACCATTATGCCATATTTCCGGATCTTTTTTTATAGGACGTTAAAAAACACGTCTTACCTATTTAGAGATACTGCTATATACATGTATCTTAGTATTAATGAATTTGAATTTTATAGGCCTGATGAAAATTTATCAATAGGTCCATCTATCAAATAAAATTGAAGAATATTTTTGCAACATTTATCGGCCTTTTTTTAATAAAAACTTCAAAATGCCCAAAACATTGTCATTGGTTTTCCTTAATTATACTAAGTCTTTAATTTTCATGTGACAAAATGAATTAAATAAATTGAAATAAATCAAAATGCATGAATTCTCTTTTGTATAGCTCAGTCATTATACGTAACGAAGAAGAAACGGAAAAAGGGATGTTTTTGTTTGAAAAGATTTAGGATAATTTATTAATGAAGTTAAGTTTCATTTTTATTTATTATGTTTTCACCGTTATTTCTTAGATATGCAAAGGCAAAAAAAAAACCAAACAAAAAAACTACTTTTTAAACATTCTTTTATACTAAGCCTTATATTTCTGAAAGAAAGTCATAGTGTTGAAAATCGTTTCAAATGAAGATGCTATTTACATGTAGATACTACAGATGATGGAGCTACATATGTAAGTAAATAAAAGACTGTTCCAAACAAGAAGGATTCCACATTCAACTGTTGCTCACAAACTAAATGGTTTTAGTGTGTCCTTTCGTTAGTGTATTATCACATATCCAAAAAATGTTCAATTTATGATAGAATTTTATTTACTCTGCCAACATTTATTCATCTTCCTATTTTAAGACTAATTCTGACCAATAAACGATTTACAAAACCTTTTCTTCAAACTCAATAAGCTTAAAATTATATTATCAAACAACCCAATTCTTTAAGTTGCAATAAAATACGAATTATGTTGTCAAACATATATAACAGGGTATGACATTTGGAAGTTAGGGAGTTTTAGAGCAAAAGCATTATGTACATTTGTGAAAGAATTTTTACTATTATTACATAATCACTTAAAAGAAGAGAGTCTTTTCGAAAATGCATCTGCTTATCAACACTATATTTGTTTTCTTTTTTTTCATTCAATAAATCTGCGGTAAAAACTTATGAATGAATATTGTTGAATTGTTCGTATTAAAAGGACCAGAGCTGATACTTTCCTTTACTTTATTTTTCACAAAAATGCAAATTACTATGTATATTTTTTTTTCTTCAGTTACGTTTTAATAGTAACACTTAAGTGATTTTTTTTCAGGGAAAATTTGAATAAACAGGAAGAGAAAAAACAAATTTATAAACATTGTGATTCCGTTTCTGTTACTCACTGGTACTGCTCTTTATGTATGGTTTAGAATTGGAAGAAACAGGAAGAACTATAGATAAAATGTTCCATCAAGTATAATCAATCGTACCGTAATATGCCAAATTTAAAACGAAATAATAAGTTTAAAATAATTTCATAGTTAGATTTTATTAAATTAAGAACAAAAAAGGTAAAATCAACGCGATTAAGAAGGTTTGGAGGTAACAAAGCGACCGAGCCACTTTCTAATCTGCTAAATTGTACATAATTAAGAATCAACTTCAGTTTATTTGAGAATCAAGAAATTGAAGGAACCAAAATACACTGTTTGGGGATTTTATAGATATATCTTGAAAAGAGTTTAACTTATTTTATTATATTCTTTAGTCGATTCAGCCTCACCTGTTTGTGTTAGAAGTACATGCACATATAATGCTGTTTTTTAAAGTCCCTCGATGTGGTAGACGTCAGAAAAAGTGACAATTATTGTGATTATTAGTCTGTCAACCAAAAAAAAATGTTATCATACAATTTTAAAAGTGAAATAAATAATACCAGGCTGTTTCTGTAATAAGTGTATTATCCTGTTCATAAAAAAAAATTTTAGAATGCAATAGGTGTATACGCTTTTGAAACATCTGGTTTTAAATATCAATATTTCCTTTAAAAAATACCAAGGTCAAGCATATAACGTGAAGACATTTTGAAGAATCTTATCATTCATGTGAAAACCAATGAACAAATACAACCATTTGTTACATATTTCATGATGATACACATGTATCAACTTATGTTTTTGCATACAATGTACCATTTGTATAGATAAAATGACAAATGACAAATACTTATTCGTATTTTGAATTTTCCTGCTAAAAATATAACAAAGAAATCGTTTCACACAAGCTACAAAGGATGTCACTCACATGATTAATTCATTTTTATTAAATGAGATAATCATTATAAAATATGTCGTTATAATGGAGTAAATTCATATAATGCTTGTACTTATAAACTTCCGCCACAATACTAATGTCGTGGGAAAATTTCAATGGTTTGTGTCTATTGAAACAAATCAAATATTTTTGTGTAATACACTTGTACAATTAGTATTATAGATTCATATAATGCATAAAATGTTCCTATGAAAATTTTGAATGGTCGTAAATGGGTGTTATAGAGTAAATTCTTATATTTTAATGTGGTGTAACGTACCAAATATGTGTGTGTGTGTGTGTGTGTGTGTGTGTGTGTGTGTGTGTGTGTGTGTGTGTGTAAGAGCCTAATGATTATTTGTTTCTCGAAAATAGGTCATAAATGACAGATAACATAATATGTTTTGTCAAACGTTCGAATTGAGAATTTAAACTGCTGTGTTAATCAGTGTTAAAATAGACGACTTGTCATAAAACACATTGTTAGTCTTTCTACTCATATTTGAGTTTTAATACTGCATATATATATATATTTGTGCAAGAATTTCACTCTTATGTTAATAAATATACCCCCATGAGCTTGAAATAAAAGATACCACAGATTCCCAAACCCCAAACATCTGTTTTTTATATGTTTGGATATTTTACTAGAAAAAGAAGTTAATGGTAACCTAACAACAAAACTATATGATAAACGTGATGACTTTAATTTTTACATCGTCAACTTCACTTACTTATGTAGCAATATACCATCATCACCTGCTTACTGGGTGTATGTCTCAGCTTATTTCGTTATGCAAGAGCATGCTTTACATACGAACAATTTATTTAACGAGGCAAGCTACTTATAAACAAGTTGTTAAAACAAGAATATCAAGAACCACGATTAAAATCATCTTTACGCAAGTTCTATGGTCGATACAATGACCTTGTCAGCAAGTACAATGTTTCATTAGGACACATGCTGACTGACGTTTTTCATACTTGTTAGACCATTATTTATACACCGGACTGAAAACGGTTTCTTCCGTTTTTCATGATCTTGACAATGAGCACACGGCGGGTGCGACCGGTCGGCAGGGGATGCTTACTCCTTCTAGGCACCTGATCCCACCTCCAATGTAATGTTGGTTCGTGTTTGCTCAAGGTTTGTATTTTGACCATCACAAACAAACCAAATCATTACCGTTTCGTTTTTCCCTTATTATGACATTTTCCCGATGATGACATTGACCTCGATCATGACATACCCAATTGTGAAAAGGAGCGCACTGCGGGTGCGACTGCGACCGGTCAGCAGGGGATGCTTACTACTCCTAGACACCTGATCCCACCTATATCTTTTTAGGGCCCGTGTTGCTCTGCTTTAATTCGTTATTCGCTTTTTGGATTTTTGAGATGGTTGACAGTTTGTTATTGTTATTTTTCATCCTAAATTTTCAATTGTTTACACATTTGATCTATGCAAAGGGGAAATAACTCTTTTTCTGACTTTTTTTTTCAGTTGTATGTTTAAATGCTCTAATTATTCTTATCCCAACAATTCATTTTAAAATATGTTTGTAGTTTTAGTTTTCTGCAACAGTTGACAATCCAATTAAACAAGAAAAACAAGTTTCTGCCTACAAAGATTTTACTTTTAACAAAAAAGTACCCCTTTCTGATGCTAAATTGTGTCTTAGTTTATGTTTATCTCATATCTCAAAAAGTGTGATGACATGTATATTTTTTCTAATAATTGATGAAATTTAAGTCCATTAAGTTGAAGTCAGTTCTGTTTTTCAACTTTCATCAGATACTTTAACGAGTATAGAGTTACCTTAACATCAAATAGAGTAAAAATAAATGTAACTATATATATTTCCACTTTTACTTTTTACAATGCTATACGCAGGTGTTTTAAATGCTAATCCAATAGAATAGACGTCAGTTGTCGAGTTGCAAACAACATTTAGCAGTTAAAGTTTATAAATTTTTGCTATATTATCAAAGTTCTTGTCAATGATTTAGTTATATTGATAAATAAGCTTTGCATTTTTTATTGAGCACTGTACCTTGACCCGGTGTTTGTTTATAAAACAATGAACTGAAAACGCTTTGTATTAATTATATCTAATCACTGCATTGGTCAATGGAAACGCATTGATTGAGTACCATGAACATTAAAATTAGAAAAATAAATTTTCACAAGTATAGTAAAATTAGTTCAATCATAGCCAAGCTCCTTTAAGTGGAGGGGATACATAGATTATCGTTACAAGTATATAGAGACAAGACTATAAATTTTATTTAATATATAGTCAAAGGAAACATAATTGTATACACGGCTATATTCGTCACGCGTTTTTTATTTATTATTTTGGCCTTTCTTTTCTTGCAAACGGTTTCTCCTTTTTTGAATTCGCTAAGACAAATTTGTGTTTTAAGAGAGATGATTTGAAACATTGTAATTTGTCGAGTCTTAAATTTGCCCGCTGACAACAAGGGCGAAGGGAAAAAACGGGGGCAAATATTTCCTTGCATTTAGTAGTCGGCATATATCTTTTTGCATGTACTAAGAGATACTAGGTACGATTGATGAATTCTACAAGGAGACTCTAACAAAAAAGGATGTATGATCTAAATTTACTTAAATTTGTCAGGGGTGAAATTATTTTTCTACTTCTAGACATTCGACAAATATAATATTTTTTGACTAATGTTATTCTTTTGATATCTGAAAAAATAAAAAATAAAAGTTAATATTCTACACTTATATTTACCTATTAATTTATTTTAAGTATGTATACAAGGTATCTAAGGGGAAAACTGTCCTTCACAATGTCCTTATCCTACGAACGGAAACGAATGTCAAAAACTTTGTAACTGTAGCAAAGATATGCGTGATGCATCCACAGGATGTCAAAGTTTTACCACAGGTTATAATGTATTTTATTCTACAACAAATGCAAAAGCACAACCGTTAAAAGTAGTTCATCTCACATATAGTCACCAACCATCACTATTAACTTAGAGTTATTTTTAGTTTAACATTAATGTTTTAATTTTATGAAATCAACGTCAGTCGAGATGACAAAGTATGTAATGCAATATGTTGATTGGTCTTCAAGAATGAACACCTAGTCTGAGAATGTATATTTTGTAAATTATATTACAAAACAATTAGATAACCGTATTATGGGTCAGATTAAATGTTTATACTGAATAATTTGAAAATTGTCAGCACCGTAGAACTTACATTCTAAACGTCCTGAAATGTCATTAAAAATTAATCCCTGTAACGATGCATTTAAAAGTATTCAAAAAATAATTTGTTTTCAAATCTTATTAATACTCTATATGAAGTCAAAAATTGAATTTTTCAAAAGATATTCAACTCAACTTCAACAATTTAATTTATTTCTCTCCTCTTTTATCCGCTGTTCCTTTTTTTCTTTTGATCTTCCGATATACTTATATGCCGTTTTTTTAATTGATAGTTTTTAAATGATTAAATATACATATCAGCATTAGGTTGACGGATTCTGTTAAATGTGTCAGGTAAAAAAAGTACGCAACAATGTTAAAGTGTCCCGGAGCTAAAATACGGCTGAAAAACGATATTATTTGAATCAACAAAAATTTACTTTGACCACATTGCAACTTATCTAATTAAATCGCATCGGCGCAGGTGATTAATGACATTAAATCATACATATTTTAAGAAAAATCTTTTGTTATGTCATATACTTTGGGTTTCTTGCTTGGGCTTGAAAACGAAATTTCGTTTATTAAAGATATTGTTAAAACATTTCATCAAATCATCAAAGAAGGCACAATTTACTAATTAAAAGCGATTTACATAAAAATTGGGTATATCCGTTGGTTTCCCAAGCATGATTCACATTGCTACTTATATTCTATACCGATTTTACGTAAAATACTTTAAAATTGTATTGATCTTTTACCTGAGCCAAGCTGTTTTTTACATGCATAAAAATCTCTTCATTCAGTTGTTTACATACAGCAGAGAGTGTCTCCAAACCACTAATTTATAAATAGTCTTTTTACTTGAAGCGAAGCT
Source organism: Magallana hongkongensis (assembly GCA_016163765.1). Lineage (NCBI taxonomy): Eukaryota > Metazoa > Mollusca > Bivalvia > Ostreida > Ostreidae > Magallana > Magallana hongkongensis. The sequence continues at coordinate 16,937,297 of WFKH01002636.1, read as the reverse complement.
TTAAATCAGCCAATTATTTGATGTGATTTTTAATATGAATGAATTCTATACGTCAAGCATTAACGTCAGTATCTATATAAAGGAAATAAGCTGTTTTATTACTCTTTCAGTATATTTCACTTTTAACATTACGAAACGTTCCCTGCGAACTATCGAATGGAATGCAGATCACCTTCCAGACGAGATGTCTTCGCAGATTACTGTGCATCTTCTGACCAAACACCATCTCCAATGAAGAGTTATACACCAGAACCAACACCATTCCTCTATCCAAGAATGCAACAAACTTCCATCCTCAGGGTTGCAATGAGGTCGACACCAACTGGAAAGAGGAAGACCAAAAGAGACCCGGAGAAGATCAGTGGATAAGGAAATGAAGAAGAACAACTGGACTTCAAAGATGGTCACAGGACAGAACAACATGGAGATCCCTGGTAACGGCCTAATGTGCTAGCCAGCACGAAGAGGATTAAGTCAGTAAGTTAGTTATTCTGCGTTCTGATGGTATCTTTCCCTACATTGATCTTATATAACAAACTTGTTAGTTATGTCATTAATACATATGATACGTTACACAGGGAAATTGAAGATGTAATCTTTTAATTATGAAATGAATTTAATATTTATTAGTTTTATGCGATATAAAAAGGTTTGGGACAGTTTACGCTTTATTAAAAAAGCATCAACTGTTCCAAACCATTTTATATCGTATAAAACTGATAAATATTGAATGTATTGCTTATAGTTTAGTTTTTTGCTATTGATTGTAGATGAAAACAGTCATTTGACCTTTAAAATTAAAATTCAACCGTAACGTTAGGCGCATTAATACATTTTTGATGTTAGTCTTACCATGACGTAGGCAACATTCTCTATACGATATAAAATCATTTTTTAGCCAACTAGAAAGCGCGTTACAACCAGAATAAAATTATTTGAGTTTCTATAGATATTTTATGTCTGTATTTTTTTTTTAAATTGCCTAGAAATGAAGTTGAAATTGACTGGTTTCTTGAGTTTAATATGACAGCATGCTGCTTATTGTGACGTCATATTGATCGGAGGGACTTTTATTCAATCGATCCTTGAGAATTGCCTTATCATACCCGCGTTATATATTAAACATGTATTACATGGATTCGAGGGTGTTATACCAGAATATTTGTCCCGACTTAACAGGAAAGACCTGCTGTGTTATCGCCCTTTGTTAGAGGGCGACATAAAACTCAATGGCTTCCATTTAGGCGAGAGACAAATATTCTGGTTTTGTCGCCCGCGAAAACATGTAATATATGTTATATTCCATTTTTAACCCCCCAAATAACTGTTTCCAAATGTATCTATATCATTAAATAATGTACATTTTAAACATGTTCATAAATTACATATCATTGATAAATGTTTTTTTTTAACGATCGATGCTTGTTTGTCACCGTAAATTATATTAACATAATGTTCATCAATATGTTGCTGTATTAATTGGGGCTCTTTTTCAATTTACCATTATCTTCATACATTTGAAAACTTATATAATTATAAAATAGAACGTCAAAATTATCTCTTCTCGGGCCCCTCGACTCAAAACATATACAATTTATAGATTTTAAGCATTCCATAGGTAGCTATACAAGTTTTATCATATTCAGACAATGAATATCGTACTATGCAAATAAGCTTCTTTTCTTTAATGAATAATTATCTTATTTAGTGTTATTAAACAAAGAAAAGACACCACTGTGTTACCCACCTGCCTATTGCAAGAAGCCAGCAAGCTCGTAGATAAACTGGAGCAGAGCAAAATAGCAGGGTCAAAATTTTCTCAAATCTCTACAGAGGAAAGGAAGAAAACGTTTAAAATTGAACAGTAATAAATCATCGTAAGTTAACATGAGTTAAGCAAAGATATTTAAAGAATATTTGAAATATATTGGGTTGATCAATCTCATAGACAGCTCGGATTCGCCTCGCCATCTATTAGATTGATTAACCCAATATATTTATGTAGTCAGTCAGTAGCAAACCTAATAAGTGATAATGTATGCAGTCACATAATTATTCAATCAAACCTTATAAGTAATAATGTGTGCAGTCACATAATTATTCAATCATGATTTGTCTTAAATGAGAAAACATTCTATTTGGAAGTCCACTACATGTAATCTCGTCTACTAAAAGAAAAGTTAAGCTAGTTCGGAAAACTACCAAACATCGCTATTCAAGGCATATTGTAGTTTAGGCATAACATCAAACTTTTGACTTTGGCATTCTTTTCAGAAAAATGGATGAGGACACGGAGGGAACAGTTTTTTTCTTGGTATCTATCAATGCATGTATACAAATAAACAGCATGGATTAAAGTCGCACGTCGAACATCATTACCCCCAGACAATTAGAAGTGAAGTCTTCGTATTTCGTATTCGTATAATGAAATTTTGCGTCCTGAGCAAAATATGTGCGTATTTTACGCAGGACGCACGTCAAAATAAATCACTGAATTTATTTATTTTTAAGAGTCTTGGATGAAGTGAAGTGTTTGTTACATATTTTGAGTGTGATAATTATTAAACGGGCTCTCCAAACCATTTTTTAAGATGTACTCTGAGTCAAAATATTTACAATTGATGAACGTTGTTGTCTTATTTAATTGATTAAGGATATGCATTTATTTTATTCACAAATAACGTACAATACTTTTTAAAGGATCGACTGACACAAACCAACACTCAGTATACGCTTTTGAAACTACTCATAAAATAAACAAGGTGCTAGTATGTAATATCGCAGACTTATTTTTTAATTTAAATGGAATTTCAAATTTCCCTATTTTCCAAAGTTGAATATGCTTAATTGTTCCTCGATGAGACCAAAATAAATACAAAATGATGCATATCTATATAAGTTTTATTTGTTCATTTGTTTCCTTGAAAGCATCAACAGCTTCAACCCTACATTATATGGATGTAAATATAAAACATTGATTATGTTAATACATCAAAGAAGTCAGCAGACCTCAGCCTCTCTGGAATATAAAACATAAGGTATCATAAAACTCCACGTCAATGTAGTGTGCAAGTTTGTTCCTTATACAAATTACATGTTATCCATAGCCCAATTTTATTAATTTGAGGCAATCTTTGTCAGGTTATCACATACTGCAGTACGAATGTAATTTAATTTCATGAAGATGTTTGATTCATTTCTTTAGTCATCTGTCAGCTTTTCCAAAGATTTCAACATTGTGCAATAGAATAAGGGAGATAATCAAGTTTTATATATACAAAATCATTGCAGACCACCCATTTAAGTAATGTAAAAAAAAATATGAAGACAGGCTACTAGATGTTTAAAAATGTGGTTTATTTTGATTTATTTTACTTTACTAATTCAGTCAGCAATTTCAAAGGTGTGTCCTGTTCCAATGACGTCTCAACGAATAATAAGTCAAGCCACGATTTATTGTCACGATTACTACATGTACATGCACTTCGAATGGTTGTAATAAAATTTCGCTATTTCCACTTATATAAATTCACATGTCAACTTTTCTGTCGTTTAGACAATGTACGATGGTTTGTGAATACAGTACGAGTTGTGACGATTCATGTATGAATCATGTTGATAACGCAAGAAAGACTTCAATATCTACCTAATATAAGTATGTAAGATAAAAAGCTGTTCAATACGGTTGTCTTACAAGACTTGGTGACTTCAGATTTATACATTGAATTCATTTTATTAATAAGAAGAGATAGTTGTCTTTCTAAATATATTTGCTGATGTTAAAAAACGATATTAGGTTTATCAACAGTTCTACTTCTGTATAAAACATTCACTTAAAAATACCCTAGGATGTGGCAAACTCTTTTTTTTTTAATCAAAACTTTTAATGATAATAATTTTAAACTATTATCGAAATTTGACACAAATTGAACGAATTGAACATTTTCTTAACAAACTATCTACAATGTGTTCTTATTTTGTCCACCTGAGCTGAAAACTCAAACGAACTTTTCTGATGACTTTTTTTCCGGCCTCCGTCTGTCCATCTCTTTGTCTGTCTGTAAACCTTATTATTTTGTTTTTTACAATTTCTACTTTTTCTCTTAAACCACGGGGCAAATTTCAACAAAACCTGGCACAAACCATCATTTTATGAAAGAGATTCAAGTTTGTTAAAATAAAGGGTCACGTCTTCTTTTAAGAGGAAATAGAGAAACATGTTTACACATCTTCAACTTGTGTGGAGGCACAAATAGAAATAGAAAATAGATTCATGTTTGTTTAAATCGGATACCTTTAAAGTGCGAAACGACATCGAAACGAAATGAAACGAAACCGAACGAAACGAAACGAAACCAATCGAAACGAAACGAAACCAACAAAACAAAACGAAACGGAACTAAACAAAACTAAAAATAAATTATGACTTAAAAGTGAAAATATATTCATTGAAATGAAATTTTAAACCATTTATATAAGCCGCTTACCGGGTATTTGCAAAAAATGTTAAATTTAAATAGCTGATGGACATTCTAATAGCTTTTAAGTTTCTAATTGGTTTCATTAAAGGGATAGTCCGACGTTTTGAGAGAGAGAGAGAGAGAGAGAGAGAGAGAGAGAGAGAAAGAGAGAGAGAGAGAAAGAGAGAGAAGGTACTTTAAAGTACATGTGGCTACAGTTACCTGTATAATTTTTCTATCGATTTGAAATATTGTAAAAATAAAACGATGGATTACATTGTGATTCAGAGCATACTGAATGGTCCCCAGTTTCTAACATACACTAAGAATTGTTTCAATATATATAGCATGAATTTGGACGTTGTATTTTGACAAAATTAACTTGCATTATAAAGAACAATTATTAATACCAGTATATTAGCTTAAGATGGAATACTAGTAACACACCTGCACAAGGCACTCAAATTAACAGTAAATTATTTGATTATGAAAGATATAATGATAAATAAACTGTACATATGTCAAATAAGCGAACAATTTGCAGTTTGCGGATAAGTAATGAATATCTTAAAAATTCAATTCAATAAGTAACAACAAAAGCCCCTGCGGGATTTGAACTCGGGATTTACGAATCAGAAGCCTAACTCTTTATCCACTCGGCTATGGAGTAAGTTACATGTTGTCGTCGCTACAATCCTCTTAATAAAACGAAATATCTTTTCGATCAGAGGTCAGCCATTTTGTGATGATGTGTTATTTCACCTTAACATAAACATAATCTCCTCTTTCTCTCTCATTCATACACAAACAGGCATATTGTATTCGATTCATTTTTACAATATTTCATATCGATATAAAAAAAATCTTGTGGTTGAAATGTCTCCGTAAGAATCATCTCTCTCTCTCTCTCTCTCTCTCTCTCTCTCTCTCTCTCTCTCATTCTCTCTCTCAATGTCTGATTATCCCTTTTAATCCAATTAGAAGCATCAAAGATATTAGAATGTATATCAGTTATTTATATTATTATATATTTTTTGCAAATACCGGGTAAGCGGCTTAAAAATTTACATCGGCAATCTGAAATATAGAGGATGTTGTAGTTATAGTTTAAAATTTTATTTCAATGAATTTCTTTTCACTTTTATGTAGTCATAATTGATTTTTAATTTTGTTAAATTCCGGTTTGTTGGTTTCGTTTCGTTTCATTGGTTTAGTTTCTTTTTGATTTTTGGTTTCGTTTCGATTGGTTTCGTTTCCTTTCGATTGGTTTCGTTTCGATCGGTTTTGTTTCGTTTCGATTTCTTTTCGCACTTTACAGATACCCGTTTAAATCATGATCCCCGCTGTAGGATGGGGCCACAATTGGGTGACAGATTTTTACATAGAAACAATTAGAGAAATTCTTGTCTGTAACAAATTGGCCAGAAAAGCCGAAACTTGTGTGGAAGCATCCTCTGATAGGGCAGTTTCAAATTTGTTTAACTTATGATATCGGCGATAGGGTAAGGCCACAATGGTAGGTCATATTTTTACATAGGAATTTATAGAAACAAATCTTAAACAATCTTCTTCTAAAAACATTTGCCTAGAAAAGCTGTAACAAAATCAACTTCAGTTAGTGTAGATTGAAAATTGTCAAAATCATAATCTTCAGGGTTGGATGGGGCCACTTTTGAGCGTCCAATTTTACAAAACAAGAAATACGCTGGAATGTTAAGGGAGTATATGGATTCGAGGTTACATGCCATTCCACGGAATAAAATTTAGTTATTATGGACCTATTTAAATATTGAAACAACGAAACGCAGATCAAAAACAAATAACAAAATCCAGAAACATTTCTTCACACATTTTACTCTATTACGTAGATTTTCACATTGATGATTTCATGACTGAAAGTGGAATGTAGTGTAAATATGATCAAAAACATTGTAAACATATTCTAAATAAGAGAAATCTAAGCACTCTAATAAAGTATTTAAGTGAGATTTGTTGACAATGGAACAAAATAATACTGGGACAGATGTTAACTTTATGGAATATTCGCTAAAAGGTATTTCATTATGCTTTAATATTTTTGCCAGGCTTTCCTTTGTCGAACGATGTAAAAATTCTTCTAGATCAATACTAACCCTCGTATTTTGAACTTCTTTAACAGGTATCGATAGTCTGATCAATGGTTAAGAACGGCGGACCCAATTCACTTCTACAATAGGGATTTTTATGAAAATTTTATATGAGTTAGAGTTACTAAAGATATATCAAAATCAACCAAAAAATAACATTTAAATCGAATTGGATTTTTAGTAAGGACAATTACAAAAATTATGTGTATTACTTTACTTTTTCAATTAAGAAATAAACAGCAATTTCAAAAGTTCACCGGGATATGAAGTTGGCTGGTCACGTGATTAAATCATGTGAAGCCTGAAGGGCTTCTCAGTAGATTTGATCACGTACCAACCAACTTCATATCCTGGTGAACTTTTTAACTTATTAAGGTCTTCCGTTTCCAACGGAAGACCTTATTGTTATTGCTTTGTTTCTTATTATTAAGGTCTTCCGTTTCCAACGGAAGACCTTATTGTTATTGCTTTGTTTCTTTTCCTCTATTATTATCATTGGTTTTTTTTCTCCCACGTTTTCTCAAAAACGCTTATGCCGATTTTGATAAAATTTTAAGATCTTATTCAGGACAAAATTTGTAAGAAAATTACACGAGATTTTTTTGGTCGTCACTTCCGGTCCTGCGACATGAAAGATTTTATGTTTTTGCTGGTTCACAAGTTTTCTCAAAAAGTATTTAAGATGGAACTTTCAAATTTTCAGGGATGGTAGAGAGTCGTCTGCCGCAGTGCCCTTTGCATATCCAAACGTCCGCCGTCACTTCCGGTTGTCACCGGAAGGAGGCAAAAATTAGTCATTTTTCATTTTTTTTTTATTTGAATTTTTTTATGCTTTTATTCGATAGAGAAGCTTTCAAAACGTCAGAATATGAAATCCGTTTCAAAATCGATCCGTTTCAAAATCTCGAGATTTTGGGCTCCAAAGTCCTGAAGCGAGAGTCCGCGTAGCTCAGTCGTTAGAGTGGTGGACTTGTGCCCAGGCGACCCGGGTTCAGTCCCCGAGTGCCGAATGTTTTTTCTTCCTTAGATGTGTTAAGATTTATGATTTTATATTTGAAATGATAGATTTTACTTATTTCTAACTTTATTTTATCAAAAATCACAATAATAGCGACTTTTTAAGTATAATTTAAGTATACATATAAGTGTATTGAAATTCGTACAGCATGTTAAGTGGAATATGATGAAGTGTTAAAAAATGATAGAAAAGAACAACTATCCCTATATTCTATGTTATTGTGCACTCGAAAAGGAAGACCTCTTGTTGCTCGCAACGAGCGTCTAGTTATTATTTTTTTTTTTTCCACAAATTTTGTGCAAGCGTTTTCTCGAAAACTATTTGACCGATTTCAACCATTTTTTCACAGATGATTGCAAGTGGTCTGAATTTATTTTGTTTTTAAAATTTTTGCCGTCGTCACTTACGGTACCGATTTATTGCTAATTTTGTAAACTTTTACGACCCATTTTGTGAACAGTTGATCTCGGAGACTATAAGAGATATGAATATGAAACTTTCAGGATAGGTAGTCCATAGTTTGAAGTTGTGTCTATTGTTTTCGTTTTACGCAAGTGGCGCCATTTTTTGGAACTCGCCTAGGTACGAAAATTGGGTACGAATTTCAAATCAAAATTTTCACACTTTTTAATCTATATCTTTTTATCAGTTGATATGTTGTTAAGACATATATAACAAAAATGGTAGAGTATTAAAAGTTCTTTCCAACAAAATCAAGAAAAAGGGGCTGGCCCCTTTAATTAGGGGCCAATAGACTCGTAAACTCTATTACAAATAACTTAAAAACGATAAAGATTTTGTAATGCATTATAGAAGCAAAGTTGTTGATCGTAACAATATCTATCAGAAAAACTCATTGCCATGCCCATTTATGACGTAATTAGGGATTTTTTGGGGCCAAATTTTTCAAACTTTGACATAATATATCTAGAGAACGAGACATATTTTGTTAATCATTGTAGAAAAGAACAAGCTTGTATTGATAATTTAAATCGATTCCACTAATCAAAACACAAATGTCTGTCCCCATTAAGGATCTACAGGGCTGGCCCCTAAAATATTCAATCATTTGTATCTCAAAAATGAACAACAATTTAAGACGGGTGTAAGTAAAAAAAAATGTTAGTATGCTTTAGACCTTTCTTATGAAATTAACAAAAAGGGGCTGGCCCCTTAAATTAGGGGCCAAGACACTCTTAAAGTCTTTTACACATAACTTAAAAACGATCAAGTTTTTGTAATTCATTATAGATGCAAAGTTATTGATCGTAATAATATCAGTTTGTAAAACTCATTGCCACACCCATTGATGACGTAATAAGGGATTTTAAGGAACTAAAATCTTAAATCTTAAATGTGCTGAATGTGAAAAAGCAAAACACTTTGTTAAGCATTGTAAAGGATATTGACAATCGTATACATTATCTGAAAGGGAGGGGTTGAGGGGGAATTCTGAAATTTCATTAATATTTTAATCGTATCGTTTAAGAATTGAACGGAAGACCTACTCGTTACTCGTAACGAGATCGCATCTAGTTCTTTAATATTTTTTTAATCTATGGATAAAATTTAAAGAATAACATATTGTCACATAAACTATTTACTAAACAATGATATTTTGCAGAGAAATTGAAATGAAAATGCGAAATTTTGGAAAAATTGCTATTTATCAAATTTGAACCGATCCCGATTGAAAAAAAACTGATCCCGATCAGAATTATTTTAAAATTGAAATTTTACAAATAAACTGCAGTTTTTTCTAAGTAATTGATATAAATTATAAAGTTAGTAAATGACGAAACCATTTTACATCTAAACAACCTGAAATTTTTGCAAATTTCTGATTCATTCTAACTTTATGTGATTTCGTTCGGGATCAGTTTAATTACTATCGGGATCGGTTCGATTTTTAAATTTTCCATTTTTTCTTTAATTTCACTATTTCGTTTCAATTTCTTGTTGAAATATGATTGTACAGCAATTGTTTAATGCGAGTAACAGTTTATCTGCAGTTTTTATCCATAGATTTAAAAAATATCTACAATTCTTGTTTTTCATTTTCATAAATATTTTTTTTACAAAAATAATTCAAAGTTTATCTGGCCGTCTTTGATATGTATTTAAAGATAATTGTATTGTGCAGTAATTGATAACAAATTTTTAGCTCTAATATATCTTGTTCGCAGCTAAAACGATGTTTCCGGTTTCTATCAAAAAATACAAAAAAATTCATATAAAATAATCAGAAGCCGATATAGGTGTTATTTTTGTATAATCATTTCTCAAAAATGATTCTTCATCGATCCATCAAATAATGCATTGGTGTGTCGAGCCACCTTAACGTGGTCGGATTACACCAAAGTTGTTCCGAGTTTAAAAACGAGGGAAATCGAATGCCGCAGGTGGACAGTTTTGATGACTATTCACCATGGGCAGATAGCACGGAAACTATTTCACGGTTATATAGAATAGCAAGTTTATTCATTGTAATTCACAAAGAAAATATCCACAGAGGTATAATAAATTTACCAATGGCATGTATGTCATAAAGCACATTAGGAGCTTTATTGACAAAAAAGTATGCGACAAAATTTAAATTTTAAAAACAGTTAAATGTGATTAAATGTTTTTTTTTTCAATTTAAAAAACAACAAGTGCTTAAGGACTATGTTTTCAAACTTGATTATTTCAATTTGAGAATTTTATCGTTTAAATTTTTTTACAATTTATTTGTTCTATCATGACATGCAATTAAACATATATGATTCAACATGGAAAACAAAATAATCTTTAATAGCGGGATATGAACTTGGTTGGTACGTGATCAAATCTACTAAGAAGCCCTTTGGGCTTCACAGGATTTGATCACGTGACCAACCAACTTCATATCCCCGTGAACTTTTTAAATTGGTGTTTATTTCTTAAGTATTAATTACAGTTAGAGTTATTTCCCCTTATCTAACGTGATTGTAACGTCAAAGTTCACGTCGGTTTAGTGTCGTCTGGCTCTTTTTTAAACTCCCCTGATAATTAAAAGTACGTGCAGTATACTGTTTTATTTACCTAAAAAGCATGACGTTCTGGAAATTACGCGTTTTATCTGGTTCTCAATAGTTTTAATCTGATTCTCGCAAGAACGTGAGAACGCCATTTGCAATGCTTGGAATTGCATTGTGGGTCAAAATTTACAGACGCCGAAAAATTCTAACGGATCAATGTGCAAGAAAACCATTGTGACGTCATTCGATTGTATTTGAAAGTGTACAGAGGTTAAAGGGTTGGATGTTGCGTATCCGTGTACGTTGTGGCAGCAGTATATTTACAATGTATATAGTCATTAATTATTTTTATCTTGCTTGTTCTCGTGAGAGCGTGAAATGGAAAACCATATTTACAGGGAACTGCTGGTCCTATTAAAACAGGGCATTACTGGTCCAAGTAACTGACGCCAAAAAAAGCCGTTGAATGAATGTGCAGCTGGTCCGAATTTTCTATTCGCACACGCCCTGCCGGTAGAGCTCGCTTCGCTCGCCGGCATTGCGCGCCGGCGAGCTGCGCTCGCTATAATATATATCATTGCCGCTAACAACACAGTTTACAACTTAAAAGTTATATCCTAATATGTATCAAGCATTCTACGTCCATAATTCTATTCATTCTTTTCTATCTAACATATCAATTATATCCTTTTAGATTAAAAGTTAGGAATGTTAGGGGGGAAAATAAGAAAAAAAATGCAACATCTGAGTAGAATAATTTATTTGAGCTTTGAATTAAAACATGTATTTGCAAAAGCCTTAAAAGAAATTTGTATGAAGTGTGTTTCCTATATTTCAACAGTACGCATGAGCAGTAAACGTCTAATTTACCATATAATTATACCTTCTATACAGCTTTGTGGTACATTTAAAAAGAAAGCTTTTTTTCATAATTCATTATTATTAATTTAGAAAAAAGATCAGATTGTGTACTCTTATACTGTTTTATAAAAGAACCTCAGATTCATCTGATCTCAAAATTTAACACTTTAAAACTTCACATAATTCATGAATTAACTTTACGTATAAGTGCGCAATGCTTGTTCATTTTTGAGCAGCTGTCCAATCAGGAAATCTTGATAAATATTCATTATCCGTTAATTTCTGGGGAAAAGGTTTTATAGGCCACATTGCTTGCCTTAGCATTAGCGTCAAGAACGAGGCTGCAACCAAAAATAAATATCACGTGAAACACAGTCAAGATAATGGTATGGTTCCACTTCCCCTTCCACGTATGGTGAAAAAGAATAATCATTCTAAATAGGTTTAAACCAATTAATTTAAAGCTTATACTGTTTTGTTTTTTTTTTTAATTATAAACAAAAACTAGAGCAAAGCGCGTTGCAAAGCAACGAAGAGGTCTTCCGTTGAAGCTGAGTATCCTGAATAGTAAGATTAATCTCTGACTCCTCTTCCTTAAAAAGTCTTTGAAGTCCTTAAAAACTTGCCTCCGATAGTCTTTTAAACACCATCACCAGCCCAGTAAATTGAAGTGGTGCAGTTTGTTTACATGTAAAAATGGCGACTCTCGATCTCGATGCAAATTTTATATACTTGATTTTCCGAGGTCTGTAGCGTGTTTCGGAGATAGTCTGAGGCAAGTAAAGAGACGATGTCAGTAGTAAATTGCATGAAGAATTTAATGGTACTAATTGTTTTCACAGAATTTGCGTATAAATAAGATTAATCAGTCCAAAAACTAGCGCACGTTTTTCTGCGCAATAAATACACAATTTTTTCAATGGGTGGCTCTGTAGCTCCCAGGTCGTCCATCCGAATTTTTTCAGACCGGGAGCTACAGACCTGCAGCTAATGTTTTGGTGACTGATACCGACGAAGCCTCAACTGAATTCAGCGAGCGGCTAATGTAAACAAGACTGTCACTAAAAATAGACGCTAATTAATCTGTAACAAGCTCTATTAGCTTTGATAAACTTTTAAACGCTATGAAATTGTACAATTGCGCTTAGTGCTATAAAATCACATGTAACTATATAACATTTAATTGATTTATTTATAAAAATGTTACAGTAAACATCGATGCACTATGAGATCTTAATATCTATTTAAATGTGTATTATTTTCGTTAATTATTCTTGGTTAATTATTTTTGGTTAGTTATTAATAGGATTTAAAAGATCTTTATTAAAAATTCACCATCATCCATCTTTTTCAAAGATGTTCAAAGTTTAATATTTGGATTTTTTTTCTGAAATTTTGGTACTAAAGTTTCAGCATGGTTTTCTTTTGTGCAGTGGCTAATTAGTGTAGGGTTTTTCTGTACGATTTATGGGCATCGATTAAGGCACTATGTTTAGCAAACACTGTTTATTACATTAAACAGGTATGTTTTGCCTGGGTTCTCAAAGATAGTTAAAATAGCATAAATTCGTACGGTGGCTGTGTGGATTATTGAACGCTGCATAATGATACATAGGTCTATATGTATATAATTTACTTTAGTTTGAAGAATCGTTCAGTTGTTTCAGTAAGTCTAAAATGTACGTGCAAATTATCTTGAAAATGCGGTTCGTATTCTGACCGACCGGCGCACTAAGCTTGGTCATGCAAATATAGTCCAATACATAATATGGCATGTACCCAAGCTACATACTTATCATTTCTTTTTCTATAACTCGGTTAAACGAATTATTATAAGTATTGACCATGGAGTCCGTAATTCTTAAATTTTTACACCCACTGCAGCCTGTCGTTGCATGGGTAAACATCATAGGTGAAATGTTAACTATGTTTGTGATCCATGTAATGCCGAAGAAAATATTAAGACAAACCGTAATTGAAACAAAAACTTCAACAACGTACATGTATTAATTCTTAAGGTGAGATACATGAACACGTACATGTACGTGACATAAGGTAGAAGTACGCGTAGCTTGTGTATTACATAACCTCAATTCGCTAGTCGATCCCGTTCGATGGCTATACTCTACCACATGAGAGGGATGAGTTACGTAATCATATATACAAAGCGTACGTGAATGGGTGGATTTATAATGCAATTGCAGTTGTCATATCCTTAATATTTTTTAAATTTATTATAAGCTTAATTATTAAAAGGGATTAAAGTTAAAAGATAAAATTGCTCTTAATGAAATGTTTCAATATAAGGACTTAACAAAATAAACAAAATCAATGTCCTAGAACGAGTTTAAAAAGGACACATTAAAAACCTTATTTCGATAATTTTTAGCATCCCAGGTAGTCAAGAAAAATATTTTTTCGACTTTATTTTACTTTTACGCACGAGGAGTTATCGTTCATTCGCTAAATAGAAGCTGCAGGTGCATGTTTAGCTTTTTTACTCTCATGTTACGCAATACCTGAAAACAGTAACAGTTTCATGAGATTACTAAAAAAAAAAAACTTTTCTAGCGACGCCCATATCGAAAAATTTACCGTTTTCGAGTTACAAAGCATATACTTTAAAGGGCTCTAGATCCCCCATTTTGGAGGCCAGCCCCTTTTTTATGAAATCATACGATAGCCCTTGGTATTTTGCACAACTTTTGTTCCATATATATTAAGAAAATATTTCAAGATAAAAAGTTTTGAAGCAAAAAAATGAGCATAACTTAACATTTTTTAAAACGTTAATTTTGATTTAGTTTTTAAGTGGTAAAATTTGGGAAAATAAAAAACAGAAAACTGAGAGGTCAACATTCAAGGTGTCTATATTAAAGATTTTTAACGTAAAATCACTTTCTACGGACCGTCTCATAGCCTTTGTCGGGACGGTTGTACCTCCAAAAATTTTAGAAAGGGGAATAACTCAAAACCGAAAGTAGCAATTCTATACGTTTTTGTATCATGGATACCTTTTGAGAATTACAATGTTCCTTGCATTTGAATGAAATCGGATGAAAAACAAGATAGAAATTAAGATCTTAAAAAAAGTCTAGAAGAAAAAGAAGAATTATAATAAGAAAAGCAATAATTACAATCAGTACAAGGTCTTCCCTTGAAAATCGAAGACCTTAACAAACTCAGTCTGTTCCTCTTTTTTTATTACAAATTTTTAAACAAATCATTAAGAGGATAGTTTTGAAGCAGATCTACTAAAGGCGAATCTGGAAAAATTATTGAAACATTTAGACTTTCATATTTCTATAAATAAATTTGAAGTTTCAAAATTAATATACAAGTATAAAGTACTTTTTTATCATATGGGATTATTGAGTCCGAGTTATTTTCTATAGGTTTCCTTGTCTTTTAAGGAACAAGGAAAAACAGTGTCGATAAAAGAGGAATTAAATTTGACTATAAATTATATGAGCAAAATTTAAAGGGATATCTTATTCAAATTTAGATAAAATGAAAACTATAGTATTGTTGTACACATCTTTTTTCATCTTCATTCATTGTACATGCAAAGCAATGAAAAATTGTTCAAACTAAGTAACGGCAATATAATGTTGACATTCTTGGAGCTAATCATTTTTTTAAAATAAACTATGAAACATTTTGTAGGGAATACCAAAGTTATGCAGGGTTCAGGTGGAATGAAACATTTAAAAGTTGTACAGGTGGGTAATATTCACTTATTATTGAAAATAAAGTTGTAATTTACGGTTACAATGTTCATTATATATCAACAGTACGGACGGAAATGCGGGTTTACATGCAACTGTAGCGGTAAAGACTGCCATTATGTCTCGGGCTGTAAACGATCATCAAAATGTACTCTCACTTTCAGCTATATATTATTTTTTTATTATTTTATTTATTAATTCTATTTAATTTTTACATGTGTAAGGAATTATTTCAATACATATTATTGTTCAGAATTTATAATTTTATTAATTCATTTTATAGATTTTTTAAGCAACAAAACATTTGTATGCAACAGGAATTTATGAAGATGTAGAATTATACGTTATACTAGTAACTTCTTTGATGAATGTTTGAAAATGTTAATATCATTTGTGATTTTTGAATCTTAAGTTTTTAAAGTGCATTTTTTATAGATATTACTCCAAAAACAAAATTAACTACCAACATTGGTGGCATAAGCATTTGTAAAAATGACTTGCAAGAAAGCATTATTCAAGCAAGTACGCATTCAAAAACCGCAAACAATGGCCTTGAAGGTATGTAAAATCTTATCTTGCAACATTTCCTTTCAGATGAAATTAAAAAAAAATACTTTTGCAAATCAGTTTTGTTCCATTTCCATTTAAGATAACTAAACGAAAATAATTACAATATTATACAATTTACAAAATGTTGTTGGTTTTGTGTGTTAAATGGATATAATTCATATCTATTTTAGCATCCATGGTTAAAATGTCATTACATGTATCGTCAAATATTGCAACTAGTATAACAAATTGTTTTCATATTTGCACAGATGAATCAGCATATACGAGCCATGCAATGCTTGGAATAATTGTACTGGCAATAGTATCTGTGGTCATTATACCGTTAATCGTATGTACTTATATATCAGAAAAATGTCCGCGCAGAACATGAGGCCAACAAGAAAATCAGACATCACGTTTATAAAGATCGAACATTCTTAAACTCTCAATTTATTTATTGTATCTTTAACTTTTTATATCAGTAGTTATATATATGCTGATATTTTCATTTGTTAACATATCCCGTCAGTTACTGTGTCAACGTCATCAGTTTTAGTCTGTACGATTACAAAGACATTTAGGAAGGCTGGGTCGTCAACAAACTACCCATCAGATCTCTTAATTGAACGAAAAAAGAAAATCATGTCGGACAATAACCACTGTTAAAATTTAAAGAAATTGATTTTAGAGGGCTGGATTGGCGTGGCCAATTATAGACTCTATTATAGGAATGAGAGTACCAATGCACCGGATGTTGACATCAGAGAAGTGTTTATACAAGATTGAGCCGAGCAGAAAAAGGTATGGCTTAGGTGATTGGCTGAATTAATTGCTGAAATAATGATCATTTTAAAGTAAAATTATCACTGTTTAAATTCAATGATGGAATGAAGAAGTACTGCAGAAAGTAAAGAAATAAGAGGGGTTGAAATAGGAGGTGGGTGTCATTTTTGAGACTTGGATTCATTTGCTGCGGATCGCTATAAGTTGTAAACAAGCTCAATTTTGACCTATAAACGCAATGGGACCATATATATTTCTAGTGATTTTTTGTTAGTGCTTGGAATGAACTTTCAAAAGTGACCAAGGATATGTCTGTAAGTAAAATAGCAAACTAGCAAGGTGTGTTTAGGTTAACACTGAGCTCTATGGGAAATGAATTGGTACCCTTTTCCCATTAATGTCCTTAATAAAGAGCTCTTTATAAATATATAGGAAAACATTCAAATTTTTAATCATAGAATATTTAGAATTATTCTATACTAAAAAAACACACGATAGCAAAACAAAATATTGTTTTGAATTAAGGTAATTGTCCATACGTCACAAAACAACGTATGACGTAATTCACGCGTTATTACGTCTTGCCCGTGCCCGATCTTTACTCTATACGCTTAGCAACGAACATAAATATATTTTCCCTAAAATTGTTTTTAGAATTAAAATTATACGTTGAAGAAAAATTACTTCATTTTTTAGAACAGTCTTTAAAACCAGTAAAAATAGTTAAATATAGGTTTTGTCTTGAAAGCATATCAGGTAACTAGCGTTTTCCGCGTATGTGACTGCAATTTCTAAATACCGATCTCGATCCATTATACTTACCGATATTCAAAAAAAACCGTCTTTTGCTATTTATATAATACAGATTGATCAACGGTTTATTCAAATAATGTTTTCTATTTAAAAAATATAAATATACTTTTTAAAGAGATGAAATGATAAAACTATGCAAAATTTTATTTTTACGGAACTTTTTTCAAAATATATATTTTAGTGAATTTTACCAAAAATACGCCAATTGTGATCCTAAAAAGCCCGGTCCTTTGGGTAATTTTATTTTCTATTGATTAAGGGCCGTAAGGGGTAAACATTATCACTATTTCAGAGAATTCTGTAGGTAAATAAAATTATAAAAGATTAAATTCTCTTTGAAAATTTGTTTAATTTATCTCATTTGTAAACAAATTTATCTATTTTTTAATAAACAAGCATGTGTAACATTAAAGTATTTGTTTTAAAAAATAAATTCGTTCATTTTACACAGGATATCAGTCAAAAATGATTTTCTGAAAGTTAAATTTCAGGCTAAGGCTAATATTCTTAATGTATGAGAAAAGCACCATTATCCGTAATTGGTTCTATATTTAGCAACGGCCCTAACTATTATAATACCGATGGACCAGTTAACTGGGTAAAATTTGATAAGGATATATCCCCAAATACATGTTTGAGAAATTTGAAAAAATTCTGTAGGTATTTTATTTATGTAGTGGGGTATGGATCATTACCTTAAGGTGGACCTGAGGGGTAATTTATCGACCACCACGCCTCTTTTAAAATAATTTTCTCAAGACTCCATTGAATAATTATTGATTTAGATTTATTGGGACCTTCTTTGTCAAAACGAATTATTTTATTTACTTCTCGTTAAATGTAATAAAAAGGTGTATATTGTATCAGTTGGTCTTGATTTGTTGTTGTTTCTTACGTGGAAAATTTATATTGAAGAAGAAATGCATTCCAATCTTACAGTAACTGTAGATTGTCCCAAGATAATGTTAAGTCAATTTTTTACGACGTCTAACGAAATTACACAAACCTGTCACTAAATACTAATGAAATCGATGAATTGGAAAAAATCTAATCGAAAACATTCATTGCACATCATTTCTCATCACCGAGAAAATTTCCAAGAAACTGAAACATATTTCTTACCAAGACTTACAATATGAACGTTTGATTTTTAGCTTTAGCTGTGTTTTTTAACATGACCAGACAGATAGGGGTTCCAAAGTAGAACTCGGGATGGTTTTGACACTTAGCCACTTATAAAAATCGATTTATCTAAGAGATAATGTGCATTAATATCTTGGCACAGAGTAAAGAGTCATGTCGAATACTTATGATCTTTGTTTATGCGGGAATTCTATCAAGTTTTTTTAATATACATAATAAATAACAAAATCATTTGGTTTACTCTTTGCTCACTAGTTCTATTAATGGATCATTCATCGTATTTAAAACATTTATGCGTTAAACATTCGAACTTAATGAGAATACTGAGTTATTTAACTCATCAATACATCTCGATATAGTATGTATTGTGAATTATTTTGTTTAACACATTTGTTTAGATTTTTTAACAAATTGAAATTCATGAATCATTTAACCCATCATAGTAAACTCTGTTTTAGAATAAAAATGAATTAAAAAATACTTGATTGTTGTTATTACTTACTACTAAGAGTTTACTATAATTATGAGAGTAATTGTCTCGTGGGTAAATTTTTCTCTCTAATCAAACGTAAAAGAATACGTTAACATATGTAATACGTTGTTTTATTACTTGAAATTGTGTTTGATGTATATTTTCCTATATTTCTTCCTAACATGAAGCAGATAAAATCAACTGAACCCATACCTCCGATTCCATAAACAATAACTGAATCGCAATACGATAATAATTAATAATTGTTTCACTCCTGATTATGGACCTGTATAAACACTTTGAATATCAACAGACACTGGCATATATTCTATGCACACACCGATGTTTAATTTTTAAAATAAAAATAATTTAAGCTAACCAACTTTTTCGTCTTCTATAATTGCCCAATATGCTTATTATTTTACAGAATTAAACTGTTGTCGAATCTTGAAAGCAGAACAAAATATGGAAAATGTGCAAATCAATAAATTTGTCACATATCTCATTTACTTCCTTTTTATTTAATGTGACACCGATTCTTGAACAGACATTAAATCAATCAAATCACTTACATGTCGGACTAAATCTTGTTTGTGTGCTTCAACTCGCATGAATGTCAAAAAATGGTAACTTCTGTTAAAAAAATTGAAAATGATAAAAACAAGTAAAGGAATTATTTTGAAACTATAACTGGTCCGGTTAAAAAATGTACGATTTGGATTTTTTATATGAATCGAGAAACTTGAATTTTTTGCATGCGTATAGCTGTAATATGAATTTATAAGTACACATTTTTCCAACTCTTTTACGAAATAACAAAACAATTTCCTATACCTGTAACACATTTAAAAATGCTGAAAATTTAGGGCCAAAGTTGACTCTTATCATATATAGTTCAGCATTGATCTTTTAGATGTGATAAACGATAAAAAATGTTTTATTTCAATTTAACTGATAAAATTTGAATTATATACAAACAAACCTAGATATTTTCGTTTTTTATTACAGAAATCCTGAAGATAACATCTTTGGACTTAAGAGGATTCTACGTAAAATTTGAAGAATATTATGTTGCTTTCAAATTTACAGGCTATTTTATTCAATAATTCTTAATTTCAGAAAATATATTTACAAGTATAAACTCTTAAACGATTATTATAGATTTATGAAATAGGATAGTTTTTTTATGGTTTTCCTCATCTCTTAAGGAAGAAGGAAATATGGAACGTCAACAAATCAACATTAAAATTTGACAACAAATATTTTTTTGCAAAATTTAAAGGATTATCTTATTCAAATTGAGATACAATGCAACAAACAGGACTGTCGTACACTATTTTTCTCATTTTTATTCAATATACATGTAAATCAGTAGGAATTTGTTCATTTACAGAGTAAGTATTTTTACACACAAAAGAAAAAAGTATTATAACTATTTTACAGCATTATAGTGACATTCTTGGAGCTTATTACTTTTACTTAATCGAAACATATTGTAGCAAATACCATTGCTGCGCTGATCACATGTGGAATGAAATATTTAGAAACTGTACAGGTAAGTAAAAAAAATATTGCCCAATGGATATAATTGAAATATTGTGTTCTAGAAATACAATTTTCATACTAATGCAATGTGTTTCTATGAATTTGTTAAGCTTGTAAAAATGGATATTTTGGATTGCAATGTGCAACAAAATGTTATTATCCATATTACGGACGAAAATGTGAGTCTACATGCAACTGCTCCAGAGAAGAATGTAATTTTGTTTCTGGCTGTAAGCGATCTCCTAAAGGTATTTCACTTTCAGCTATATCATTATTCTATAGTTCATAAAGAGTTATTTCAATACATTTCTTTGTTTAGAATATAAGTTTTGTTGAATTCATCTTATCAAATTAATTTTTTTATCAAGCAACAAAATATTTTTGCAACAAAAGATAACTAGATTTATGCGATATACAAGTAACGTATCTTTTGATTTAAAAATCCAAAAGTTTGATATCATTTTGCATGTTTGAATCCTTCTTGAATGCATTTTTTCGATAGACATCACTCCAAGAACAGAAAAAACTACT
This sequence comes from Magallana hongkongensis, assembly GCA_016163765.1. Lineage (NCBI taxonomy): Eukaryota > Metazoa > Mollusca > Bivalvia > Ostreida > Ostreidae > Magallana > Magallana hongkongensis. The sequence continues at coordinate 16,916,269 of WFKH01002636.1, read as the reverse complement.
AATGTTGCCGGCGTAACCATTCGTCAACATGATTTGCAAAAAAGCGTTATTCAAACAAGTACGCATTCAACAATAGCAAACCGTAGCCTTGAAGGTATGAAAAACCCAATCATGTAACTTTATCGAGTAGCTTAAACAATAAGTAAAAAATGGAATGTTAGGTATTTATGCATACATACTTTGCAGGAGACAGTTTAGAAATATTAAATAGTTTGCTCATTAGATTTATTTCATTTACATTTAAAAAAAACTAATGAAAAAATAAGTTTATCTAAATGCATTTCACTTAACTGTATAGATTCTTTGTTATTTTTGCTTATAACATTTAAATTTTTTTTATCATTGAAAGTGATGTTTAAAAATATCGAAACGCAACATAATATTTATCAATGTTGATAATGATTCTTCTTAGTTAAAACTTTCTTTCTTCGATACACAACGTACTTTACATTTGAGCTGGGCTCATTGCTTAGCAATTGCCAGGCTATAGCTACGGAGCACATTTAACTGGATGTTGACTGAAAACCAGTTGAAATCGTTCTTCTAATAAAAATGTAGTTCCATCTAAAAAGAGAACGTATAATGTATACGTAGCATGTTAGTTGGTCAAAGTTTCCATCTGATATATTCAAACATCACATGATAATATTCTTCTTTGTAACATTCTAAATACTGTGAGTTTGCAATGTAAAGTTACTGAGCGGCAAAATACAATGTTTACTCTAATAGTTAGGTCATTATATAATTAGACAACCCGTTATCAAGCTGAGAGTACAACTTGTTGCTGGAATTGTTTTAAGATCGTGTACAAAAGGTAATTTTTGCTTGGATGTTAGATATCTCACCCTCCTATGAGATTTCAGTTATCAATATAACTATATATTCATACGGTTATAAATTTAGTTAATTATTTAATAATGACTCAATAGGTCTATTTAGCTTGTTATAATGCATTTTCAATGCACATTAAATGAGCCAAGATATCTGTACTTTAAGTACTTTGATTTATTTGTAGAGTAACTGTTCATTTTATCAACATTAAAAACATGGTTTATGTAAAATGTATATATACATTATTTTTAAATCAATTAGACACAGAAACATTAAGAGTCCTTGTCATTAATTACTTCAATATATTGCTTATAGCAATCGATACAAATCTTTTATTCTTTTTACTCTTTTCATGATTCATAATTAGAATATTTCTATTAAATGGATATTATCCATGTTTATTCATGTTATCCATGGTTAAAATGTTATTTTCTTCCAATATTCCAACTAATTTATCATTTTTTTTTTCATTTGCACAGAAAAATCAGAACTTCAGAACCCTGCAATGCTTGGAATAATCGTACTAGCAATAGTATCTGTGGTCATCATGCTGTTTATCTTATGTACTTATATATCAGAAAAATGCCCGCGCAGAACACGAGGCCAACAAGGAAGTCATAGACCACATTTATAAGGAACGAACGTTAATTTTATTCCTTATCTGTTTTAGCTCACCTGAGCCGAAGGCTCAAGTGAACTTTTCTGATCAAAATTTCTCCGTTGTTTTGTCGTCGTCGTTGTTGTTATCATTGTCGTCGTAAACTTTTTACATTTTCATTGTCTTCTCCAGAACCACTGTGCCAATTTTAATCTTGGCACAAAGCATCTTTGGGGGAAAAGCTTATAAGTTTGTTTAAATAAAAGTCCAGGTCGCCTTCAAAGAGGAGATCATTTAAAATTTGTTGGTAATTTTCAAAAATCTTATCAAAAACCTTTCGGTCAGGAAAAATGAAACTTGTGTGGAAGCATGCTTGGGTAGTGTAGATTCAAGTTTATTCATATCATGATCCTTGGGAGCTGGAGAAGTGTTTGTCTAAATCATGATCATTGGTTTTTAAATGGGGCCACAATGGGGAATGATATTACATAGACGAATAACAGGATAAGTAAAGAAAAAACACTTTAAAAACCTTCTTCTCAAAAACAATATGGCCATAAAATCAGTAGCTTGTGTGAAGGTATCCTTTGGTAACGTAGATTCAAGTTTGTTTAAATCATGATCCTTGGTTGTTGGATGGGGCCACAATGGGGGTGATATTACAAAGACGAATGACAGGATAAGTAAAGAAAAAAAAAACACTTTAAAAACCTTCCCAAAATAATTTGGCCATAAGATCATTCAGTAGCTTGTGTGGAGGCATCCTTAGGTAACGTAGATTCAAGTTTCTTTAAATCATGATCCTTGGTTGTTGGATGGGGCGACAATTGGTAATGATATTACATGGACGAATGATAGGATATGTAAAGAGAAATATTTTTTAACAACATTCTTCTCAAGAACAATTTGGCTATAAAATCAGTAGCTTGTGTGGAATAATCCATAATCAACTTAAAGTTGATTCAAGTTTGTTTAAATCATGATATCAGGGGGAAGGGTGGGGCTACAATGGGGAAGGGGTCGAAATCTTTTACAAGAGTATGAAAAGAAAATTTTTTAACAATTTTCATCGCAAAATACTTTTGGCCAGAAAATCTGTATTTTGTGTGGAAGCATCCTCTGGTGATGTATTCTGAGTTTGGATCACATCATGTGAGCCATCCTTCTCCCATTGTGGCCCTATCCTACCCCCGGGGATCACGATTTGATTAGAATGAAAAGGAGGGGACCAAAATGAAGGGATCAACTATATTACATAGGAATCTAAGAGAAAAATATTTTAAAATATTCTTCTCAAAAACCAACTGGCCAGAAAATCTGTTACTTGTGTGGAAGCATCCTCAGGTAGTGTAGATTCAAGTCTGTTTAAATCATGATCCCCGAGGAAAGGGTAGGGCCACAGTGGGAGAAGGGTGGAATTTTTACATTGGAATAATTAGAGAAAAACTTAAAAATTGTATTGTCAAATACTGAAACAATAAAAGGAGCTCAATAGTTACCCTAAAAATAACTGGAGAAAAATCTTTAAAAATCTTTATAAACAAGATATACAATGTACTCTACAAATTTACCTAGATATGTTGTATTTAATGCTCTAAAGTTGATTCAAAGCTTTTTTCTGATCAGTTATGGTTATTGGTGCTCAGGTGAGCGATGTGGCCCCTGGGTCTCTTGTTAATGTTTAAACTGGTTTATATTTTTGTGTGTTTTTTAAAACTTTTTTGTATCAGTCGTTTTACATATACTGATAAAATATTTTCTATTGCTAATATATTCGCGTCAGGTACCGTGCCAACGTCATCTTTTTTATTTTGATTGATTGCAAAGACATTTAAAGAGGTCGGATTGTCAAAAATTATCCATCAGATTTGCCTTATAATTTCAAATATGACTTGTTACCATAATATTTTATGGAATATTTCTGTAATCAGTAAAAGTCTATAGCTAAGCAAAACGTTTTTTTTTTTTAAATAAAGATAGAATTGATCTTTTATTGGTCATCCACCCAGCATCCTTAAGAATAACTTACTAGAAACACCAATGAATAAATATTGATTAAGATTAATTGAACCCTTCTTTGTCAAAACGAAATTTTTTTAACCTGGGGGTTTCAAGAGTTTCAAAAGAAAACTCGGGATTTTTTAAACACTAAAGTACTTTTAAAATTCGGTCTATCTACGTCATTTATTTCCGATCTTTGTTAATGTGCACATTTATTTATGTTTTATATACATGTCATAAATATCAAAATCATTTGGTTTAATTACTTTCTGTACACTAGTTTTATAAATGTATCTTTTATCTTATCTAAAAGTGTTCTGCGTTCAAAATTCGAATAAAATGAAACACTGAGTTATTCAATTACCCAAAACATATCGATATAGTAACTGTCTCGTTATTAATTTTTTCTCTCTTATCAGACGTAAAATGATATGTTAACAGCTTTATTACTTTGTTCCATTACTTGTGTTCTATGTATATTTTTTAATAATTCTACTTCGATATATCTACTAACAAATAAAATCAATTGAACTTATACTCCTGATTCTATAAATAATGTATAAATCATTTTATGCTGACAATCAATAAAGATTTCACTAATAATTGGAAACATTTTGTTCTTCTTTCCTTATCGTATAACTGAGAACTTCGAATATCATGCCAAAAGAAACCGACACAGGCACATAAAATATTCTCACACCGATTCTTAATTATTTTGTTTAAATAAAAAAATCTGAAGCTCATTAACATTTTTTCTTCTATGAAAGCTGAATTTGCATACCATTTTATAAAAATTAAACTAATCTGACAGACAGACAGACAGACAAACAGGCAGACCGACAAACATTCTTTATTTCTTCAAAGAACTAGAAATTATAAATAAATCCATAAAGCAAGCATTTGATGCAATGTTTACAATTGTAGCAGGTCAATGCCGTATAGGTTTTTATCAGTTCCTCGCGTTGTTTTTATTTATTTTTATTTATTTATTTATTATTATTTTTTTTTTTTTTTTTTTTTGATGACTGAATTTGACCTCTACATTAAGAATTAAACTTTATTTATTTCTAAATACGGTATGAAAACGACTTTACTCTTAATATGAATTAACCAGATATAATAAACCAAACTCAAAGTAAATGAAAACCAAGATTAACAACCCTTTATAAATTTATTATAGCAAAATAAGAGTAGACAAGTTAATGGCAAGTACTTAAAACTCCCCAACCCTTAAACTTAACTTTAACATTAACAGGGACATCCCACAGACAGCAAGACGGGGACTTAATAGAAAAGTAGCTAGCGAAACCAGCTGTCTCTATATCTGGAGAAAAGTAGCTAGCGAAACCAGCCGTCTCCCTCGTCAAATATGAAGATACACGACCTTATATAGGGGACAGAACAAATACAATTGTCATTAAAGTTATTGGTTATCGAATAAAGTGGGCGTTACCAAACTAATAGATATAAATTACATCGGAATCGGAATACTACTAATAATAAATAGAAACAAAATCGCGATCTACCACACAATTAATAGTTCTTAAATTTGAAACAAAATATTATGAATGATTATATACAATTATATAAATACGGAACATAACCAATGCTTAAACTTTATGAAATTTCCATTTTGAATCACACTTATTTTAATAAAAAAGCGCTACAACAATGTCGGCATGTCCCTTGTTATCATCGTGATGCATTGTAAATCGATGAAATCACATTGTGTAATAAATCTTTGTTTGTGTGCATCAACTCCCTGAAAGTCAAAAATAGCAACTTCTGTTAACTTTTTGTTTTAAATTGAAAATGATAAAAACAAATGAACGAAATTTTGGAAACTATTTTCGGGTAGCATAGCTATTTTTTTACGTACAAGTGGTTCATATCAGCACAAAATATTAACGGAGTTTTCGGGCGCCACCGTAATGTCATTTAAAACATGTTCGTGTATTATCAGTTTACGAATTGCGTGCCTTTTTTATCTATTATTCGAGAAACCTAATATTTTTAACATGCATACATCTTTTTTTATGAATTTATAAGTACACATATACCCTTTCATTTCCGACTACCGCAATAATAGTTTTTGAGTTTTATTGGAACGTTTATCGCTATATTCCTACACATATCGCTAATCGTATTGTATTGTTTATTAGTCAAAAGCTGTACAGCTCATAGACATATACAATTAATATACACATATATGTACATATAAACGGGTCACTTGAAAAGGAAAGTTTATACATGAAGTTTTCTGATCACAAAAGCATTCTTAATATATTTACCTAAATTGCACATCGCTACATCAGGACGAAATAATTATTCATGCTTCATTGAAGTCGGGATTTCATTCACCCAAACGCGTTAAATCGGAAGTGTAGAGTGGTAAAAACGCCTTTTAGAAGAAATGTAGAAAAAGACTGATTTACTAGTAGTTAAGTCTATTAAATTTTCTTTCACCAAAAAAGTAAGTTATAGTTTTAGATTTCAAACCAAATAATAGTGGCAAAGAAATAAGTATGACTTCAAAAATATACTGTATAAACCAAATCAAATCAGAAAGGTCATTACTGTAATATCTTAATTCTACAAACATTTTATTAAAATTTAATAAATGAAGTTATTGAATATGTTTACTTTCAGCGTACAATTATAACTTCAATTTTCAATGAACCCGAAAACGTTGACTTTGAAAATTAATTAATGCTACTACCAAAATACTAACATGTCCATCAATACCTTAACTTTACTGTATATTGATTACAGCTGATTTTTCAAGCAGTTTAAGCTATTGTGACGTCATATATTAGATTCGAGAATTCCCATTAGCACAATTATATGTCAAAAGCAGAACGGTGTGTCATCCTTAATAGTGAGTCTTCTGTTTTGTAAAGCAAACTTTTTGCCATTATACTTCAGTTCTATTCTTTGATCACATCTAATTACCATTTTTCTCAAATGCATCTTTGGCTGATTGGATTAATTAGACATGCTTGTTATGCTTAAAGAGGGTTGCAGAAAAAAGTAACATTAAACACATTTTTTCAACTAATTTAAAACGAGGATCGTGTAACAAAATCTTTTAATCATAGTGACTGTAAGAAAATTTTAACTCAAGACTTCATCATAAAACTTTTATAATGGGAAGATAAGGCATCGATTTTTGCGTTTTTAAGCAATATGTTCTTATGATTTTTATGCATGTAATGTTGACATAAAATGTTACAGCACTCAATTGATCGTAAATTTTTCAATTTATATTTGTATGGCGTTATCATGTTTTCAGATAAACGCACAAGTGGCTATCAAAAAAAATATTCATAGCAGTAACGAGGATAAATTTCATGTTCCAATACAAAATAGCTCATTTATAGCAACGAGAACAGTAAACAATCTTTTCATCTTTTTAATGTCCGATAAAAATCTAATACAAAAGAAAATTACTCAAAACAATATCTAAACTTTAAGACTTATTATCTCAAACTTCATAGCACATGCATTTTATCATCATTTAAAATAACCCCCTAGAAGGGAATTTTTCAATAACCAAAAATGGCACTTATGGATTAATGGATTAATGGATTAATATGTTTTTATGGTAGAAATAAAAAAACACCAAATCAGGATAATGAACCTAACTTTGTACTAGGCAAATATTTTAATAATCAGTTGCTTTATAATCCCTATATAACTAACCAACTTGATTTAGTTATTAAAAACATTATATAATACAATTTTAGTAATTATTGAAAATCAATTTTAGTCATTGTTGAACATGAGAGCTTGCTAATTACATAAATAATATCAAGATATGAAACATTGACCGAATAAATAAATTGTTATTCTATTAATGGGACTCAGACACGATATGAGCTCAAACGGTTCAAATTTTTTTTTTCATTTTTAATGTCACAAATGGTCAATATGGATGTGTTTAATGCTTTGTCAAAATGTCGAGTTACAAGCGAGTTACAGAGGTTAGAATTCTTTGTTATGTAAACAAAGCTCGAGTCTTGTTCTTGTTTACATATGTGTTGTTTTGGTATAAGCTTCAATCAGATCTTCCTTTTTGTTGATGATAAAATTATTCATGAACACATTGAATCAGTTTATTTTGTTTGCCACCAGTTATCTTGTCAAAGAAATGGCTTTGTTTACATAACAATGACTTTTTTCCCTCTGCATCACGCTTGTAACTTGATTCAAACTGATTGTAACATTCAAATGTTGGTGAATCATTCAAATTACGAAAATAAACCATTTCATACATCAAAATAAAAATAAACATTTTCATCTCAAATCGTGTCTATGTCCTTTTAATGACAATAGTGAAGAAAAAAATATACCAAAGTGTCATTATCCATTATAATACGTAAGTGTCGGTCACAAACACAAAATAATAATAATTGCAGTAAGTTAAATGTCCATATCGTCCATATCGTTGGGGAATTAATGGGAAAAAGTACAAAGCTACTAACATCTAAATAACTTTACAAAATTGTATTGAAAAATTTACAATGTCTCAAACGTTCACGTCCACTTTTAAGCACACTGAAACAATATTTGCGTTGATTTAACAATGTCAGTACGAGTTTCCTTGATACATAAGACTCTTAGTTATAAAACCATTCAGTTCTTGTTTCATGAGTAAAAGTCAATACAATATTTTTTATCGATGTTAATTCAAAGCAAATTATTGAGAAGAGAAAGGAAGAGACCTTAAGACCTATTCAATTATCGCAACTTAAGATCACCTCTACACATAGGCTTTATTTACGTATGATGGACAAGTATTCACCAAGTGAACCCTTTTAAGTTTTACTTTTGAAGTGAGA
>WFKH01002636.1:16860892-16900368 GCA_016163765.1 Magallana hongkongensis | reverse complement strand
ACTGTGGTGTTGGCACAAAGAGAAAGAGTAATAGTTGGAGTGTTTCAGGCTGATGCTACCGTGCCATTTGGCATTCATCGGAGTGGACCAGCCGTGGATTTAGGTGTTCAAAAACTTAAAGACTTCATCGGAAAGGACATGGATGTAGAAATCATTGACTATCTTTCTTTACAAGGATCGGAGTGTGACCCAACTCAACAAGGACTGTTTGGAAATATCGCAGCTGAGATGTATCACTTGAAAAACATTACAGCAATCATCGGACCAAGTAAGCGAATCTTTAAAAATATAAATCTAAAATGTTCTGGTTTTGATTATCCTAGTATTATAACGTGTCAGTATGCCCATATTTACATGTATATCTAAGATACTTTCCAAACATATTGCAATTATCTTACAATCATGGTATTTTTATCTGAATATATTGTTGGTATAGTGTTTCACAAACAAATTAGTAATCATATACCTGTATTCGTTGCCATTTAAAACTCCCATGTTAAGTAGAAAATGTACTCAAATCGTAAGAAGTTACAAGAGAAGAAAAATTACATACACAAACTTAAGTTTACGTATAGCAATTAAAAATCAGCCGTTACTTTGATAAGATGATAATAATTGTCTTCCGAACATTATTGTAAAGTTTTGATTATGTACTTCAGCTTGCAGTGTTGCCGTGGAATTCATAGGTAGAATGGCAGCAGAATGGAATATTCCTGTTTTTGCAACTAGCGGAGCGTATGATGTTTTAGATGATAAAACAGTTTTTAAGACACTGACTAGACTTGGAAATAACTATAATGAGCTCGCTCAGTTTTACTTAGACGTGTTTTCGTACTTCAATTGGACAGACGTTTCGGTATTGTATGAGGGAAAAGGAAAGAGACTGAAGCAAACGATATATAATGTAAACACAGGGTTTGCAAAAAATCTTCATACAAATATCTTAAGCGCTGGTTTGAAATCCACAATTCTACAATTTTCCTCCGAAACAGAGGACGGATATCAAAATGTCCTGCAAGACGGAAATAAAACATCTCGAGGTAATACATTATAAGATGATTTATCTATGTAAATTTTTATCATGAACTTTTCGATATCCATGAGTTTGTTACACGTGAATGCCTTGACCCCTACATTTCAACCTTTGAATTATACAATTAGATCTATAGTTATAATTTAATATCAGTTTTCAAATTATAAAACTACAATTTCACATCTACTGCATTATAGTAATAAAATTACTTGAATTGTGACTAGAATGACGTTAAATTAAACTGTTAAGCTAACTGAAGGAATAAGATAATTCTAATCCAAGCCTAAAAGAGAAAAATCTGTATTTTACAACATGCCATTTCGTTTACGCATCGTCCTAAATGGAAACAAGACTAATATACATATTATACCTATTTAATCGCATGTCGTTATCTCACTCCAATGAACTTTATGTAACACTTAAATAAATGTTAAAATTTCTGGAACAATATGACTGGTTCACTTATATCAAGATAGCATTGCTATTGAAACAAAAATGCCTTTTTACTTCTCAATGTGCACTATAAACAGTCCTAATTATACATTTCCTTAGCTTCTATTAAAAAGAGACTATATACACTATAAGTATTAAAATTTGTGCACAATATTTACTACATTGTTCTTCAATGTTTGCCAAACGTACAAAAAAATATATATTTGTAGCTGTTAATTGCAAACATCTGAAAATAACACTGTTGAAAGTGGCTTTCTCTATAGCTAATTTATATATTTTCTGTCAAATGAAAATTATAACGCCATTGCTTACGACCTTTTGTTTAAAAGAGAGAGAGAGAGAGAGAGAGAGAGAGAGAGAGAGAGAGAGAGAGAAATTTAAAGACAAAGCGAAATAGCAAGAATTTTCTTGCATCAAATAAAATCTATTTATTTAATATACGACCTTTTTTTATCATGGCGTTTCAAACTGTAATTGCTGTATTTTGATTTTCTGTGGTACTTTTTTGTGCATAATGTTAAGTATGCAAATAGGATAAATGCAATCCATAATGTCATAACCACTTAACTTTTTACTCGTAATGCATGTGTTTTTTTGTTTTTGTTGTTTTGTTTTGTTTTTTTCTTCGTTTTTTATTATTTATTTATTTTTTACATTTTGAAAGTTTGATGTGATGAAATGGTTTGAGAAACAATAAGTGAAACTTGGTGAATGTTAGAAATAGAAAGTAAAAAATTATATATATATATATATATATATATATATAGATATATATATATATATATATATATATATATATAATACATCATTGATACTCGATTTTCATTATTTCTAGTCTATCTAGTTGTCTGTGACAATGTGGCATTTCGAGGATTGCTACTGAAAGCTAGATCTCTTGGAATGACCGAGGGAGATTATGTTTATGTATATTTCTTCAATTTCAATGGTTATGTCAATGGGGATATCATGAGGAACACAGGAGATGAAGATGATCAGGTTTGTCAAATATTATCAATTTTCCATCGAAATATATTGCACTAATATGTGTACTAGAAACAGGAAATGCGCTGTTTTGCATTGTCAGACAACTAGTGTCTTTCTAAACGTCATCTATTTATGACGTTTTTAGCTCACCTGAACCGAAGGTTCAAGTGAGCTCTTCTGATCACCTGTTGTCCGTCTTCCGTCCGTCCGTATGTCCGTCCGTCTGTCTGTAAACAATTCACATTTTTTCTTCTCAAGAACCACAGGACCAAATTTCACCAAACTTAGTACAAAGCATCCTTATGAGAAGGGAATTCTAAATTGTTAAAACAAAGGGCAGATCCCTTTTTAAAAGGGAGATAATTGCGAAACAGTGAAAATAGGGTGCATGTCTTAAAAAATCTTCTTCTTAAAAACTACTGCACCAGAAATGCCAATATTTACACCAAAGCTTGTATGTATAGTGAAGATTCTAAATTATTAAAATCGTTACCGCCGGACCAATACTGGAGCCCCAAGAGGGGTTCAAATTTTAACATAGAATTATATAGGGAAAACGTTATAAAATCTTCTTCTCAAGAACTACAATGCTACAATTTGTGATATTACTCTGCAAGCATCCTCAAATAATGTAGATTCTAAATTATTAGAATTGTGACCGCCGGACCAATACTGGGGCCCCAAGAGGGCACAATTTGTGATATTACTCTGCAAGCATCCTTAAATGATGTAGATTCTAAATTGTTAAAATCGTGACCCGACCTCCGGACCAATACTGAGACCCCAAGAGGTGTTTAAAGTTTTACATTAAAATATATAGGTAAAATGTTAAAAATTCTACTATAAAATTCATTGCAAGGAACTGTTGTTAAGGTGAGCGATGTGGCCAATGGGCCTCTTGTTTCATTAAGTTTTTCCTCTGTTTTTTACAAAAAGCCATAACGACCTTTTCCTATGGGAGCATTCATATGATTTTGTATTCGTGTAGTTGTAATGTTAACATATTACATGATCAAAACATGATGATATTTGAAAGCAAGTGCTGGTAATGCTAATCATCCAACCTAAATAGCTTTTTCGGGTTGTGAAAGGTGAAGTCTTCTTACTGATATTTAGTTTGAGAAGTATCATAATATCATTATTTGTAAAACACCGTAGGTTAAATCATTGCTTTCACATGTATGTTTTCATCTTCTTCTGGGCTTTTGTTTTATCCAGCTCTCATGCAAGTAAAGATATATCTACTATCTAAAAAAATTCATAGGGTGGACACGTCCCTGTATGTCAAATCAATTGTCTTAAAAAATATTTCTGACTTCTAATTCGATTGAATAAAATTTTTGAATAAAAATTGCTATAGAAATTAAAACTCTTCAAAGTTTAAACGTTATGCATAAAAACTAACGTTTCTAGAAGAAAAATCAACTTCGCCGAATTGAAAATATATTTATCCTTTAGGAAAAAAATCCTATAGTCCAGCAAAATTATTAATGCATCATATACCATGTATGAAGACCATATATTTCTATAAACAGAAGTGGATATTTATATTTTTTCTATCGTATTAGTTAGACATACATGTATGGAGACTTTTAATGGGTACAATAAGTTCCACTGATACAATAGCATAATTAATCTTGTGTAGGAAATGTTTTATTGTTTTGGTTGTTTTTTTTCAAGATTCTATATGTTTCATTCTATTATAACTTATTATTTTTGTTTATTGTAGGCAGTTAAAAAGGCATTTGAGTCCATTTTTCTAATTGGATTATATCAGTCACAAACAAAGCAATATCAAGATTTCTCGTTGGAATTGAAAAGGAAATCTTTAGAACATTACAATTTTAGCTACTTTAACGAAGATGTAAGTTACTTGTTTGTTTATCAAAGTATCTACTTACCTTTAGTTTTATAAACAAATAACAACCATTTATCAACTCGTACGATTTTAACGATTATTTTTTGGGAAATATAATAGATCCGCGTTTCTGAAAAAATAGATCCCATAGAAGGTGTAGTGTAACGATTGGATTATCTTTCATTATTCTATTTTTAGCGCACCTAAGCAAGATGCTGAAGTGCGCTTTTCTGATCAAAATGTGCCCGTTGTCTGTCGTTGTCGTCGTTTTTGTGGTTGTAAATTTTTCAACTTTTCATCTTTTCCCAATTCACTGGACCAATTTCAACCAATCTTGGCACAAAGTATCCTTGGGTGAATGTCATTCAAGATTGTTCAAGGAATGGGTCACGTTCTCTTTCAAAACAAAAAAGATATAGAATTTTTGAAAACTTGTTTACATTCAAAACATCATCATCATTTGGCAAAAAGGTAAACCTTGTGTAAAAGCTTCCTCGATTAGTGTAGATTCAAGTCATGATTCTTGGCAGTAGTATGGACCACAATGGGAGGTTTGATTTTTTCATAGGAATAACTACAGAAAAATCTTTTGAATTTTGAATTCTTCTTGAAAAACCATTTTGCCAGAATAGCTAAAACTTGTTGATAATGATCATCAGGTAGTTTAGATTCAAGTTTGTTCAAAGCATGATCTCCAAGATAAGGATGGGACCGCAGTGGGGATGTGAATTTTAGCATATGGAGAGAAAAAAATGTTTTAAAATTATTGGCTTGATGGTTAAAACTTGTGTGGAAACATGCTCAGGTAGTGTAAATGCAAGTTGGTTCAAATCGTGATTTCAAGGGGTTATATATTGCCATAATTTGGGAGGGGGTGTACTGAGAGATAATTTGAAAAAAAATCTTTTTAAATCTTTATCTCAAAAGTCATATTTCCAGAAAGGCTGAAACTACTGTGAAAGCATCCTCAGATAGCGTATATTCAAGTTTGTAAGTCCCGGGTGGAAGGGTGGGGTCACAAAATAAGGGAGGAAGGGGTTGAAGTTCTAAACAGTAATGAATCAGGAAAAAAACTTTTTAAATCTTAAACTTACAACAAAATGGGCTCATTGTTTAACATACTTTGAAATATATGTGGAGAAAATTTTGAAAATCTTTCGAACAATTTCTTTCCTAGGTTGTTTTGATATTTTGTATTAGATACCCTACATCTATTTTCGGTCAGGGTATGGCTATTGTTGCTCTCGTGAGCGATGTGGTCCCTGAGTCTCTTGTTTGTTTTCATTTGTTTCTATTTGGTTTCTACTTTCTTAGTTAACGAGTTTCAAGTAAGGATTTTTTCCAAAATTTAAATAAATTCCCTAACGCGGAGTAACTTTTGAACAAGTTCTAATTTTTTTTTGGCAAACAAATCAATATAATGCGAGGGAAACTGAGAAAGGTATAAACAAACAATAATTTATATTTTTTAAATAGCCAAATCCACAGGCGATCGCTTTTTATGAAGCTTTTGCACTTTACGGAGAGATTGTCATGGAGACACTGCAAGACGGGAAAGACTTCACAGACGGTTTGGAGATCAGCAGAAGAATTTGGAACAGAACTTTTGAGGGTGGGGAGAAATTGCACTCGGATTATTTTTTTAGTTGAAAAAGATAAGTCTTAAAATTTATTATTTTTTTTTTTCGCTTTTAGGGAGAAACAATGTCTGCTGCTTTTTACCGATTTTAAAAAAGATCCCATGAAATTTAGGGAATGATTTTTTTTTTAAATTTCTGTTGTAAGGTTACACACATACTATATAAGGATATTTGCACTATTAATGTTGTTTGTCTTGAGAATCGTGTTTTGACGAAAAAAAACAGGTAGGAAATGTCAAATGAGACATTAAGATATACCTGGATTGAATTCCAGGCACATATGTTTTCAAAAGTCTCTAAAAGAGAACGTTCACTTCTGTCGTAGTGTAATATCGCAACACAAGCCCAAGACAAATATTATATTAGATTTGACATGGATTTTTACAAACAAAGTGTGCAATGGCGATGCATTTTAAGCTCACCTGAGTCGAAGGCTCAAGTGAGCTATTCATATAAAAAATTCGCCCGTTGAGAATATGGAGGAGAGTCAAATTTTTACATTGGAATAAATAGAGAACAATTTTTTAACATTTTCAGATAAAAAAAACCATTAGGCCAGAAAAATTTATTCTTGTATGACAGGAAGTGTATCTTCAAGTTTGTAGAAATATTGATCCCCGGGGGAAGGATGGGGCCGCACTTGGGTCAGAAATGCTCATAGGTGTATATACACATGTTGAAGAAATAATTTTTCTCTAAAGACCTTTAATGCTATCATTAATGATTTTACTATGCTAGCATTGTCAAAGTTTTATAGTACTTAATCCCCCCCCCCCCCCCTCCAATGTTTTATATAAAAATGTGTGCAGGAATATCTCAAACTCGTTTTTCAATAGTATAATAATACTCTACTTGTTTTTCAGATAGTTTTGTATTTGACTTCATAATGCTGTATAATCAAAATTATGTCGATTGTTGCTCATATGAGCGATTTTGCCCCTTGGTCAGCGTATCTACACAAGTACTAGTAATTAAAAATAAATGTTTCCATCTAAAAACATACTTTTATGAACTTGAGTATTATATTATAAAATGATTATGTTAAAAAATGCTTAAATATATTGGAAATCATATGCATGGTTTTTTTCAAAGAAATATCTTTTTAGAATGTGTTATATTCACTGAACAAAAATTCTGAGTGTTCACCCAATATGTTGTATTTGTTATATAATTTCTTGGGGTGTCTGATTTCCATTTAACTCTAATGTGGTTAAGAACGACGTATTGATCTTGGTTTGTGGTTGCGATCCGAGAACTTGACCATTAAAACTAGCTGGATATCATAAACATTCGGTTTTTGTTTAGTTTTTTCCTGAACTATCGGATTTTTGTTTGTTGTCGATAGAAATGAAGATACGCTTATGACATTGAAAAATTATGCTAAAAAACTTTTTTGTTACGGATTTTCAATAGCTAAAAACAGAATAGAGGCCGATATAAACAATAGAAGAACTGCATACAACCTGTTGAAAGAACGTTTTAGATACCAACATTCAAAAGGCTCTTGGTTTTTTCCTTAATTTTCAATCTGCGCATTTTAAGTGTTTTTCATTTAAGGTGGTACAGAACAGATAAACTTAAATTTTCCTTTAGTTTAATTTTTCTGAAATTTTGATATTTTGTTTTTTGGAATGATATCTATAAATTTGCCAAATTTTCAAAATATCCAACCTGACAAGTTTTGCCCATACGCCTGAAACCTACCATTTGAATCTCCTTCCAGTGGAGTGTAAAATGAAATAGTCATTGTTAGAATTTGCCATGCGTATAAGTTACTTACAGACACTGAAATAAATTCTAACGGGTAACTTAAGGTAATTTCTGATGTAATATAATGTAAAAATAGCACTTCTAAATAATCTTTTTAGACGACAATTTGCAACACTTAACGGTCTCTAAAAAGAAATGGTATAGTAAGTGTGTTGAAATTTGATTAAAATTTAGCATATGTCAGTTTGAAATATTTTCAATATTCCCAACAACCAAAATGAATTTGAATTACCTTACTTGTATTAGATACCTAAACTTCATAAAAATCCCTACAAACAAAGATACATAGCGGGTTCCAGTAAATGTTCTACCAAGCCTCTTTCTTTACTCCTTACTAAAATATTAACAGCAGTAAAGGAGAAACTTCAAGAATACTGTGCAACAGCATATTCAAAAAGCGGTGTTAATTAGATGTGGATAATTAAAAATTTCAAGGAACTTATAGAAAATTTGAAATCACAAAATGTTACGAAAATCAATAGCATCAAAACTTTAAGTTACGACTATTCTACACTTTAAACAACCATTCCCTACGATAAATTAAAGTCCTGACTTTTTGACATCATTGATAGCTGCTTTTTCAATAAAAATGGATCACGTAAATTTACTTACCTTGTCATTGGTCATCTACAAAACTATTTTGTTAAAAACCATTCAGATTGCGTACACAAGTACTCTGAAGAAGATATAAAAAAAGATGCTTGCGTTTCTGATTGACAACATCTAGGTAGTTTTTGGAAATAATGTCTGTCAACAATCTGTTGGAATTCACATGGGCACGAATTACGCTCCTTTGTTGGCAGATCTATTTCTGTATTCATGTGAAGCAGAATTTATTCAAAGACTTGTACATGAAAAAAAAAAATCACTCGTTCTTGCCTTCAACTTGCCATTTAAGTATATCGACGACGTATTATCAATTATTAATAACAATTGCTACTTCCATTCTTATGTCGACTCGATATATCCCAGTGAACTTGAAATAAAAGTTACCACAGAGTCCGAGCCATCTGTTTCATATTTAGATGTTTTACTAGAAAAAAGACATAAATGGTAATCTATCAACAAAACTTTATGATAAAAGTGATTACTTCAATTTTTCTATCGTCAACGTTCCTTACTTATGTAGCAATATATCCTCATAACCTGCATATGGAGTTTTTGTCTCAAATGATTCGATACGCAAAAGGTATGCTGTACGTATGAACAATTTCTAAAACGAGGCAAGCTACTGACAAACAAGTTGATAAAACAAAATTATCAACAGTCTCAATTAAAGTTATCTTTTCGTACGGTCGATACAACGACCTTGTCAGCAAATACAATCTTCCACTGGGTCGCATGGTCACTGACGTTTTTCATACTTGTTGTTAGACCATTCTTAATCACCGAATTGTCTACCGATTTTTTCGTGTTCCCGATTACAACAAAGAGCACACGGCGGGTGTGACCAGTCAGCAGAGGATACTCACTCCTCTATGGCACCTGATCCTACTTCTAATTTCGGTAGAGGTCCTTGTTTGCTCTGATCCTGTTTTGTATTTTTCCTTATATTGTAGGTATCAACGGAAAGTTATTTATAAATAGCAATGGCGATAAGGAAGCTAATTGGATGCTTTTAGATTTTGATCCTTACACTGGAGACTTTGCTGTAAGTTTAGTTTTATGTTTTGGGGGTTTTTTTATGATTTTTGGTTTTTTGGTGTTTTTTTTTTTTTGGGGGGGGGGGGGGGGGGCATAATCTAATCCTATAAGATATAATACAATGTTAACTAAAGTTTAATGACAGCAAATAAGTGTAGGAATTTTCTTTTGAAGACAAAAGTATTACATTACTTAAATGAATATCAAACATGATCTGCCTTTGCTATAACATGATCTGCCTTTGCCATAAACTCACGATATTTTAGAACCTTTTGAACTTTTATAAACTATTAATTGCAACACAACCGATGTAATTGGGAAAAATTCATTTTCCAGAAGTCAATGCAACCTTAACACCGGGCTATCTAGTTTGCTAAAATACATATAATTCAAGGTCGAATTTTAAAATTCAGTCTACGCTCAAACGAAAATTAATTCCAAATACGTACATGTAATCAATAAGGTATACACGAGATATCATAATCATATGACATATCTTAAGAAGCCAATGAAGGTGTGATATTACGTTAAAGAAAATGTGTATGAAAATTGTTGAAACCAACATTTTACAATGACATAAATATTGTAGCCTGTAGGTTATGGTGGGGCGACCATATCGTTTCATCTCAGCAATTCTAATACGATTCATTGGCCCAACGGCAAAGGACCACCAGCGAACAAACCTCGATGCGGTTTTACTGGAGATGCCATAGAGTGCTTAGATTTCGAGGGTATGGGGTTTATATACACTGAAATACGGTTCAATAAAAAAGAAAAAAAGCTTCAAATCTTACAACTCATATAAAAATGTTTACTTCTGTTGCAATATTTGATATTGTATAACTTGAACTGGGGTTTTTTTTAAGAATTGCTTTTGGAAAATTTCGTAATAACCTACTTTTAGATTGAAACGCTTTACTACAACTTTTACATCAAAATAGATTTACAGACAATGATATGCGGCAAACCTTTTTTTTTAATTTGGTTGGCAAGAGGTTCGTCCTTGCTAAAATTTCTCTGGTATATATTTTTCAAGAAAATCTGAATATTGATTGCAAAAAAAGTCTCTGTAAACCAGTTTATCTCCTGTAAAAAATTATCGTCGCTTAGAAAAATTGATTTACAATACGGCTTTTTAACAGGTTGTACAGGCCTTTAATATATCATGCATGTTATGTGTTTTAGATAACAATTCGTTCATGGTGATCTCCATTGTGCTATCGGTCATGATCTTAGCCGTCTGCAATATAGTCTTCCTTATTCATAGGTTTGTATTGTCATGCGACGCGTCTTTTTATTCTGTAACAAATTTTGTTTAAAACAAGTTTTCATTATTTGCACACTAAAGTAAATAATTTTACGCAAATGTTTTGAACAATGCATAAAAATGAATATTAATTAAAAGTATTAATCTCCGTAAAGACAAAAAAATACGAATTGCTAAGTTATCACAGAAACGGGTTGTTTATCTTCTAATAAATTTCATAGAATTGTATTGTTGGGGTTTTTTAAATAAATTAATTTGGATGTAATTTTTATTATGTGAAAGAAAAATTATCCGTTTTTCTTCAACTACTATATTGAGAATGTTTAGCATTTCTTATGTAAAATATTTTCATATGAAACACTAATTGACTTATTTCAACAGTATATTTAATTGAACATGACAATAAGCACGCATGTACAGTTGCCTCAATCATTTTGAAGGAAAATGAAAAGAGATGCCGAAATATTGAGCAGCTGGTGGAAAATACCTTGGGAGGAAATTTCATGGATATCCCATTGTTATAGTAGATATTCCCATTTGTGTTTGTCTGAAGCAAAGGTATATGTGAACAGATATTGTCATTCGTATTTGTCTTAAGCAAAGGTAAAAGACTTTAGACAAAAAAGTCTTCTGAAGTTAACTCATAAGTTTTGTCATCATTTATCATATATTGAAAAAAAGGTTTCTTTAAAAATCTATTTTTAAATGATTTAATTGTATCTTCGCCTATGAAGACGAGCTTATTTTTTTTTTTAAGAAATCTGATTAAATTAAATGAAGATTTTTAAGTAGTCAATTATCTTTATAACCCATATTGTATTTTGTATTGTATATCGTATCTTAATTATTTTGTCTATATTTACAAATAATGTTTTGGGTTTTTTTTCCAAAATGAGAATAAGATTGGCACGATAGAGCTGAAATGTTTCATCTTTTTTTTCAATTTTATTGTTTACAATTTCGTACAAAGGTATTTCTAAATTGTTATTAAAAGGACTATATTTGATATGGGCGTAAAATGGCCCCCTAAAATAAACGTCTTCATTTTACTGTAATCCTTTGTGTTTTGTGTTTTTTGTGGGGGGTTTTTGTTGTTTTTTGTTGTTTTTTGGTTTGGTTTTTTTTTTGTTTTTTTTTTAAGTACAGATATACGTGTTAAATTATGTCATAATTTTCATTTAAATCGAAATTTCCAAGATTTAAAAACATGGCATCATAATGTTAACCTTTTCTCGCCATTCTCCTATTTTAGCTAAAAAAAAAAAAAGACTTGTTTTTATACAGTTTTCTTTTTCAGAAAACATCGAGCGTTTGAACAAACAAACAAAACATTTTCATCAGAAATGTATCTATCCAAGGCCAATGAGGAACAAAAGAATTTCCTTTGTTCGAAGTGTCGCTCTATATTTCCCATTCGAAAAATATAAGAAAAATGTCAATTTTTTTTTACTGATAGCGATTGAATTATAAAAATAGCGTCCTTTTTGATGTCATATACTGGAAATGAGTGCAAATATATATATATATATATATAATAACAACTCTTCTTAAAAATAACTTAACAATTTAATGTACCTGAAACACTTTATAAAATGGCGAATTATGGGGGCCAAATTTGACTCATATTTCGTAAATAGTTCTTTTAATTTGAGCAATCGAAATATCTAGTAATTAATTTCTTTGTTCTGTAAACCATGCTCCTTTGTTATGTATTTATCATTATTATTAAATCATTATAAGATTGTCCTTATTTCAAGTTTAAGATTTAGAGCACAATTTAACACTATCAACTGAAGTAATTTTCATGTTTCATTTTTTTTTTTTTTTTTTGGCAATTTCTATTACGCAATTAATTAAATATTGAAAAAATATACTTTTTCGCTTGTTAACTGAACAAGGAATTATGAGCTCTTTATTTTGCTTTCAATCAGTTTTATTTGACCACCTAAAAAGCTTTTCAAATACATGTACTGAAAATGGAATTAGATTTATTTTACTAGAAGGTGTTCATGCATCTAATAGTATATGCTTATATTTAAAGTTCAGATTTTAAAATATTTAAAGTTCAGATTTTAAAAATTGCGATTTACTCAACTTACCCGGTTATATAGGGAACAGGTTTTTTTTATTTGGCAGCTGAAATCCTTATCCGACAACGTAAGTTCAACATCAATGATCACGGACAAGAAAGTTGCCACTTATAAGGTATTACGTTACATACATGTAAGAGGTTTGACTAGATAAAACGTAGAATTGTTTTCAAATTAATTTTTTTATACATTTTAAGATGTTTTTTCAATTCTATGAGCTTCTATTACTAAATAAATCCCACTTTATATTTTAAGGTAGATCTGATACTAAGAAATTTTTTATCGAGTATTCAGCCCACATACGAGGGATGTCCAAAAAGTTCGTGGACACATGTAATTTTATTCAAAATAACGGCGTCATTATCAGAAAAGTATTATGATATTTTAATATAGAGTTTAATAATGTATATGTGTAAAAATCAGAGTAATGTACGTATTTGTATTGGAGTTATCATGATATATACATTGCCTATACAGGCCGCACGGCCCAGTCTGACGTTAAGTTATAACGATGTTTCTATAACGTCGTTGTCCTTGGTTTACATGAGAGTAATATGAATCATTCACCGTGTGGTCAGAGGGTACAATCACACACTTCACCAAAATATCGCTTGTGCCACTTTTGGATAAGTAAACTCGAACTATTTCGATGTTTTTCCTATTTCTTCCATCGTTTGTTTTGTTTCTATCGGTGTTTTAGCTCAGTCGACACAATTTTATGATGGCGCGCTGTTCCGTGCGGTCAGCTGACGTCGCTTTTTCAAGCGTTTTTAAAGACATGTTCTTGCCGTAATATCTTTTAAAAGTCCTCTGCTAGTTTGAAAATAGCTTCAAACGATGTATGAAAATGCTGTATACCATACAGACTACATCATTATAGAAGATTATGAAGTTTTGAAATGTTTTATAAAAACTGTAAATTTTCATATCTAAAAACTAAATAACTAAGGTTGGAAAAATTTTACGCTGGGCCGTGCGTACTTTCCGCTACCCTTTGATACATTAAAATTTAAGTTTATTTCTATGGAAAACATTCAAAACCACTTTAGTTTGATTTGAAATTTTATAACAAAGATATAGATATGCAATATGTATATATAAACCCATTTAAAATTATAAAAACGCGATTGTCCACGAACTTTTTGGACAACCCTCGTAAGCATCTTTTTATTCAGAAAATACACGCTTGGTATATTTTTGGTTTGCATAGTACTATTTATTAACAACTCTATTGTTATCGCATGGGTAAATGTATTGATGTGAGATAAAAGACAACCTTACTTAATCATTATATGTATTATGACACAAACACTGCAGCAATGCTATAATATTTTCCTTCACTTATATTTGATAATTTGATATATTTGATAAACAATTTTTTATTCCAATTGCAGGGTTCCAAAATTGTTTTACACAAATTCAACAAAAAGCAACTACCGTCGTCTCGGTCATTTTGTGTTGAACTAGCTCAGGTAAACCAGAATATATGTGACATCACTTTGTTTAATGTTACCTTCATATTCATTTAATTAGTACATGTAAAGGTTACGTTAGTCAAACTTTGCCTTTTTTAAAAAAAAAAATAATTGATGTCAGATGAAACAACCTTCTAAGGTTCTTTTATTACCACTCTCATCCTTAAAAGAGCTCAAAGGTCGTGGTCATTGTTAGGCTATATAAATCTCCTTAAGAAGAAGAGTTCCAAGAGTTACAAAGAAATAGCAAAACATTAAAGTTTTAAAGTAAAAATATATGTACTAATATTCCTTTACTGAATACATGTACATGTTTATAGATAAAAAAAACCATTTTTTTTCTAATTTAAAGTTGGCCTGGTGGTTAATTTATTGACCATCAAGCCCTATTAATTATAGAAATGGAATTATGTGGGGGTTTTTTCATCCCTTAGTTAAGGAACATTAATTGTCATAATCTGACCAAATTCCTTGGGCTTACGGAGCGTGACTGCGGTCTGTATTCTGTCACAGAGTTTTGTCCTCGTGGGGATCTTAGGGTAAGTGGAAATTTTCATGGATTTAGTCAAATTCACAACCTCAAGGATACGCAAAGTCGTGTACAGTGTTCTTATTTGGACGGTCTCAAATCAGATGCTGTTTCTCAATAAACATCTAAAGTTGTGGCTCAACATTATAACGAAATCCACAAATACTAGTGGTGTAATAAATGAAAATAGATTTACGTTCATTTTCAGGATATTCTGAGCAATGAGTCGTTTGAATTGAATAGAGAGTTCAGCATATCGTTAATTCGCGATATCATTCAGGTAGTGTAGCAATGCCTTTTTAAGTTTCTTATATTGCTTTATTGTTTCTTTGTTGAGACCATTTTTCATTTTTTTTTTCGTTTCTTTAAATTTTCCATTCTCTATTCATTAATTTGTTAATTATTGCATGTATCAACAGGCTATGGAATACCTTCATTCCTCAAACATACGGTTCCACGGTTCCCTTCATAGTCGAAATTGTGTTATCG
This sequence comes from Magallana hongkongensis, assembly GCA_016163765.1. Classification (NCBI taxonomy): domain Eukaryota; kingdom Metazoa; phylum Mollusca; class Bivalvia; order Ostreida; family Ostreidae; genus Magallana; species Magallana hongkongensis. The sequence continues at coordinate 16,885,136 of WFKH01002636.1, read as the reverse complement.
ACAGCAGATTCGTTCTAAAAGTGACCAATTTCGGATTACAGTCTTTAAAAGACTTAAATATTGATTTCCGTAGTGAAAGTAAGAAATGCTCGTAAGAAAAATTCACATTTTAAAACAAGTAGCAATTGTTTAAATTTGTAAAATAAAACGATTTTTTTTATTAAGAGTGTCTTTGGGTGGCCCCCGAACTTCTCCGGAAATCGACGACTAGTTCCGATTTCATAGAGATGCAATGCGCCGATGTATACAGTTTTGGTATTATCATGTATGAGGTGCTGTCTCGAAAAGAGCCTTTTGAAAATGAGAAAGAATTTCTTACACTTGAAGGTAAACTTAAATTACTCACATTATATTATTTTATGATTTTATGTTTTTATGAACCCAAACATATTTAAAATTGATTTTGTTGAATTATATTATTTATCAAAAACTATCAAAAAAATTGCTTGAAAAACTTTTTTTTATCCTTATTTTAACGTAATACTGGTTAAATTTTAAATCATGTACAAAATGTAAAAATTGATGAACTAAATGTAACAGATGTGGTGTTATATATTTGTATTTTGATCTCAGGAGTGTCGTTACAGAAATTGTAATGAATTTGAAAACCATTGGAGATGAACAGTTTCGACCACGGTTGGATACGGCAGAGATTGATAAAAAGGTGATTGAACTCATGAGGAATTGCTGGGATGAAGATCCTATATGTAGACCATCATTTCAATTCCTGCGAAAACAATCTCGAAAATTACAATGGTAAGGTTTAAATGTGTTGGACAAATGAATTTCCATTGACATGTAAACTACCGGTTAATAAAGAGGATGTTCAACTGCTTTTAAGGGATAAATCTGGAGACAGACTGCTTGATACGCTTTTATCTCGTATGGAAGAGTACGCAAATAACCTTGAAGATTTGGTGGAAGAAAGAACACAGAGCTTGATAATAGAGAAAAGAAAGTCGGATGAACTGCTCTACCAGATTCTTCCAAGGTACATGTACATGTATGTGAATCTTATGATACTGTATACAAGGATATATTCGCCCCCGTTTTATTTTTGCCCCTTTCGCCCTCGCTGTCAGCGGGCAAATTTTAGACTGGGCGAATTTCAATGCTCAAATAATCTCTCTTTAAATACAAATGTGTCAGGGCGAATTCAAGACGAGGCGAAACTGTTTGCAATTGTAGAAGGGTGAAAATTACACGGTACGTAAATAACCCTGTACACAGTAATGTAGTACTGCAGATCATCAAAATTATTTCTAAATATTCTGGTGAGGGACTTTAAATTTATATATTCAGTGATTCTACAGAACGCAATTGTTGTCAAATACCATGTTAATTACCATCTTACTGTTAACATTCTGGTTTCACTAAGGGCATCTCTCCAAAATATGTTTATATTACTGCATGTTTTCTAATAAACAATATATATGTATCATTCCATAATGTGTATGAATTTTGTGTAAAAAAAAAAAAAAAAAAAAGAAGTTGTTAATTTGGATGAAATTGCAAACAATATCCATTATTCTTTTTGTTACAGGAGTGTGGCGGACAAATTGAAAACAGGGCGCACGGTGGAGCCAGAGGCATACACGTGTGTAACCATCTACTTCAGTGACATCGTTGGGTTTACAAGCCTGTCCTCACAGAGTACCCCTTTGCAGGTAATGGTCTTTGTTTAATTAATTGTTTTTCGATTCCGTTATTGTAGGTTAGCAAACACTGTAGGTTTACAAACAAATTGCAAACATAAACACAAATCTTAAATATTGTAGCTAATTATATTAATTTCATGATTCAATCGCGATTCAAATCTTAATCATAGACGCGTGAACTTTGAAGAGATATAAAGAAAAATTGAGTTTATAGCAATTTCCTTATTAACCTACATGTATAATTTATGCAAACTTTTGATTAAAAGTATTTTAAAGCAATAGCGCTATTTGCTACGATCCGCTCAGTTAATGATAATCTTACAGAAAATTTCCTTGTTTTGAACAGAAAAAACATTCGGATGGTTAACGTTTGTTTGTGTTTTAGGTGATCGACTTTCTAAATGACCTCTACATTTGCTTTGACAAAATAATCGAAAACTTTGATGTTTACAAGGTAAATTATTTTGACATACGTATTAACAATCATATATTTTATGCATAAAGATTAATAACGTGCTTAAGGGAAAACGGGGCATTGAATACAAGACTTTTTTTTCGTGTTTTGTTTTTTTTGGGGGGGTGTGTGTAAGTTTTTTTAAATATTGCGAAGAATCAAGTGTTCGGTGAGCACGGTTATGTGTTCTTTAACTTGATAAACAATCATTCTTCTTTGGGGGGTTTTTTCTGTGTATATTTTTTTAGGTTGAGACGATCGGTGACGCATACATGGTAGTATCTGGCCTTCCAACGAGAAATGGCGACCAACACGTGGTGGAAATAGCCCGGATGTCGTGTTCTATTCTAGAGAGCGCGAAAAAGTTTAAAATCAAACACATACCGGATCATCGCCTCAGTGCACGGATAGGAATACATTCTGGTTAATATAAAAAAATTCTAAAAGCGGTTCTTTAGATCATGAATATTAAAATATAATAAACTTACTTAATTTAGGTAAATCTTTTACAGTGTACTAATAACTTTAGTTCAGAACTGGTTTTGACATGTGGATAAATTCTAATCATACTGATAAACTTTGTTTCCCATAACCTCATTTACATAAGTAACCGCATACAACATCATAAATAATAAAATTCATTGATTTAAATTCCGTTTGCAAATTCTTATTTTTTTCATTCCTTTAAAAAAAATCATTTCAAGTCATTGTATAAAAAATATAAACTTTTGAAGTTTATATAAGCCGGTATCAATTTCGTTGAAAATTAAAGATTAGTTTTATGCACGCCTTGCCTTATTTCCATCTTTTTAAAATTTAATCGCAAGCGTTCTCGTAATGAATAAAATGCCGACTTAGAGTCCGTTTTATTTGATAGTTCTGTTTGATAGGTCCAGTCTGCGCAGGCGTGGTTGGTCAGAAGATGCCGAGGTACTGTCTGTTTGGCGATACTGTTAACACTGCGTCACGGATGGAATCCAATGGAGAACGTACGTTTAGTATGCAAGGGCCGGACTGTTGTTTCTTTTTAATAGGGGCCATTTTTAGACTGTGGAATCATTAAAATTCGTGGGGGCCAACTTTCGTGGATTGCTTAAATTTAACAGGTTCGTGGGGACATAATTTAATGTATTCTCTCATACTTACAAAAGGAAATACGACTTTATTACCCTAATTATTAATTCGTGGAGAACGTTATTACGTGGATGAGGGGTACCTTCGAATTCTACAACTACTAAGCCGTCACGAAATCTAATGATTCCATAGTATACGAGGGCGGGATTGTTGTTTCAGTTCAATAGGTCTGGATGACATGGGCCATTTTTCAGACTTATTGGTCACCTTAAATTTAAAAAAATGATTTTTTTTTCTTTACTAACTAATACAGATATGGCTTAAAATCATAATTATATATTTGAGAAATTGGAGAAAAGGTTTGGTGAGGATTTGCATGCCATTTAGTCACCTTTTAGTTTCTTTCAAATTTTTGGAAAATGATGAAATTGCATTAATATTTGGTATTTCGTTGAACTGATAGCATGTGGAACTGTAATTATTTACATCTTTCTCCTTAAAAAAAAACAAAAAAACTACTTAGCCATGAGAATTCATACCAGTGAAAATACTCGAAACCTTCTGAATAACCATCAAGATTTCTTGCTTAAAGAGAGAGGAGAATTGCCAATAAAGGTAAGAAAAGTATCTGATTTTCCTGTCAGAATGTATAATCTTGCAACATTTGAATTACATGCAAGCACACATTGGATTTCTACTACTTTTAATATATATTTAATACATGTATTGATAAGTTAGTTTTTATTTTCAAAGGTATCAATAATGTATCTTAAAAGGCGTTTTGATAATCTTGATTAAAATGATGCCCATTTGCATGTAATCAAATATAAAAAATCAAAGTACTGAAGAACTGACGGGAGTTGATTTTATTGATTATTGTTTATCTTAAAATCCACGAAATGTAATTGCGCGTGGCAAGTAGTTTTTTTAGCTGTATTTAAATAATTACGCACATTTTTTGTCTAATATAAATTCTCGGGCTTTTTCGAGCTATCGATGGGAACACCCATATGAATCATGTTGTGGAATATTTAAAGATAGAATTAACGCCGACAAACAATACTATGCATTATGTATCAGTAATCGAAAAATTTCGAAAAAAAATGAATTCAAGCAATTTTTTAACAAACAAATAATAATGAAGTCTAGTCAACGTCAGTACTGGTTCTATCTTTAGATTGGATAGTCTGCCCTTGATTCCAAACGCTGTAGAAATGGCGCTTTAGTAATCAACCTTTTTGAACTCTGGCGTAGGAATACATACGATTACAAAAATATCTAAACTGTTCGTACCATTTAAAATCTGACTACTAGTAATTTTAACAAATCGGCATAACTTTCATTGAATTAGTATTGCTATGGCTTTTTAAGAACGTATTATTACTCTTCTTTTTTACAGGGAAAGGGTATTATGAGAACGTATTGGCTTTACCTAAAAGCAGATATGAATTCATAAATACTCATTTATTTTCCTTTAATTCCGACTATTGCCATATTAGTTTTCGATTTCTATTGTCCCGCTCACCAATACACACACTCAGAAGATCGTGAGCACTATTCATGCTTCACCGACACCGCATTCAAGTATTTCATTCTCTCGAACACGTTATTTTGGACAAAAAGATTTGTAGGAACGCGTTTTAAAAAACTTGACAATCCCTGCACTGGTAAGGAATATCCAATGAAAAACGAAACAAAACATACTGAAATTCAGGCACACATATTTCAAAAATCCTCGACCATTGTAGAACGTTTCCATGTGTGTCGTACTGTTGTATCAGCACACGTGCGCAAAACTTACACTGTAGTGAATCGTGCAATGACAGCATGGACTTTGTGATCAGAAAACAAAGTGCTTATCTCTAGAAACTGATAAAAACGACAAGTTATGACTTATTGGATTTACTATAGCTTATTAACGATGCTGGGTATAGTGCAGCCGGGATCTACAATAGAATGCATACGTTGTGCAATTTGTATGAATGACATACGGGTTCGATGTGCATGCGAAGTAAGACAGCCCTATTTGTGCATGATACTTTGGATACCTTGTGAACTTTTTCAAAGAATATAACTTAATTTCTTTTATTTGGATTGTAAAATTCTTTTATTTTATTTTATTTTCAAATATATTACTACCAAAGTGTAGCTCATGCATTTAGACGTCCGTGCAACCTGAATGACTCGATTGGAAAGCAACCGACCGTAACTTTCTCGACCGGTATATAACAGTAGCAGTTGAGTAGCGATCGGAAATAATATGACAACAAAATATTTTCATGAATTCATGTCAGCTTGAAGACAACCAGAAGCGGATGATTGATAAGTTAAATAAACTTTAAAGATGATATTTGCCAAATAATATTAAATTGTATCTTTGTTGTTGCTTCGTACAAATTTAGTTGTTGATATGTCCCATTTGTACTTCATGTATTTCGATGTTGTTTTCAATAAATTCTTTTGTTATCATTAGCATAATTTGTGTCTTAAAAATTCTCTTCATATAATATACATGATGTATACATGAAAAATAAATTGATTTAGAATCATATTTAAAATGTCGTATCTTGTCGTATCCTGGTAGTGGGAGAACCTCCTCCACTTTCGATTTCTGTAATTATTGCTACTACATTGTATAGTCCACAGAAAGTATTGTATTGTATTGTTTTCATATAACAGCTGTATAAAAAAAATCACAAATAATCAGCACTGCTTACAATATAGTATGTATTAATTAATAAGGAACACTATTGTTTATCAGTTAATGAAACTAAAGAGATAGTCTGATCGCAATTCAAACGTGAATATTTGATGTCGTATAAGTTTTAAACAGAGAAAATCTTCTGGCAGTAATGAAGAATTACTAGTATCTGATAAATTAGAGTTATCTGCCATTGTTATTGCTCTTTCATGTTGTTGTACAATATCGATCAGCGGCCCTGACAGAAAATTATTTTTAGGTGTTTGACTCTAAATACTTAAAAATACATATATATGTATAGCAAATAAAATATAAGCGGGCTACAGTATAATGATAATAATTCTGAAGTTTGAAAAAAATATTATAAAAGGATTCATCGCTTTTCTCGCATTTTTGAATTTAGAAATAAGGGGGAACAGGACACATATCACGTGACTGTCATTGCAATGATGCTTTGATGTGCTAACTCTATTATGACGTCATAATTGATTTGATTGTATATTACTATGATGTCATTTATTCCTTATGACGTCATAGAGGATTTGATAGATTTTTTCCCGTACTTAACGGCTCTAAAGTAGTCATTGTCACAACATGAGCTAGTGGAAATTTAACATTTTTAATTTTAGAAATGTAAATGTACAAAATCATAAGCGGTTAATATAATCAGATATATATTCTGATAATGATCTGTTCATGTTCATTGATAAATCTAAATAATGCATTACTTTTTTGATGGTTCTAAACAGAATTTGTCACAAAAATTCATAATACCAGAATAAGGGGTAAGGGTGATTCCTATTGTAGTATCTTTCTTAAATGCCAAGAAAGTTGCCATGAAAATTGTATAAGTTATAAAGCACATGCTAAGGTTGATATATGACATTCTTTTAAAAATTTCATTGACAATTTTTTATGTGCCATCACATTGTGTTCAAATTTAGAATCAAAAACTTCAAAATTTGAAGTGCTGATTTCAGCAATATATTGATAAAATTATGATATTGCTATGTAAAAAGGCCAATGTTTTAAACAATTTTGAAATTTGCTTTCGTTCTCAAAACTAATAAATATGATTTGCAAATAAATTCCATCAAATAAAATAATTATAATTGCAGAAAATTGAAATTGTTAAAAAATTCATAATGCCAAAATAGGGGGATGATTCCTATCAAAATATCTCCTTTGCAAGGTAAGAAAGTAGTCAGGAAAATGATATATGTTGTAATGGACATTCTAGGGTAAATGTGTTTTAAAAAAAAAAGCAAAAAAATTCATTGACAAATAATTTTACACTGCAACCCCCTGTTCCCCCTTAATTTCCTGCTGACGACATGTTTTTCAATTTTAAGTGGTCTCTGAAAACGATCATCAAATTGGTCTATTACTATTATAAACACGTATATATTCTAATAATATATTTAAATAACAATGTATTACTACCCTCCCCCCTCCCCCATCAACAAAAAACTTATTTATCAAAACACATATGCAGGGCTGAAATACTTGTATGATGTTTCAAAAGCATATTTTTTTCAAGTGATAAAAATTGAAATAGTGCGCTGAATCTAAAAATATTATTTTCAGGGACAAATCAGTTTTAGTTACAATTTACAATGTAGCTGTCTTTCAATCAGATGATAGATAAATTTGCGAACTACCATAAGTGACCTAACTTATGTTTATATAAATATTTTCACAAGAAGAAGAGTTTTATTTAAAGATATGAGGAAATATTCAAATTTCATCAGAATTTTTCTTTACCAAATGAGATTTTGTGTCTAAAAGTATCATATCCAAATGTTTACCTTTTTTCGCCATTCGGAAGTCACTCGAAATACCTCGCGCAAGTTTTCAAGAATATCATCCGGGTCTGCTTCAATACAAAATCCCCGTAGACATCACATCACATTTTTAGCCATGTATTGAAACCTGCTGAGTTAAAAGGGGCGTTTCAACGGAGAAATCTTAGAAATTTTTCATACTTTTGAATGAACATTGTTTGAACTCTGGTGTATTTATAACTATTAAGTAATTAAGCAAATTGTGAATCGAGGATATCTTTGGACAGAATATAAGAAACATTCACTTAAATTTTAAATCTAGGAGAGCTATATGTATTAAACAAATATCAGGGAGGACAACTAAAGTAAGTTTTAAATGTGAAATACGAATGTGTTCGGGTTTTTTTTTCATCAGCCGGGGTGGGCGTGCGGGTTAAGACAATTATAGTACGCGAGGCATTTCATATAGTTATATACTAGTTTCATTTTTATTATCTAATCAGCTACATGTACTTCACTGGTTTTGACCAGATAATCATACACAGATAAATGTTTGCCAAGTGAACGGGAGAAGTTTATACAGTGACAAGCTTAAGTATCCGTGACTAGGTACATGTTATTTTAGAAAATTGCGACCTGTTTCACCTCTATATATCTGTCTATTTTACCAGAAACAGGAAAAACTGTTTTTTTAATCGTAATTCATCAATTCATTAGGTATAATTTTGATTTATTTTGCGCTAACTGTTGAAAAAGAACTCATCAACAATCAGAAAAGTGATGTTGGCCAAGTATACTGTTTTATTTGTCTCTCTGTGTGTAGGTCTCGTTTCAAGCGTGGACTCTTTCTGTCCTGGTAAGTGATCTCAAATTACTAAAAGACAAAATACAAAAAAAAATTTAAAAAAAAACAAAAGTAAACCCTTAATTTGTAAGAATAATGACTTTAATGTTGAATATATGTACACCTATGTCCCGTAATGATCTGGTTATTAAGTTGTTTTTTTTCAATTAGTAAGGTAACAGAACATCACATTAATGTTAAAAACTTAATGTAAATCCAGATCAATGAGAGATAGAAGTGTAAAAGTATATAGTTCACCATTAAAGTTCAATACCATATTTTCATACAAATGGTTAACTTTCGGTTTTGTTTCATGTATTAGATCTGTGCCACCAAATAATCATATAATAGGTCATTATAAAATCTTAAGGTATCCGATCCATATTAGGACCTTATTTTTCTTACCTTAAATATTCATCATGCATTAAATACTCTGATATTAATTTAAATCATTTTAGAGAAGAAAAAGATTTACCGAGAGAAATTTTCAAAAATATTATTAACTAAACAGTAATTAATTAAATAAATGAAGATTGCATTAATGTCTATGGGACAATCACATTTTTAAAATAAAAAATTAATATTAAGAATATTAAAAAATGCTTCGGTGGAAAGATGCATTTCATCATTAGAAATACAAAAACTATTTAAAATAAAATTTATACCGTATATATATATATATATATATATATATGAAATAATTTTTATAAATTAATAGCAAAGGGGAGCAACTCTTTTAAAAAGGAAAAGGATATTTATTAGAACACATTCTGCTCTTACATACCGACACTTAAATATGAAAATTATGTCCAAGTATACTAAGTATGAAGCCCATACATATCTGTTATGCATCCAGATTCATTGAATCTGGGGCTGCTATGGATCGGATACGGTAACCTTAAGTACAAATTAAATCAATCTAACACATAATATCATCCGTGTACTTTTGTCTTGTTTGAAATGTAAAATCCCCGTAAACTTATATTTATGACAGCGTATTTCTGAGAAGCTTTATATTTTTTTTTTCATTTTAGTGAATAAATATATTTGATGGGCCATTTTAAAAGTATTTTACTTTCAGTAGTTCGTATCAAACTCAGTTGTGATGGATTAAGAGATCATTGTATTGGTTACATTTTTAAAATATGTATCATTCAATTAAATTATTAAATCAATTTAAAATATCTATAAAATGTGGATTAAAGAACGTCTAACCTACACAATTGTTGTTATTTTCGATAAACTCGTTCCATACATGTACATGTAGCATTGATATTAAGGAACATTTAACTGTTTATCTTATATATGGTCATCGTTTTAATATTTGAATACAAGCAGGGAAGAATATATTATCATTTTACAGGTAACGGAATAGGTGACTATCACAAGTCTCGCCTAAATCACGCGGTATGTGATTTCGAAGGTCAATTTTAACTTTTTACCGTGTATCATGTGTTACCAAATATATCGATATATAAAACCTTCAAATTATTCTAGAAATTATATTTATACTTTATGTCCTGATCTAATCATAATTATGACATAGTTCCACATACTCGTTTTTGCCCCATTTAAGAGATGACAAAAAAACTAATGTTTGTTTTATATATATTTATCCAAATTATTTTGTTACATATGATAAAACAATTATTCAAAAGCCTTTCCTATAAACAAGTGGAAATAAATATTCTAAACGTGTGATTAACTGGGATTGAACAGAGTTTTAAAAACTTGTCAAGGTTCGCGTGATATTTTTGTAGGTGAAAATGGCGAACAAAGAATTTCAGTCATTAACCTTGTGTTAGCATTTTTATTTTTTTTTAATATGGATGGGAGGTATACATATTTGGATAGCCTATTAAATCGTTAGTTCTGTATAAGTAACATGTCTAAATATTTTTTCATGCATATGTGAGTAATTACATACAATTCCTATTGTTTTAAACGACTCTATATTCTGCCCTCAGTCCTTCCAAAAAGTGATATATATTTTATAATAGTTTACCGTCTGTTATGTAAATATTTAATTTAATCGAGTATTTTATACTATACTTTCCAAAATTTTAGTAATTTAATTGAATGAAATAGTTTTAAAATAATTTGCATTAAAAATATCTTGTATTAATATTAATCTTTGTATTTTTTTAAATTGAATTGTCCACTTTCACAACATATGCACATACGTAACAACTCTCATATCTCTTAAAATTAGTTTACACAATTATATTGAAAAATCTCTGAAAAGTGGAATATCTCATACTGTACAATCCGTGTGTAGTGAAAGTAAACTTTTTATTTCAAAGGACCTACATCGAATGGAACATGGCGTGAAAATATATTTGAATGCCGCTGTATTCTAAAGTGTGATTATAGTTATGCACCTTCAGGCTGTTATGTCATCTGACCTAAAGGAGAATTATGGAATCATGATGTCCCTACATGTCAAGAAAGTAAGGAAGCAGCACCAGAGTTTACGTGCATTTATCCATGATATATGGCAAAACCAAAGCTACTGCAACATAAGAGGCCACACCGCTTATCTGATGTTGCAATAACCATCAAACCATAATCAAAACAATTAAACGAAGCTCCTGCAAAAAAAAAAAGTAAATTACCGATCTAGTAACGTGAAATAAGCGTTTTAGACATACCCCGGTAATCAGTTACCTCTGTAACGAAAAGAGATCAGGTTCTATAGCTTAGCTGCTCGATAACATTCTTCTTTAGTATAAACATACTTTTTCTGACTTTCATAGTAAGTTGTTTCTCAGGTTTAGAAAATTAATTATCAAAATTTGAAAACTTTACCCATATAAAACCAAATCTAACATTTTATCTCAGAAAACCGATCTATATATCGTTTCTAACATTATTACCCTTTCTAAAAATCACGATTTTTTATTTAACAACATCAACCCATTCTACACAATATTCATTTAATTCAAAAGATTGTGTAGCCCCTCAATCTCATACAAATACTCAGTATGTAGTAATAATCTTATAAACATTTTCTGTAACCGTTTACCGCAGCACACATGTAAAACTCACAATGAATTGAAATAATAAAAAAAAATTCTTGCAATTAATTATGGCACATTACAAGTTGTTAGCTTTTTTTAAAAAAAAAGTACACCTTGGTCGGTCTCACAAATGAAGAAAACATGAGTCTTAATTTAGGATCCACCTCTATTTTTTATATCTTTATTTCCAGACATCTTCAATTGCAGCAGATTATCTGTTCTCTCTTCTCCAGAGAGTGTGTTTTATAGGGACAACGGAAACAACAAAGGGTACTATAGGAGGTGCCACAGGGGCATTAGCCTACTTTCTTTCCCATTTGTACTCAAATTGTGAAATGGAATAGCAAGTTCTCTGATTGAAAATTTAATTTATATATTTAATAAAAAACCGAAATATCTCTTACCTCTACGCTCAGAGCTGTAGTGATTTCCGTTGCATTTGTACTAAGTCTTCCAACACTTTATCGAGTTCAAGGACATGTAATTTGATCATTCATTCTTGCATTTATTGAAGAAATCGTAGTGTTCGGATTTTCGTGTAATGCCTATTTAGGGATTTATGCATGGGTTCTGAATTGTTGTTCACTTTTCGGCTTAACTTTACTTTCTGGATATTAAATACTGTATCTGATACGAAGAGAAGCAACACAAAACAAAAATTCAATATATAGAGTAGATAAGTAGTTTTAATTAATGCTTAAAAAATTTTTTTTCTGAATGTTTGTTTTGTTGTTTTGTTTTTTTTTATTTCCGTATTAATTAGATTTCTCTTTTACATATTATTATATATCAGACGGGAAGGCGAATCTTACACATATGTGTGTCTGCAGAGGGTTTGATGACCGTGGCCATCTTTAGACAGACTGGTATTACTCTCCTTCAGAAGAAGAGCCCTATATTAATAATGTAGGAAAATACTCAATTGCAAATTAAAGTATTTTTCAATTACTAAATACTAGTTTAAAGTAAACAAACCATTTCTTAACATTTAAGGTAAAGTATAAAGTATTTTAAAGAATCAACAGTATGCCAAATACTTGCATATAAATAAAACCATCATTATAACATTTGAGTTTTTGTAAATAATTTAAAATGTTTTTCTTTGCAAAATTAGACCCCCTCCCCCAATATGACTCCACCGTACTCCTGAAGATTATGATTTCGACGAATTCGAATTTATACTATCTGAAGATACTTTCCCTAAAATTATAGCATTTTCAGGCCGATCAGTTTCTGAGAAAAAAAAATGTTTAAGAGTTATCTTCGGATATTCCTTAGTAAAAATGTGATCCCCCCCATTGTGGCCCAAACCTACCCCAAGTGATATTGATTTTAACAAACTTGTATCTATCGTACCTGAGGATGCTTCCACACAAGTTTAAGTTTTTCTGGCCAATCGGTTCTGATAAGAAGACTTTTCTCTTTATATTCCTAAGTAAAAATTTGACTTCCCCTACCCCCGGGGATCATGATTTGAACAAACTTGAATTTACCCCACCTAAGGATGCTTTCATACAAGTTTTAGCTTTTCTAACCGATCGGTTTCTGAGAAGACGAATTTTAAAGGTCTATGTATTCCTACATAAAAATTATACCCCCTTCTTGGTTCCACCCTACCCCAGGGGATAATAAATCTATCCTATCTAAGGATGCTCCCACACAAATTTCAGCTTTTCTGGACAAATGGTTTTGGAGAAGATCTTTTACAAGAGGCCAACAGGCCAACGGTCACCTGAGTATCATAGCCCATACACAGACCTTTTAAGGATTCTCATATATGCAACTTAATTAAGCTTCATTCTGGAGTAAAATAAAATCTAAAATATGGTAATGACCACCACCTTCCTACCTAAAATCGGTTTATTCCCACTTAGCCAACATTCTGAAATTCTCAATTCCCACCTGGCCAACATTTTGATTTTCACACCTGAGTGGTCAGGACGCTATAGTCTGTTTTCACATGTAAATGTATTTGTAATCAATTACCTGAGAATAGTTTGATGAAAACAAATAAATGATAGCATTTAAAAAATTATAAACCACAATGCATAAATTTATTTAGAGGATTAGCGGCAATATTAAATAAAATATAATCATATGTGTACTTTTAATATTTATTGAAACATAAGTCTTCTTTAAATATTTATTTAAAGAAGCCTTAATTTTGCCTATAATCAGAATAAATAAATAAAAATAACTATAGAATATTTTGTAAAAAAAAAATACAAATCATCAGTTTTGTCCTGCAAGATAATTGCACAATTTTTTTTAACCTTTTATATGTATGAACTAATACCGGTACATGCATGATTAAAACATTAAAGTACATGTAAATGATTATTAAACGTTTTAATTGGAGGTATAATTACATAAATGAGATTGATCAGCAGTTTTTAAGAATATAGACTAGATAGATAAGCATAATTATGGTCATTAGTTTACAGAATCAAAAGCCTGAAAATTGTGAGATCTTAATTATCTTATGGACTGTTAGTTGAAAATGTTCATGAAATCAAATCAAATCAAAATGGCCAATCTTCAAGTGCAAGTCAACTTTCTAGAGAACGGCAGAGGAGGATTCTATCTTCTTGCTAGATTTAAGTATTCCGTGAGGACAAGACGCAACAACCGAACATTTTGGATATGTGTAGACCGACAATGTCCTGCTACTGTTGTTACTTTGGACAAAATCCTTGTGTCTTTTGGACAGCCCAATAACCATGAAGGAGACTTCATTGCCTTAGCTGCAGACTCCTTCCTCAGTTAATTGAAGAAGAGATGCAGAGATGAAGCGGCGCCCATACCCTCGCTGTAGGATGAAGAACCTGGAGCCCTGCGGAATGCTGACTGTGATGACAGCGTAGAAGAAATGATCCGACAGATTCCCACATTTCAATCCTGCAAGTCTACACTGTACCGGAGCCGAGGGAAGATGATGCCAAAACTACCCACAACCCCATAGGAAATCAACTTCCAAGATCAATGGACACAGACCCTTGCTCACGAAAGATTCCTGTTGTGTGACGACAGAGACGAAGCCGGAAATAGAATTCTTGTTCAAAAAGCACTTTACTCAATCGGTTTTTGTGTTTTGTTATTTTCATATAATGTTGATTGGAAATATTCGATATATAACTATTGGAACCATATAAAATTGAAGAAAATAACATATGACCCATATTTTCATATATTTCAAGGCTTATTTCAAGTCAACTAATATAAACTCTAAGTCATAAATAAATTAAGGGGGATGTGTAACAGTTAATTAGTCTTAAAAATTATTTTAAAATAACTTTTTCCTCTGATTTATTTAAATAATATAAAATACTGTGACAGAGCTCAATTCATAACCATCTGTTCTCCGTTATCTGAAAACAGACTATAGCTTACCTGTAATTAAATTCTTTTGTTCTCTACCTGCACCCCATTCCCACTTAGCCAACACAGATCTACCTGTATTTTACCTGTATTTTTTCAAAATGTTGGCTAAGTGGGAAGACACCCCTAAAATCTTACAACAAGGTTATGATATGAAATAATTGTCCCATATTTGTTAACTTTCAAGATAGCTTTTATGTTTATATGTTTTTTTAAATAAACTAAAGATGGCTGGTATACATGGTTTATTAAAAACAACAACAACAACCCCATCCTATCCCCAGGGGCCAGGCAGAAACTCTCCCCTTTAGGACATTTATACGAAAACAAAAACCACTAATACGTTATTTTGTTATATCAATTCTCATATGCATGTTTTACCTGTTCAGTTATCAACCATTCATTCAATGACACCATCTGGCATTTATTCAAAAATTATTGTACACATAGCACACTTCCGTGTTTTTGGCTATCCATTTTTTTTTTACTTAAAACAAGTCTACTGTTTATTTAAAAACTTAAAAAACCTGTTTTGGTTGTTTTGTTTTAAATTAATTAAAAAAAATTGTTTAACTCTTCGATTATTCTAACTTCTGAATAACATTATCTACAATGATTAATTAGTAAAGATGAACAAGCAAGAAATGATAACTACATTGACTGTTACACCCCCTACCCAAACTCTTGCCAAAGGCTTTCATGATATTTTTAATTTTGATAGACAACTTCATTCATTCTCTTTTCTAAATATGTACTCATTTCTTTCATTTAAATTCTTAAGCTGAGTAAAATAATTAAAATCTTTAACTTAATATACGGCCCACCCACACCCATTATATGGATTAATTAAACACTATATGACTATTTTGGCCCCCAACCTTGAGTCAAAACCCCTTCCCAGGGGGACATAAAATTTACAATTTTGGTATAGTGCTTCCTGGTCTACATAATCATGAATTTAGTTTTTCTTGCATATGTGTAGGAGTAGAGAAGAAGATTTTTAAAAGTTAACTAGATTTCCTAAAATAGAACACATATCAATTCTATATATCAAGTGACAAATGAATTTACCATGTAGTTTTTAAGTCATCGTGGACATCATAACCATACATTTAGTTTTTCTCAAAAGTATATGGGAGTAGAAGAAGATTGTCTAAAATTTAATATTACACTTTTACTATATGGCCACATAAGTCCCACCCTAGAGCCTGAACCCCTGACCAAGGGGCCATAAATTTTACAATTTTGTCAGAGGGCTTCATAGACATCATTGCAACGCATTTAGTATTTTCCCCGCATGTGTGGAAGGAGAGAAATTTTTTATAAATTTGATTTTTTCGTATATTTGGCCCCGCCTATGGCACCTGTAAACAGATAGCCATGCTATGACCTTGAATTGCTAGTATTACATATTGGTCACTATGATACTTATGTATACCTAGATACTGCGCAATGAATTGTAGTAATGATAACTAACGGAATGAACTCTGTGACTCTTGTAGCACTGCGTAGTATTCCTAAATGATGTTATGCAACCAGGTGCAGAATACGGGCATAATAATATCCAAATTGAGAGTTTATAAATAAGTTGTCATATTTGGCGATTCTGTGTCTGCATCGATAGCTCTGGTACTCTATACTGAGTCATGAATTGCATATTCTATATAACCTTTGCTACCTTTTGAACCATGAACTCATGTATACTTTTATATATGACACTCTAATATTGCACGCAAGTGATGCGTCATACTAAGGCGGGACACTCAAAGCCTGCATCCAAATACTCTTAGTCCTAAATGAGGCTAATTAATTCTGGCACAGTAAAATCCAAACTGAAAATATATAAACAAGTTATCAACAAATTTTCATATTTGGCATCCTGTGTCCGCAATGAAGGCCTTGATATTGCAAGTTAGTCATGTGATGCTATTTATCCTTTGTAACCTTTTAGCCATGTATAAATGAATGTATTATGAGTAAGTGATGCATCATACCCAGGTGGGGGACTCAGAGACTCGGACTCTGAGACTCAAAACCTGCATCACAATATTCTTTCTGACGGCTCTGACAGTTTTGTTGCTTTATTTAGAAGTAAAGTATAACTCTGGAATTTGAACACTAAATGTTTACTCATGGTCATCGTAGATGGGCCGGACTGGTCAGAACCGTCAATCATAAGAAAAATATTATATATACTCATGTAAAATGATGTTAAGCAGATTTTTGATTTTTGGACTTATAATTTACATCTTTGATTTGGGCTGCTTTTAATTGATGTAATTTTGACTATACGATCACGCTTATTAATAAACTGTTGGTGCAAGAAGTACTGGACTCCGTGGTTACTGAGCTTGTGTCGCATCTGCAGGAGATAACTAAGGTGGAAGGCTTACACGAACTTTCTTGGTGCCCGTGACCAGGACAAAGCGAAGTAGGAAAAGAAAATAAGGTAAGAACCATTTCTATATGTCTCTTGTAACTATCTCGAAGTAAGCAACTTTGTCTAAGCAACCAATATGGCGACAGGTGATGAATTTTATTAAAAAGAGTTTAAAAACAAATGGAGCAATTAGAACAACGATTCGCGGGGTTGGGTCAGAGTAAAGAAAATAAAGGGCAAGAAACAGATCAAAAATCCTAAGAAAAAGACAGGTTAAACAAAACACTTTTGAAACATATCATGACGCTAGGTTGTATGAAACTCGTGAACCTCAACACCGAGTCCCAAATCAGGATGATGATAAAGATTTTTTCATTGGTCAAATTAAAGCTATGACAGCCGCACTCTCAGTGCCCCTATCTTCTGTGATAACTCCTTTCGAAGGAGATGCTAAAAAATTTAAACAATTGATAAAAGAAGTTGAAAAGTACAGTGTTATGTCTGGGAAACAAGGTCATGAGATTCCCATGCTTGCATACATAACGAGTAAGGGTTCAGTGGGGGATTATATAAAAGGTATTTAGATGAAACCGATGCGTCTGAAGAAATCCCATCTTGGAACGATATTAAGGAATCCCTTAAAAATAGATTTGCAGAAAAAACAGATCCTCAACACGCGTTAGCAGTAATGCGTAAGACTCGACAAAATTCAAATGAAAGTGTTCAGTTGTTCGCTGAGAGACTATTGCAAATTGCGGAAAGAGACATACAGTAAAGACAGACTAAAAGATCCTTTGGTACAACAACAATTAGTAGATATCTTTTTTGACGGGTTGACATTCGACTACCTCAGAATGAATATTTTGCGAGAAAACCCTAAAGATTTACAATCCGCAATTCAAATACAGTGAAGTCGCCAATTCCGGGTCGTCTCCAATTCCGGGTCACTGCTATAATTTTTATGTCATATTGTTTTAAATGTAGCAGAAAAAAACTTTATAAATAAACTGATCACGAACTATGGGCCTTTCTGTAGTTGATCAGTAAAAAATATTTGAAAGAAAACATTTACAGACCATCCGAGAAGCGAAATTAGGAATCAAGCGCTATCGAGATTGAGATTTTCACACATCTTCGACATGGAACTTTCGTTATTTACGCTGCAGAGTGGTTGATGTGAAAGTTTTGGCCGAGTACTAATAGGTGCACAATATTGCACATGCATTCAGTTATCCGTCAGATACTAGTATTGTTCATTATAATAAATGCTCAATTAAATTTACACTTATTGATTAATCAAACTGAAGGAGTTTCCCCAATTGCGGGTCAGTTTACCTAAAACATATTTTTTGTGGTTTTACGATAACATGTAAGAGGGAGAAAAAGAAATTCAATTAAATAAAATGCTCCCTGCCGCTTTGTTGTCATTATATTTATCTTGTTCGTTATTTTTCTTTGCTTTTATTATATTTAGTGTCACATAATGATTATTTCATTCGGAATCACTATCCTCATTTACATTTAGAAAAGGTACCCTGTTACTTGTGTATCAGTGGTTTTAAATATTTTTCCTGAGCGGTAATATTTTTTCAATGCTGCAAATTCATAAAAATCGTTCTCCAAAACGATTCCCCGATATTACAGAGACCTTCAAGTCACATGACCCGGAAATGGAGAAAATGATTCGAAAGTGGGGAAGCCAGGCCTTGTTGAAATACCTCCGTAAATATAGTTCCCGGGAATTTATTTAAAAAAAAAAGAAATGGCTGTAAAATAGCTCACAAACTGTACTTTCAATATATATAAAGTATGAAATAAAAATTGAACAACTTTGCCAAATATTAACGAAACAGTCTGACGTGACCCGGAATTGGCGACTTCACTGTAGCAAAGCGAGAACAAAACCTGAGACAGAGACTAGCGATTAGAGGGTCAAATATGACAGACATTGTACAAAGTAATGACAACAGACGAACTCTTTCAAATTTTGATACTACTCTTCCCTTATTAAAGGATAGAGTAGATAATCTTACCTCAATAGAAACAGGGCATGTAGAACCAATGGAAATTGACCATGCGCGAAATAGTAGGTGTTTTAAATGCAAACAAACGGGTCATAGGGCTCGATTTTGTCCTCAAAATAAACCCCAAATCAGGTCCCGTCCTCAAATGAATAAACGACTCAGTCAAAACAAACCCATACATAATATAGAGCAGAATCCCCGTTCACCTGTGGAATGTTGGAATTGTGGTAAAGTAGGTCTTGTGCGTGCAGATTGTTGGAGCTCGCGTATGTATCAGAGAACGCAGCAAACCATCAAATCGCCAAGGCCGAACATATGATTTTAGAAACCAAGTAAACGAGGGACCATCTCAAAATTTCAAACCTCGCTCTTCTTTTGATAAACAAAAACAGGAAAACTAAGACGTTCTTCCTTCGTTGAAGCCCGAAGAAAGAACTTTAAACAAAGACCTACATATGAAATTAATTTTACTAACAACCCCAGTAGTTGTTTATTAAAATAGGTAAAAATACATTTAGGGCTCTGGTAGATACAGGTGCAGCCGTATCTCTAATTAGTAAGAAAATGTATGATAATCTATTTCCCCGTCCCAAGTTGTTTATTAACGACATCCCCGCTCTACAAGCAGCAAATGGTAATTCTTTAATTGCGATAGGGTATGTAAATATTTCCTTTAAGATTTCAGGATTAACTTTAGACCACAAACTTTGTGTGACAAAGGGACTCAACCGAAACATGATTCTCGGTCGTGATTGGCTCAAGAAAAACAATGTCCGTTTATACTTTGATCTTGGACTCATGCGTATTGATGGAAAGTATACGCGGAACTTAAAGAAGATTTACACATCTCAACTTTTGTAAGAACACCTAAGAAACTTATTATGAGACCAAACACGGTGACCGTATTTTATGGAAAAATAAACAACAATTTTCCTCTGGAAGAAAGTGACTTAGTTGAAGTGAACAGCATAGACAATAACTGCATTATGGAAGATCCAGGTCTATATTTAAAAGACGCCGTTTGTATAGTTCGAAAAGATTAGAAAGTTCCAATGATCTTCGTTAACCAAACTGAAAAAAATTATAAAATTCCAAGAGGCTACATAGTAGGACGTATTACCGCATTAAAACAGAAGGAAATCTCAGAAATACAGACTACTCAAGACACAAAAGAAGAAATTGATGTACCTAAAAGATTTGAACACTCAATCAAAAGACTTGTGAGCAAAAACAATGGTTTATTTGCAAAGAAAGACAGTGATCTTGGAGTGACTGATACTGTTAAAATGAAGATAGACACTGGAGACCATCACCCAATAAAGAATAGACCCTACCGTGTACCCTTAAATAAAAGACAGATAATCGACAAGGCCATACCGGAAATGATGTACGCAAAGATTATTGAAAGATCACAATCGCCTTGATCATTTCCCTTAGTAGTGGTGAAGAAAAAAGATGGATCAGACCGGATGTGCGTCGACTTTAGAAGTTTAAATAAGATAGTGAAACCAGTATCATTCCCGCTACCGTTGATTGATGACATCTATGTTTACTAGGTAAGGCAAAATATTTCACTGCATTAGATTTAAAGAGTGGATATTGGCAAGTGAAATTAGAGGATTCAAGTAAAGAAAAAACGGCCTTTGCATGTCACAAAGGACTATTTCAATTCAATCGGATGCCATTTGGGTTGAGTAATGCACCGGCAGTCTTTCAAGAGCTGATGAACATAGTTTTTCAAGGACAGGAGGAGTTTGCCATAGCATACCTGGATGACATTCTTATATTCTCAGAGACACCGGAAGATCATCTTCGTCATACTCAAGACGTTTTCAATCGTCTAAGAAAGCATGGACTAAAAATGAAGCTAAAGAAATGTAGTTTCTTCAAGGAACAGACTGAATATCTTGGTTTCATTATTAATGAACATGGCTTTACACCTGATCCAAAGAAGGTCGAAGCTATAAGAAAGTTACCTGCGTCCACTACAGTCCGAGAAGTTCGTGGCTTTATAGGTATGTGAAGTTATTATAGGAGATTCATACCAAACTTCTCTAAGATTGCAGAACCATTGATTGACTTAACCAGAAAGTATGCAAGGTTTAAATGGACACCATGTTGCTAAAAAGCGTTTGACTTTATTAAAGAAAGTTTAACGGTAGTGCCTTTGCTAGCATATACAGATACTAATAAGCTGTACATCTTGCCAGCGACAATTGTATTCGAGCTTGCCTCACTAAAAGAACAGATGAAGGAGAAGCTAAGCCAATATATTACTTATCCCACAAGCTGAGTAAAACTCAAGAAAAATGGTCAACCATAGAAAAGGAGGCATTTGCAATCCACTACACTCTTCAGAAGTTAGACCATTATTTTCACGGTGCTCAGTTTACTGTAAGAACAGACCATAAGCCGCTCAAGTATATCTTATAATCTCCAATTCAAAATAAGAAAATTCAACTATTGGCGTTAAGTATTGCAGGATATAACTGTAAGGTAGAGTACATAGAAGGAAGATTTAACTGCTGTGCAGATCTCTTATCCAGATTACCAACAGTCAACCTGGAGTGTGAAGAGGAAGAGCAGTCAGAGCATGATGAACCAGATTTTAAGGACAATTTCTTTGAAGTGAACGCACTTAACTCAAATGCCTTTTCACCTAAGACATTGGCCAAATGTGAGGTTAAGCAACACGACGAATTGATTAAACCCTTTATCGATCTACCAGAAGAAATCAACATCAAAGAAAGTCAACAACACGATGATCAGATCAAGAAACTGAAGAATCAGTTAAATAAAGGAAAAGCAACGGCAACCGAAGAAAAGAAGTTTCTGGAAATTGATGGTTTAATGTACTATCTTTCAGATGGAGACTCAGAAGGCCCAAGGCTCCGCCTGTATTTACTACGTGAGTTAGAACTTTTGGTAGTGCAGCAATATCATGACGGACTTGGACATATGGGAGTAGATAAAACATATGACGTAATCAGACAAACGTACTACATACCAAATTTATACAAAAGGTTATATTCTTATGTAGAAGGATGTGTAGTATGCCAAACGAGGAGCAATAAGAAAAATCAACCTCCACTCCGAGAGACAGACATACTACCTTTTCCAATGGCTAAGGTAGGACTGGATCTATCAGGACCATATCCAACATCCTTGTCGGGAAACAAGTACATAGTCTCTTTTATTGACATTTACTCTGGTTGGCCAGAAGCTTTTCCCGTTCCTGATAAGTCAGCTGACAATATATTCCATCTTATTTTAGAAGACATATATCCAAGATATGGTTGTCCTCTCCAAATCCTCACAGACAATGGGACAGAAAATGTGAATAAGAAGGTAAAAGAAACCTTAAAAGAATTGAACATCAACCACATCAAAACATCTTATTACAGCCCACAAGGTAATGGCAAAGTGGAAAGATTTCATAGAACTCTTCATGATGTGATAGCTAAGAAAATAACAGACAACGCTCAAATATGGGATATTCATCTTAATCAGACGTTGGCAGCCATTCGTTTCCATATTAACGATTCGTCAAAGTTTTCTCCATATTACCTTATGTACAACAGAGATGTCATATTACCTCTTGATACGTTAATGAAACCTCGAAAGAGATATGCAGGAGAAGACCAACACAAGATTGCCCTTCAAGAACAACACAAAGCTTTCATGCTAGTACATCGCAATATGAAGGAAGCCAAAAAGAAACAGAAAGCTCAGGCCGATAAGAAAAGCAAAGACGAAGACTTTCAGGTAGGTGACCCTGTCTACCTAAAGAACAACAGAAGACAAAATTAATTAGATAAAATGGCTACCATATTACCGAATCATAGAGCAGAAAGGACCAGTTAGTTTCGTGGTGAGGGATGAATTGACTGGATTAACCACCAAATGCCATGCACGACAATTAAGACTGGCAGATATTTCGCACTGGCCCATTTCACAAGCTACTGAAGACGGTGGAAGAACACTAAGAAAAACTAACTATGTGGTGCCACCAGAAGATGAATCGGCATCGGAAAATGAAGACATGCAACCAGAACCATTAGAAAGAGCTATACAGTCCAAACAATGTGAAAGAGAAGGATCTTCAGACGAAGAGGATATTCCCCTAACAGAACTTCAAAGAAGAATAAGAACTAAGAAGATCATGGATGATCAGCAGTATAACAAAGAGAGTGATCAGACCGTGGATTCAGAATCGGATGAGACCCCTGAGTCAAAACAATGTGATGAAAATAGTTGTCAAGACTATGAAATACCCTTAGATAACCCAAATGCATACTTAGACGAGGATATGGAAATAGATGAAATAGTCCCTAAAGTAGTCCCTAAAGTAGGTCTAGGCTTCAAACCAATCCCTAAACCGCGTAAATCAATCCCTAAGCCCTATAGAGAAAATAACAAACAATAGTATGCATTGGCTATTATGAAGGAATTAGCCAAAATAATAAACTAAATAAGTGATATTTATCGTATATTGCACGTTTTTAAAAAGTTATGAGAGGATGACCCCTGTGATATGAAAACAGATAATGAGATACGCCGACTAGCAATCGTGGACATAGCACCTCGGTTATATATCTATGCGGAGTTGAAGAGATTTAACATATACTCGAAATACATGAGACAGCGATTAAGTAAAGAAACTATTAGACTGATTTTTGTAAGTAATTTAAGATTATTGGTAAAAACAATCAAATATTGCGATCGACATCTTGAGTATGGGACAAGGTTGCTCGGGTTTTCATGGTTCATTTTCATTAACCCATGTTATAATCGTGAAAGTAATTTCAAAATCACTGATTTTTCAGTATTTCACACAAAATAACTAGATATTACACAAATAAAGATTCCTGACAAACTAAAAGATATTAAGGAGGTTGGCACCTGAAATAATAGTAATGTCAATCAT
>WFKH01002636.1:16831713-16844675 GCA_016163765.1 Magallana hongkongensis | reverse complement strand
TCAACCCAATATATTTCAGTAGTGAGTCAGTAACTAACCTAATAAGTGTTTTGTTTTCCCGAGGACTATCAAGCGACATATTTATTCACAAATAGCGATGATCTACGCAAAGCCATGTTAAAGATGCCTAACATCTCGTCCAATTTAACTCATTTAAACTCTTCAACATTATCAATCTCACCTTTCAAATACTCTAAAAATCTTTGCTTCACCTCTGCAGATCGACGCCGCTGCCATTTTGTTCTGCTCCAGACACAACAATGTGACGTCAATATTGAAAGGGCAACTACTCTAATTTTAAAGAATTTCAAAGGGCAACTACTCCAAATATTTTAAGAACTTACGGCATGCGGTTTCTGTATTAAATACTATGAAATGTCGAAATGAGTAAGCGAAGCGTCGGCCAATGACGGCCATATTGCCTAATATTAGTTATCACCGAACTAACATAGGGATATATGAGGCAATCACGTGCTATGTTTAAACCAATGAAAGTGTGACATTTCAACAAACATCCATGTGCATCTATTAGATATACATCAACATTTCCCCATATTTGGTCATGTCGTGCAGTTGCATGGTTAATAAATTATATATTATAGTTTAAGACGGCTGGATGGTATGGTCATTTTTTTGTTAGACTATTTTGATCTCCATGAGAAAAAAGAGCTCTCAAATTATATAGCTTAAACATATGGAAATTTTCTTTACTAAATAATTATAGTTAACAGTTTAAAAGAATGATATCTAGATTCTAGGTGTTTAAGGTAGTTCTGATGGGTAATTTGTTGACAACCCAGCCTTCTTAAGATGTAATTGGTTTAGAGTTATACATACGTATGTTCCTTGAACTGCCTCTCCTATTGGTTGGAACATATCCTGGGCTTGATCACAGTATAGATACAGTGTAGTCGTTCTGGAAATACAAGATAGAACCATTTTAACAAGACATTGGACTTTTGGTAAGAGATAACTATCTATTTCTTGCATCAAAACAAGTTAAAAATGACGCTGATTTAGAGTGAAATATGCACAAATTGCGTAGCCTTAGCTCAAAAGCCAGACAAATCTTGTTGATTTCAAAGAGCCATGGCTGAGTGACACAACTACCCAAAGTCCAAGCTCTTGTTAAAATGGTTCTAAACGGAATTTACGGTGTTTCAATTCCTGTACATGTAATGTAATGTACATGAGCAGCTTTTTCCGACAATGTCAGCGGCTGTAGGATGCATATACTATAATATTGAATGCTATAATTATGATATTAATACGTCGTTGCAATACTGACAGTGTTTAGCCAAGTTAATAAAACGGTACTACATGTTGTGTAAACCTCACTGAATATTGTTTGATTCTTTGACTGACCGTGATAGTTGAGTAGTTAAAATGTACACTTCGCTTGATGTCAAATTGCCATCGTTTAATACTGACAGTGTCAGATTTGGATGCTTCTGCTTTTGCTGGTTTTGAATTTAATTAATACACTGTTAGATATAATATTCTTTTGTTCACTGCTGTTATTGTCAATGTCGTCTGAGTAAGCAATGTTGCAATATAGATTACATGCAAATTGTTGAATGCAAATGATAAAATTTGTTAATTGCTTTATCTGTCACTGTCATTTGAGCTGGTATTATAGTATACATATAGTTGTATTTTGCATACATACAGACAAATTATTTGTTAATTTTACGGACAGAGTCAGCTAAGTAAGTGTACACATCGTCGGATGTTACATGTGTTTACCTACGTTCGTTGCCTTTACTGACAGTGTCAGCTGAGTAAGTATAATGCTGTACACATTGTTGTATGTTATATACCTTATACACATTGTTGTACATGTATGCTACATATGTATGTACCTTAGTTCGTTGCTTTTAGTGACGGTGTCAGCAGAATACGTGATGGTGTACACATTGTTGGTAGTATCGTAACCAAACTGGGCGCTTTCTTGGGTCCCACAGTTGTACTGCAAACCTGAATGAGTTTGACAAACCTACAACATATTGGTCATCAACTTCTTTATTATGATTTTTGTTATGAGTAATAAGCAACGAATCAAAAGGCATGCATCAAAATCAATGATGACAACAGCCGAAAAATCGTAATTATAGTAGACAGACAGACAAACAGGCGATCAGACGGACGGACGGACGGACGGACGAACGAACAAACAGACGGACCGACAGACAGACAGACGGAAGGACGGACAGACGGACGGACGGACAGACAGACAGACAGAGGGGGAGAAAATTAATATTTCCTCACCGCAGCGTTAGAACATGCCCCCTCTGAGAAGGGTTTACACGGATTCCAAGAGTAGAGGTCCACTCCACCACTGTCACTCACGTCCAGGAATCTAAAAATAATTATTGGGAAATCTAGTCTTCTTTTTGTAAATATATAATCACTAAAATGTTATAGATTTGTTCATTACGCATTTACAAAAAAAAAATCATAAACAAACATTCCATCTCACAGCCAGATATTATCACGTAATATATTCATTAGATAAAGATATAATTATAGAAAAATAATCGCCTGTCAGTGTTTGGCTTCAATTTACAATAGTATGATTAACATGACAAATAGATAAACATGTAAATGATGAAAAATATTCAGACCGTATATATATAATTCGACGCTTTTTTAATATTTTAAAAACCAAATCATGCAATAATATACAGATACAACTAAGTGTTAAATATATACTATGGGTTATACATTTGCGTCTTTTGTAGTCTGGAGGTGACCTATTCCCTAATTATTACCCGTATGGAGAGAGAGAGAGAGAGAGAGAGAGAGGAGAGAGAGAGAGAGAGAGAGAGAGAGAGAGCTTTCTTAAACTTTCTGTGACATGAAATGCATTCACATATGAATCTGACTATTTTCATAGAGAAAGACAACCATCTCTAACTTTAAAAACAAGTATAATATTAATTCTGTAAAGGTCAAGTGTAAACACCGTGATCTTATCACGTGAGGGGTCGAATATACTTACGCCGGCCCGTTTGATTTCGCCAATGGGTCAAGATCTATCACTTTCCCATTGTCCAGCTTACATTTACAGGAATTCACCTTTTTACATGTCCCCTGGGCTGTAACAAGGCAGCCTAGTTTAAATAAAACGAATAAAACGACAGTATGTTTCATGGCGAACGGCTGATATACACAGTCATGTACCCCGAAACTTTTATCATCACACTGTTACTTGAATGCTAATAAAACATTTCAGGTTATCTATATGATATAGGTATATACAGGTATGTATGGTTTCATTCGAAAGTTAAACAGTGGTGACTAAGATACAAGTATGTACTGTATGCATATATAATATACTGTAGATAGATCCATTAGTCGGAAGTATTATTAAAATGATGAAGCGTCAATATAAATACAATATATATTATACATGTAAAGACCTACGGATCTACAGGTGGGGGAGTTGGGCATTCGGACCCCCACCCCCACAGTAGAGATTTAAAAAAAATCTACCCCTCCCCCCAGAAAAAAATCTGGAACTGCGCACTATTTAATATCAGATTTTAAAGTCATCAAAATCTGCTGTAGATCATGCAACAACAGAAACACTGATGATAACATACTTAGCCGTCTACAATTTTGCGTAGATGGAGTACGATGTTTTCGGCCCTTCACCCCAAATAAATCGTATAGTCTGAATACTGGATTTCCATAATACTATATTGACCATTCATTTTATAAATGATGACGTCAACACATTCTTCATGTAAATACAAATGTCTAGACTTGCTCGAGTCTCTGTGTAAATAAACAGTGTTCTCTTTAATGCTTTTTTTAAAAGTCGGGTAGAAAGCGATTTTAAAATTTAGATTTCTGCAACACAGTGGACTTTTGACAAAATGATACTACAGGAATTGAAAAAAAAAAACATAGAGAACATAGAATAACATGAAGAAATCATATACCAACCCAGGGGATCATTCAGTTATATGCAGATGTATCCTGTTTTTATTTTTCATTTATTAAGGCATTCATCGCTAAAATAAACTCTCAGACTGATAATGATTTCCTGACGAGAGTCTGATACCTATGTACACAAACAACCTATAGGACACAAACAACAGAGCTCGGAAATTCCACTAGTTGGAAAGACCAGAGACGAATGATGCGATTGGCTAATACACATGCATACATATACTACATGTATGTACGGTTATGAGGGCCGTTCAGAAAGTTTTGTCATTGGTGAAATTTAAAAAAAACCAGACAGGAAATCAACTTATTTTCTTATTTCGTTCTTTTGAAGCAATCTTTTAAATCGATTACAATTTATTTTTACTTGAAATACGTTCTTTAAATGCCTTTATGTATTTCGATCTCCGGACTAGAAAATTATTCTGCAACAAAAGTACGATTTTAAATGTAAACTTTATTAATTTTCGCAATTATACATACTGTCGTACTTTGAAACTGTAATTAGCTAGAGCATGAATACTAGATAGTATAGGTATCTATTGAATCATTGTTTCCTCGAAACGTATTATACCATGTTTTTATAACTTTTTGACCATTTCAAACGAAAATTCACATACCTTTTAAAGAGAATAGTACCCTACGAAATTGACAAGAACGAATAAACATTTCTTACGGAGATTTATAATGGGGAAACCTGACAACTATTTTCCATTCAAAAGTTCTCGGAACACCTGTTATTATGAAAATTTTGCACATATTACTTAAGTGAAAAATACATGCAAGATGAGAATAAATAGTTAAATTTTATCAGGAGAAAGGTTTATCTACTAAGGAAAATAAAGTAAACAAATATTTGTACAGGACAACAATAATGTAATTTTGCTTCAGAAAACAAACCTCTGAATATAATTTCCTAAAACAATATAACTGAAATAAAATTTATAAACCATGTATTACCTTTTTTTGTCATTTTAGTTGTTAAAAAAAATTCCGTCATGAAAATTGCAGCTCATATTGCTTTGTGTGTTGCATAAACATCTTGAGACCGTTAGATTATAGAATAAAGTCACTGTTTTTGGTAAAATGTAAATTAAAAACAGACTTGCAAAGATATTTGCCACATCACCTTTTCGTGAGGGAAAATCCCGCCAATTGCATTGAGGCTTACGCAAGCATCTTTAAAGAGGTTCGCTCCTTAGGTTTTAAGTAGCCATTTTGGGTCCCCTCTAGTCTGAAAATTCTGCATCACATATTAATTCTAGTAGTATATTTATATTTTACAATGCCAAATAAACTATATTGAATAAAATTGTTTTTAAAAAATTACATTTTTACAGAGTTTAGTAAGGGACTATATTTTGTGGCGGAAGGTTTTCAAGAAGGAAATGAACAATTTTCATAACTCACTAGTTTTAGAGTACTGTTACTTTAGCTTCCTAATTTTCAGCGCAGACCAAACTTCTAGATAGTTTGTGTATTACGATATATTCATGATATTCTGAAAAACATATTTAAACAATATTTTGATATTTCTATCGATATATTTTGGCATATTTAGCTTATATTTCATAGAAGTTAAGAAAAAATTAACTTCAATTTTGGCCTAAAATTAGCTTATTTCATGCTATATCTCAAATTTTTGAAATGTGACCCCTACTTATTTTACTTTTAAATGAGACATTAAATGTATGTCTATTTGTATGCAAAGTTTTGGAAAGATGACATTACTATAATTTTTTTTATTTGCGTTATAATTTGATTACTCCAAAATGTTGTAACATCTGTTGTTGTGTTCATTGTGTACTGGCCTTTGAAGCCACCAGTAAAGCAAGAATTTTTTAACTTTGACTTAGATTTTACTTTTATAGTCACTACCTGTGTTCAACTTCATACTGTATTAAAATCATAATTATATAATTGTTCAAACTATAAATATTTGTTTGATTTCTTCAAATTATCAATTTCTACGTCAAATTTTAGCAGAATTTTCAGGAAAATTATCATTTCTGTTTGAGGCCCTATATTTCCAAAAAATGGCATGTGACATGGGTCACAAATAAAATAAATGAACATTTTAGGTCCCCATCTTTATATGTAAGTGGTTTTCGGATGATTGACATTACTATTATTTCAGGAGCCAACCTCCTTAAGATAGTATGTTTTTAAAACACGATTTTCGTTTTCCTGCCTCTAAAAACTATAGCGTTTTGCTATCTCATTGATGAATCGAGAAAAATAGATATTCATGAGAAGGGGAAAAGCCAAGTGAGTTTAACTTTAGTTAGTAGGCTAACACTTTAATAAGCGTTTGCGAGACTCAGGCACACATTCTCAGTAATATTAAGTAAAGAAAATTTCCTAATATTTAAGCTTTAAAATTTGAATATTTTGACATATCGTTATACAATTTTTAAGCTCTTCTTCTATAGCCTGAGATTAATATAGTCCATAAACGGCCACGACAATTTAGCCATCTTAAAACAAATGTATAGGCTCCCTGATTAGCAACACCCCTGTGGTTTACCCAACAGACTTTGTATGTGTTTCGCAATTTCATTATACAACATATAGTCTTCCACATTTTCTCAAACAAAGGACCAAGATAATAATTAAGTGTTTTCTCTATGTCTCTTATCAACTACAAGCACTTGTTTCTGTGTAAAAATAATTGCCACCCGGCACCACGTGTGCCGACGGATGAGGACCTGACACCTGAATCGGTGTTTCGGGCACATTTAGGAGATATTCCAGGGTCTGCCCCTCATCAGAGGTCCAACCCGGGTTTTTGTTTTTAATTTTACATAGTAATATACATCAGTCCGAACCGATCGGAATAAGAACTGAGGATAATGTTTTATGTATTATCAATTAAAACAACATGTTCATAAAAGGCTCTGTGAGTAAGACAATATATTTGTCTTAGCGAGATAATATTCTCTAATGTGCGAGCTAGTAGAGTATTTGCTCGTCTTGTTTTGTTTTGTTTTGTTCTGAAATTTACCACATACATGTACATGTAGAATAATAATAACACAATTAAAGTAACTATTATAATATATACTTGAATTCTGTAGAGAACCCCCTTCCATGAACTGCAATCATTTTCAATTTCAACGGAATATCAGCGGACAAGTGTTTCGTATCATTCTCTTCTATGATATTTTACATAAATAATAGTTATCAGTATCTGGCCAGTAATTCAAATGCATCATATCTCAGATTATTATTCAAATATAAAGGTATTCCTTTTGATCGTCTTGGCTAGCCAAGGGTTAACGATCCGCCCCGACCTAGCGAAGAGGCCTCTTGATAAGCTCAAGAACATTTGTCCAAAAGGCCATTATGATTAGGGTCAATATCTCTTTAAAAAGGTCGACAGAAAACAGTAGTGAATTGAAATATTAAACAGCCTTCCTCAGTGCAAGAAGGTTTATATGATATGTCGTTGCATCATGTAGTTTTATATAGGGCAAACCAAAGGTCATATAATTCATCAAGAATTCATAAAATATATGTGTACAGGATGTGCTTATGTGTATTTAGCTATGTAAGTCGTCTGCGTGGGTTGGCTTAAAAAATAGGTCAAAGATCTAACCTAAATAGGGGTAGATATTTAAGATTCTATTTAACATTTCAGAGTGTCAACTGTGCTAATGCTTCTGGTCCTTTCTTAAGAACGCTGGATGGTCCTGAAAGGTTTTTTTTTTTTAGACTATATTGATCTTCTAAAGAAGAATAGGGGTGTATAAAGATGTAGAAAACTATTCAAATTTCTACACCTAAAATTATATATTATTTTTTTTCTCTGGAAAAAAGGTAGATATGATGGGTAATTTGTTGATCCCCCAACCTTTTTTAAGATGTAATGCTATCTGACTGAACGAGATTAATTATGTACATGTTCTTTAAAAAATAATATTTACATCCCCTATAGTATGTCCCAAGATATTTATGCCGCACATTTTCTAAAATTATTTTATATCTATAACTACCTTTGGGTTCAAACGATGTACATTCAATAGAATTAAAAAATCCCAAGATTTCCCCTTTGAAACGCCCCCTCTAGCTTGTCAGGTTTCAATACAAGGGCAGTATACGGGGATTTTGCATTGCAAAAGAGATGAAAGTACCCAGATGAGAACGTTGAAAAATTATGCGAGGTATTCAGAGTGACTTCCGATGGAGAAATCTCCGTAAGAAATCAGTTTTCGTTCCTGTGAATTTTTTCGAGTGAAAAAAGATAATGTGTCAATAAAGATATCTTGGATATTTTCCCTTTCATCGATTTCAATTGCACTTCTTTCACAATTATGTGCATTTTTATAAAAAAAAAATTCGTCCAAATGTGCTGCATAAATATCTTGGGACAGACTTATAAGTATGATTCCCTCTATTTCTTACGAAAATTGATTGTCATTTACAGCTGTATAGAATCTAACAGGACTGAAATCTACACGATCAAGTTCTAACCAGTTTATCAATCGGTCGAAACCTTCAGCAACCTAACAAAAATCACGGACTGCACGAAAAAATCATGATGATGTTGGACTCAAATTCCCATATAAGACGATTTGGCTATTTCTTTTATCTAACGTACTGATGTACATTATCAATGACTTAGTTACTTTTACTTACTTTTTTGGATCAATTCATTATTTTGTTAAAATAAATAAATAAATATAAGCAATAAAATGCGTTCTTTGATGATTCATGTGGGTGATGAAGGTAGCGATCACTGCAGAGAAAATTACATAACCCGCTAACGCCTTTTATCAATTTTTTTTATGGGGGGGGGGGGGGGGGGGGGGGGGGCAATTTTCCTAAAATCCATATCGATTGGTATCTGTACTTTCGGTATTTTTGTAACATTGGTGAACATATTGAATGCAGTTAAGATTCATGTATAGTCAAATTCCTTTTGAGGGTTGAATTGTTTGCCCCGGGGCCCCATCTTTTTCTTTTTGAGCTGTTTGCAATCGACGCTCTACGTCTACAAAGTGGCGGCGCTAAAAAGAATAATATTATAGGGGTATGCAAGTATTCACTATTCATTCAAATTTAGACGATAGCAAATACGTCCATCAGTTTCGTAAAATATACTTGTATTTGGTTTAATGTACTAAGTGAAATTTAACGCTTACGTGGATATGTATAGTATATTTGTTGTCAAAACTTAACACTAATCAGATTCTTTTTCATTTTCCAGGATTCGTTTTCATTTTACTCACGTTGTTGAACATTTGAAATGCGGATCACTTCAGTAAGGTATCCATTAAAATCAAGTTGAAACCAACTTGAAGGTATTTCGACGTTACATTATATTCGCCGAGAATAATTCCAACTGAAACATTTTTGCACTTGCACCGCCTTCAGAATCACAGTAATGTGCATCGTGTAAGATTTTTTTTTCTGGTTTTGTCTTAAGCGTGCAAGAGGATGTTCTGTTGTGCAGTGAGTTTGATTCTTTGGTTTCTCACAAAATCATTCACTTGTACTTTATTGACGATACGCAAGCCACAGTGTTTGTCACAAGAGACTTTCACTAATATCACGATACAATTTTTTTCTTAGTTCCATTCCATTTAGTTTTACAGAATTGTAAACACGGAATAAAACCCATGCCATTCATTTGACTAATCCACAGAGATTACTATTAATGGATAATTATGTCATTCATGCAGTCAAAAATGACCATTGAGCCACCTTTCAGTTGCAGAGTTTTATCCTTTTGGACTGTAAAACTTTGTAATTCATAACTTTTTTGTTTCATCATGCTTTATTCATTGATTTAATTTTGTCTTTGATAATGGTATTATCTTACTTGCATTCCAAACTTAGTCTAATAATTTAAAAAAAAAAATGAAATAATTCATAAAGTTAATAAGAAAATGATTATTTTAGATGTTTATATAATCTATCATGATTAATGTGGATTTCATAAATATTGTATGAAAATGTTCTACCATATTTCAAGTATATAAAACCTCAGCTGACAATGAAAGAGTCTTCTGAATAATGGATTCTGTGTCGCCATTCTTCTAGATCCAGACGTACTTTGTTCTGATTAATCTATATACGCCTTCGCCAATTTAAGGTATCTTCAGCTCAGATGAAAAAGTAAGTCATTTCTTGGTCCGTAAAGCATTCAATTTTCCCCCGTTCACACAGTTGAAACGATGAAAAAATGAACGAACGTTCTTATCAATGTCTCCTGCCAATCCTTTTCCCTATAAATCATTTAATAACTAACTTTGGATTCAAATAAAGATGTTATTATTACATGTATAGTTGATATAGTCAGACATCCTAATCAATAATCAATAAGAGGTCTTGGAAAATGTTATTCAAACTGTGGTATCAAAATACACATGTGTAATGGTGCTTCGAATTAAAACAATATGATTTCAAAGTCGGAGAAACATTTATGCACCAGTCAACTAAATGCAAACTGAATAATAACATAATGATATATATTTATTTAGATCCATCATTTTTTAATTTTGTCGATGAAAAGAGCAATAAAAGGCAAGGTAAATTGGTGCCATTCTGTAGTTTATTTGTCAAAAAATAACTGTTTATGTCAATAGTTGTTGATTTTTCATTGCAATGGACTGGATTTCTAATAAAAATCTCAGAATAAGAGCAGAAAAAAACTTTTCTTTATTGCATTTTCCTTCAGGTATGTCTCTTAATGTGAAAATTATGAACAGAATTGCTTCGAGGGGATACTTAACACTGGGAATTGATTTTGATCCGTGACTTGTATTTTTTAAGCAGAATAATACATACAAATCGAACGAAAAACCCCCCATATCATTTTGATAATAGGTGAATATATATTCATAATCAAAAGTCCAAGCTACGATAAT
Organism: Magallana hongkongensis; assembly: GCA_016163765.1. NCBI lineage: Eukaryota > Metazoa > Mollusca > Bivalvia > Ostreida > Ostreidae > Magallana > Magallana hongkongensis. The sequence goes on along the minus strand of WFKH01002636.1, from coordinate 16,833,849 downwards.
TTCTTTTTTATTGGTTTCTTGATACCGCGTTATAAAATAAGCACTTAACAATTTTTTTTCAACAAAGAAATGATTGATATATATATTTAAAATAACGGTTACTCGATCAAGCAACTGTTTGAATTCATCTTAAATTTAATCGAATATATAAATCTAAAGGAGTGTATATTGTATCAACATACGTTTTTAATGTCGTTTGATATTGGGAAATATTGACTTTAAATACCACAACATTAACCAATTTCGTAACTTGAATTCTTCATCAAAAATATCACCTAACCATGGTGTTTCCAAGGCTTTCATACAGAGCCCACATTTGGCTATGGCGAGTACAAAAAACATATCCATTCGACAGTAAAATTACAATGACTAACCTTTTTTCAGTTGAAGAATAACAGTATAAAGTTATCTTGAGTTAGTAGCTGCTTTAATAGTTTACGAAACTTGTTCCATCGAAAGAAAAAGAGACGTTTTTCATCAATTTATACCAGATTTTGTCAAACCAAATATGTCAATGTCAGTGTTGAGAGTTTAGCTGAAAGCAAGATACACGCGAGTGCATATCAGGTTTTTATTTTGTTTTAAAAACCTTTGACGTTAAAAAAAATAGTCATCATTCATGCATTCATGGACGTTACATTTGCTAATAAATTCATTCGATTTTAGGATTCTTTTTTCACAAGGGTCTAGTAGTTCAGAATCTATTATATTTGTATTTAAAAAGGTCAGAAGCTTGGAGTTTTTAAGATATTAACAACAGTTCTTTGAGTTTTTCACAAAGTGATAATTATGTTTCGTTAGTAAGAGATAATTAACAGCATGATGTGTGGCCTTGATTTCAATATTGTTTATTTGAACCTGAAACATTTTTAGTGTCTGTCTTATCATAAAAACTGTTTTGATTTAAATTCAGTTTATATCACATGTACATTTGTATACAATTGTATAAAGAAATAATTACTCTAGGAAAAAATGGCGAAAAAACACCCCAACACAAAAATCATAGGATACAAATATCATAACCTTGGTATTTCTAATTCATTTATACAGACAAAGGACCTGAAACGATCACAAAGAAAGGACTGTAAAACAAATTGAAATTTTAACGTTTCGGTTACTCAATGACTAGGTTAGCTCAGCCATAACAAAAATTTTATTTCATTAGATATCAATGCAACTAAAAATATAATGACAGAGAGAGATCACGTTGCAAATGGTTAAACATGTAGTTATAACAGGAATTCTTAGATAAAATAACAATTTACATAGAAAAATAAATCACATCACAAAATGTTCATTGCATAATGAGTAATTCAAGTTTTAATGTGTAAGAAAATAAAATAAATAAATTTCAATGAATGATATATACAAATGTTTCAACAAGTACTATATAATCAACGAAAAACATTTTAATGTGTTTGAGAAAACACACAATAAAAGAAAATACGTTAGTTTTCAATACACTACACGATCTCCAACGCTACATCATTATGAAATCAGCCGTCCAAACCTCGTCAACATGTCGCTACATCGATACACTGTCATCCCAAGGATCTGGATAATAGCAGAAACACCAAGAAGACCAAGTACTATTACACCATACACAAGTTTATCCGTGAAAAATTTGGTCAAAAATGCATAAAATCCAGTCAAAACCGCGATCCAGAGCATATTGACCGTTAAGTATCCCGCGAGGGCTCTGTTGCGGAGAGATCGCAGTCCCTTGGTTCTCTGCTCTGGGGAGAGGCCAGTGTTGACCCCCGCCCCTATACTGTTCGTTACTAGACTCTGCCAAAACAAGGTCTCGTCCTCGCTTACTTCCTGTAGGTCAATGGCCGAGGAACTTAAACTTTCGTACGAATTGCTACGATCTGTATATGCAAAGGAATGCATTATATGACACTTTATACCATATGCTTTTTGATCCTGCTTACATTTAAATATTTAAGCATAGAAAATTCTAGAAATATTTCACCGTTTAACAAGACAAAAAAGAGTATCCTTCAATGTGTTTTCTTTCTCTCCAGAAAAAGATTATAAATCTTATACATAAAGAATTATTTTAATGTATAAAATTTAAATAAGGCCAAAAAAAAAAAATATGTGTGTTTCCGGTTTCCCGACCGACCCCTTTTT
>WFKH01002636.1:16798794-16831613 GCA_016163765.1 Magallana hongkongensis | reverse complement strand
GGTTATCGATGAGCAATGGATTTTCGAAAATAGGATTCGTTAGATATGAATTCATAGTTTACTAGATAGCAACTTTGTTCTGTTTCTTAGATAGCGTTGTAATACTGAACGTACCGTTATCTTTTGTAAATACATCAGACATTGATTCTGTTGGCATGGAAAATGTGTCGATGACGTCATCAATAGCCTCAAACCGGTACAAACTGAAACATCCCGGACAACACATAACGGAGCCAATGATGTTTTGTGCGCTTTTGATCATCCAGAAATCTACAAATCGTATATAATGTTATATAATTAAACATTATATATTATATTTGAACCATTTTAACAAGACCTTGGACTTTGGGTAGTTATGTCAAACAATAATGTGACGTAGGTCTGTCTATTTCATTGCTGGCCACTCAGCCATGGCTCTTAGAAATCAACAAGATTTGTTTGGCTTTTGAGCTAAAACTACGCAATCTAGGCCTATTTCACTTGAAACCAGCGTCATTTTAAACTTGTTTTGACGCAAGAAAAAGATAGTTACATCCTACCGAAAGTCCAAGGTCTAGTTAAAATGGTTCTTAACATTTCATGACAATGATCTTTTTGAGTGACAGTGGATAATGTCAGAAGAATAACTATAAACAAACTTTCATTTGCGATAACTATTTGATGTTGTTAGGGATGATTTATTAGCAACGAATAATTTTTGCAACGGACCTACATGCATGTAAATATTGCTGAACAAATTCGAAATACATTAAATTTTGATTTGTGACGACGAGTCCTTGCTAAATTGTCTCAATCACACACAATGGGTTTTTATACAGTAAAAGATGGCAGAACTATGCCTAAGAGTCTCTGGTCCTAAAATGAAAAATTAAAATGACATGCTATATTACATGTAGCTTACCTTTGGCATAGTCAAACATTTGTAGCCACACGATCGGATGTCTGTGAATTCCAATAGGTAATGTTCTTCCACACACACCTCCAATGGTATTATCTTTTTCAATAGTATTCAGTAGATTAAAGACGCTTTGATCATCAAACGCCATATCTGCATCAGTGGCTAAAATGAAATCCTGGTAGTTTTCATTTTCTGGGATTTTCGTCCTACGCTGCTGCAGCTCGTTTCTTTTATATTTGTGGTATTCAAATTCTATATCACTGAAGGACGAAGATCTAAATTTCGGTCGAGTGAAATCATATGGTAATTCTTCTTTTTGTAACTCTGGATCAAAGGAATATTGTGAGACGGGAAGATTTTGTAACGAAATGAAGCTGTGATCGAAAGACGATCTTCTGTTCTTTGTCGTCAAATGCAATCTTGGAACCCTTAATGTTATTTCTTGCTTTTGCTCGCTAGGAAGATCATATTCATTTGTGTCGGATGACCTGTGTATCTCTTTTCCTTTGCTGCCGTTTTCCTCTAATTGTGTGACAGTTGTAAGATCGCTAAAAGAAGAGGTCTTGCTGGAGGTGTCGAATGTAACAATGGGTATATGTGCATCATTTGCGTTGTTTGTGTCATTTTCTGGTTGCAACGAATTTGGTTTGACGTCAGCTATTACGTCAAATAAATCTAGAGGTTCGCTGTATACAGAATTGACGTGGTTTGTTGTTTTATGAAAAAGCCGTTGAACCTTTCCCCTGTATTGCAGAATATACCTCATGTACATTACTTGACTCCATCGTTTTTTGGCTTTGACAAGACTAGAATCTTTAAGGTGTAAAAACAGTGGCATTTCTCCCGGGACATTCCATGAAAATTTAATTCCATATGGCGTATAAATCATAATTCCGTATTGTTCTTCCATCTTAAAGATTTCCTCAATAAGTGTTAGCAGCTGTATTCCAAAATTCTTCACTTCTTTTCCACTTGCGCCATTGTCAAGAAAAATGTGCGACTCAAAGTAGATATTGCGCTTCTTTATCACTTTTGACGCAGAAAGGTTTTTCAGGCTGCGTAATAAGCGCCTCATTTCAGTGGCCGATTCTTGGTACATAGTGGTACAAACAAAAACCCTACTGAGAATACTCTTGCTTTTTTCGGAACACTTCGTTTTGCTTAAAATCTTTCTGACCACATTTTGACAAGTAAAAACATTATCATACGATACCAGAAAACATTCTCTGGAAGAATCATTACCTTCTTGAATGTCATAAAATGTGGAAAAATAGAACAATAGCACAGACATGCAAGTAGAGGAGTATAATACGATGTGGTACACTGAAAATGAAACAGGAAAGCTTGCAATGTTCTTAAATAACCCAAGATCGTTACCAATTAGATGGACGTACAAAACAAAAATGAAAACTGTAAGTGTTGTGCAGAAACATGTTATCGATGATAGCATTGCCGTTCGAGTACTCAATATGGATATGTAGGATTCGGTTTGAACTAGGAGTACGCAAAATGACACGATACCGACATTGACAACAGTGATATCATTTGTGATGTCTGCAAATGGAAATGTCTTCTGATTGTCATTACCATGCATAAAAGCGATCCATACCGTCAAAATTAAGATTATTATACGCACAAAACGATACAAGATTCCGGCGTTTTGAGCTTCCTTGGTATTGGCTCCAGCAATATTGTTTTGTAAAGGCGTAAACCGCGTCAAGTTTATGATTATTAAAGACAGTCCAAAGAATATCGCATCTCCAATGGTCATAATATCGCTAAGAATAAGTGAGACTGAAATTGATATTGTCAGAAGTAGCTGGGCAATAGGGAGAATGCATTGTCGTCCATTACAACAACGGGAAGTGTATTTTTTGTTTTCCTAAAAATAAAGAAAACGTAAATTGAATTTATTAAATATATGATTTTAAAATTTGGAGAAAAACGATGGCTCTATTGGTTTATAATTATCTATGGGCGGTATACGATTGTCATAATATTTGTTACCCAAATTGTAAGTTTTAAAGCTGACTTAGTAATCTTGTTTTATTTCACAGTTTACGTAGTTTGAAAAGTAATAAATTGCGAAGAAAACTTTCGTAATAACTCTACGCATACTAACGAAATATCCCCCTCCCCTCCCTCGTTTTATTTTCGCCCTCGTTGTCGGCGGGCAAATTTAAAACTGAGCAATTTCCAATGTTTAAAATCATCTCTCTTTAAACACAAATGTGTCTGGGCGAATTCAAGACAGAGCGAAGAAGCTGTTTGTAAGTGTAAAAGAGCGAAAATTACACGGGGCGAAAATAACCCTGTATACAATATATATACTTACATTAAACGACCGAATAGCTGGTGACATTCCAACACAGAAAATTCCAGCCAGTAAAAATGGAGGAAACTTTGGAAAGACAACCGTTGATAAGAATCCCAGGGCCATGGCGTCCATAATTGATATCACAACACCCTGTTAAGCAGGAAAAAGTTGCATCGTTTGTTGTTAATACATTTCTTATCATATAATGTTTCAATATTTGCAAATGACGACAGATATCCGAGTTCAAACTTTCTAGGCAGTATATTTTAAGATTTTTTTTTCATCAAACTGGCTCGTTTCTGAAGTTCACTTTAGTTTAGTATTTCTAAAAATTAAAAAAAACACAAAATCTTACGTTTATGAGGGTTTTAATTTCCGGCCACTCTTTGTATCTTTTTAGCGCAATGATATTTGACATCCAAATTTCATATACTAGCATCATCAGTTCAGGAAAGAGCAACAAAATCAAAATGTTTGCAAACCTAAACAGAAGGATGTATAATTAGAATCCTATTCATATAATTTTTAAATGATGACTAATATTTACCTGGTTGCTTTTGCTAGTGTTTTGTTTTGTTATAAATTTAGATTTATTCAAGACTTTCACTTATATCAATTCTTAACAAAACATTGTACATTACAGTTCAGACAATTTTTGTCTAAATCTAAATATTATTATGTTTTTTCTCTATTTTTACAACACCAGAGACAGCTTATAGTTGAAAATTTACTTGTAAATGAATGCCATAAATGATTTTGTCTAAAATATTTTGTAACGGAAAAATATAACTCTAAAGGTGACCAGGCCTTTAGATTATTAAACTGGTAGGGGGATTCTCTAATCCACCAACGCATCTAACAGAGAAATATACTGTTACATAAACCTGTATGATATCTATATATTTTTCATGAAACAACCTGGTTATTTTTTTTCTTCTATCTTTGCTGTATCAATGACATACTTAGCTAGTAACATTTCATATGCGGAAATTTACTTGTAAATGAATTTTTTTTTTCGTGCTAAATTGGTTTAAAAAAAGAGATCCGAAATGTATGTTGCACTAAGCCTATGCGCAGGCGCACTGCCTTCTTTTTTGTTACATATATATGATTGAATAAATGTTTAAAAAAAAAATGTAAAAATGTATCTATTTACACTAAAGAAAATATATGCATAAGTTATATAGATAAATGAATTAGATTATAAGATAATTCTGTATGGTTTTTAAACAACGTAAATTTATTTTAACTTACAGTAGAGTGTACGCACATAATTATGTTGCGAATTTTTTTTCTATAAACATGAAGGTCGGAATCAGACAAATTAAAGAGTTGGGAAGAAATGTACCTATGAACAAAACTGCCTTACTATGGCAATACAGAATACATCTACATGGCTAACGTACAGTAGATGACTTTTTGAGAGATTCAACAACTTACATGTACGTTGTTCTTTGACTTACCAAACTTTGGTATCAGTTGATTGCTTTGAGCTGAATATTTCTGTGAGCAGAACCTGTGCTGTCGTCATTAAGGCAAATTGGAACAATAGATAGATTAAAAGAGCCACCGCCTGCCAAAAAAAAAATAAAGAAAATTTAGAATTAAAAAGATTGTTTCTGTAATCTTAATTTTCGTTTTCGCATATTTTTCAATAGTATTTAGTAAATCACTGAATATAGAAATTATAGTAGAAACAAAATCATCCAGTTAAATTACATTGTTTGCAAAACAACCCCCCCCCCCCCCCCCCCCCCCCCCCCGATCTAAAAGAGAAGTCGAATTTCTTAGAATCTTGTCATTCTAGTGAATGCATGTAGTTCAATTTAAAACATGAAGGTATTTATAATTATCGAAATACTGGTAAGCAAATCTCTAAGGATATGAGAACTTGGGACAGACTATAAACATTAAGTAATTACTTTATAAAACCCGAATGCAGAGCAGTCTCTTTTCAATTCAATTTTAGTTTCGACGTTGTTATATACAGTCCGTTAACTTTTCCCTAACGTGTTTTTTTTTTAGTGTTTTAAGTTTGAAGTTAACCTAACGCTTAAGGACTTTTCATTATGTAAACCTATGATATGATTTAGAAACATTTATATTTCGGTATCTGGTCATACAAAAAATATTTCCTACGATTGCATGAAAATCTTTAAAAACAGAATAAGTTTTTTTATGATTGATTCATTTAAATAAATTTCATGTACATAATTAATCAAATTGAAAAATAGGGAATATACCCCTCCCAAAGCATAGATAAAATACATGAAAATTTTAAAAATGTTTACCTTTTGTATTGAAGCCATATCGCCCTTTGGTCTCGCTTTTTTCTAATTTACTTCTACTAGACAGTATGGTTTTGCCTTCATCATTGTAAGCGCATCTGGAAAATGAGTACCATGCATCTTCTGACGTCACAAAGGGTGTATGTATATTGGCTCTAAGCATACACCAATGAAAGAGGCAAGCACTGTTAAAATTTTCCCCATCACGTCACATTGCTTATACAGTGTCTGTTCTATATAAATCCGCTTATCGCAAAACATGACCCTTGTCACACACCCGCACCAAAACGGTGACAGCTAATTCTCCGGAATAAACATGTATACATGGAATCTCAAACGTAAAGAAGCGGTTAACTTGATCGTTGAAATATGTCCTCCCTCAATTCCCCCTTCGTCATATATAAACAAGCCCCAGTGGAAGACATGTTTGAAAGGGGGGAGGATGCAATTCTGAAATAGCACATCGTATTTGTTAACAATTTTTTTTTGGTTATTTTTTCCATTTTATGATACGATAAGACAACTTTTTGGGGCATGAATTCTTGACAAGATTGATTGGGACAGAATTTGTATACAAGCAAACACACAGACAAAGTATTATGCATAATAAAGTATGAATGTATGTATGCATAAATGTGTGAGCAGCGTTTTAATATCTGTATCGATCGCGCAAATTGTTGTTTCAGAAGATAAGTTTTCCCCGTAATCGGTATATTTCTGTTGGAAATCGGTATCAACCGGAAGAAAAAAGAATTATATTAGCCTATGATCGAACCAACACAATGCATTATTAAATAATGGTAGGTTAATGGCATGTTAATGAATAATCAAAAACGTCATCCTTACATACATGTGTATCTAAATAAATCATAAACCCTTATTCTAAACGTTTCACGATCAGAATCCAAGAATGATAATGCCTTAATGGCCGAAAGATATTATAGGTATTTCAACATCATAAAAAGATGTTTATCTTTCCATTTTTGTTTTTTTTCTTTCTTTAATGGAAACATAATCGGTAAGCCAATTTAAGAATAACAATTGTCAGTTTTATGCGTCGAAATGATTTTGACATTATAACACCTGTTCGATCTTTAATAACATAAAATTGAAATTAGAAAAAAAAACAAAAAGTTATTACATGTATAATTCTCATTAAACAAAATCGTCCGATCGACAAGCGACCCAGTCTACGGAGCCATCCTAATCTAGGCTTAATGACTAAAGTGTTTGCTTTCTCCTTTCTATAGATCCCCTCAGAAAACAAACTGTACGCTAATTACGGATGTCTGTACCCTGTCTAATGGTCGCATCAAATGAACACCCCGCCATTACTCTTTAACTCCCACTTCCGATGTTTCGATAAACATGACCAACATCAAATATCGCTCAGAGGAATTTCGGATTACCTTGCGTAGCGTAATTGTCCGACTCAAAAGCTTTAGATAAATGGCATTCGGGTTTTTTTTTCCCTTGTGATTGTTGCGGGGCGGTATATGAACGTTAAAACATGCAAGGGACGAAACAATGGAGATGTTTACGTTATTTGTGCATCCTGATTGAAATATATCTAAGGAAGACTATGGTGGGAAATTGCACTAGCATAAGAACTAAATGGTCACATAATCTTGTTTTTAAACTGCATAAGTGACAAGTTTGGGGCTCTGATGAAGAATTAATGCCAGAGCGTGCAGAAATCTGACGGATCTCGACTGTGTACATATTAGGATTAATGGTGTTAATGAGTGGATTAACATCCGATGCTCTCTACTTGCGACGTCAATAATGTCAATCTGTATATATCCATTATGTGGATCATTTATTGAATTTACCAAGCATTGATTCTGTTTCATATCTGTATATATACACCCAGCTGGTACATATGTACATTCAAAATTTATTATGAAATTCTTTTGCACCTTTAAAAAGGTTTTGAAAAAATCATGAAAATTGTTGATAATTTAAAAATAAATCTGTAGAAGTTGGACTCTACTCCATTCTTCACAAAAGCAAAAAATGCAAAATACCGACGTCGCACCATTAGAAACTTGATTAGACAGTTGATTTAATTATAAGGAGGGGCATAGTGGTAGAGGTAGCCATGTTTTAAAGATAAAGTAGAGATTACATTTTTTGAGAATTCATATGCACGAGAAATCGTTCAGGCATATTATGCTATGGGTGTTAATTTGTAAGACACGTAGCATTGGGGGGGGGGGGATGGCAAAGGTGGCCTGGCCCCTCTCCCCCACTTTTTCTGGCAACAAACATTGATTTTAACTTTTCATACAGAAAATTTAATTTTGAAGGAGTTGTCCCCCCCCCCCCCCAACTCCGCTTTCCCCCCCGCCCCCACCCCTAACAAATTACGGTTTTGAAGATTTGCGAAAAATTAATGTTTTTTTTCTTTTTTTTTTCTTTGCTTTTCAAGATTTCCGATAAGTCAGAGTCCCCCCACCCCAAATTTCAAAAGCGATGCTACGTGCCTGTTTACAAAAATATGAGCCATGTCTGAAGTGTGTTAGAAAAAGTTATTTAAAATGAATCCGCGCATGGCATTGCATATTGATATACATACGAAAAATCAATTGTTTTACTGCGTCCAAAAACTATGTCGTTTACCAATTTTCAATAAATAAAAATCATTTCATGACAATCTTGTCATGTAAGATATATTAATATATTTATACACCACCAAATTTTCCTACTCATCAAGAGGCCGTCCTCGGGCACGAATCATGTTTAATTTTAATGAAGCACTAGATATTTCATAATTTTTGATAAAGGTCCATGAAAATGTATAATTCCTTTTTCATTTGCATCTAAACCTGTTTATGCCAAAAAATTTATGGTACATTACAGGGCAATTTTTGAAGTTAGAATATTTTGGATTTTCCTTATTATAGAATGCAAAATGCAATTGATTGATTATAAATAAAGTTATATTGTCCGTAGACACTTTCTAAACAGAGAAGTGTTTTATTTGAAATTGAAATATAATTACGGAATTACGTAGTAAAAATCTTCACATTGCAGAGATAGGAGAAAAAAAGGAAGATAAATATATGTCGCGTCCGACCTTAAAAAGCAGAAGCGATAAGATTCAGAACTTTTACACGTAAAATAGATTAAAACCATTTCTCTACGGATTTGCGTTTAGGTGTATGACTGTTTCTATATATGCATATAATGGGATTATTAATCACTGTTATCTCTGCAAACTTCCCCATTGCAAAATTCGTTAGGAGATTAAAAGTTTTTCTTGTTCCATCCTTAACATTCAGCAGTAGTCAGGTTTCCGAGACCCCTCTGTTTTTATTATTGGGGACCCCAATAATAAAAACAGAGGGGTCACGGGAACCTGACTAATTCAGCAGCTCCTTTACTGAACTTCCTCTTTGGAAAGAGCTGCAACGGCATTGGTCGTTAAATAAGGTACGGTTGATGACTCCTACAATTTCAGTAGATGAACTTGTGATTTGGTTACATTTTTGTGCCTGAATCACATCAATATTTCGCGTTGTCATTATTATACATATATGATTTATCAATACTTAGTTCTATGGTGAATCGCTGATATCCAACTTTCTAGAAAATTTAAAATTATTTTAAAACGGTATATTCATCTGCACCTGGTAGACATTTTTTCTGCTTTAGAGTGTACATGAATGCTTAAAGTACACGTATACAATAATACTTATACTTTGTAATACTCTAATAATCTAACTTCAAACTACTTAGAGTACATTTTTCAAAAATTACAAAAAGGTTTGCTTTCAGAGGATATGCTGCGTATAATTATGTGTGTGTTTAGTAAGTAAACATATTCTTCTCTGAATTATCTACAAAAACAATGTACAGGCAAATATTATAGGGAACTAAGAGAATTAACTTTAAAATAAAAGATGAGAGTACTTTTTATGCTTGTCAAGATTTTCGAATAAGTCGCCCCCCCCCCCCCCCCCCCCCCCCCCCAACAAACACAAAAAAAAAAAAAAAAAACGATGCTACGTGCCTCATATTTCGCATGATTGCATTTTATCATTTGTGTAAATATTGTCAAAGCATTGCTTGCCGACTAGAAAAGCCGTTTCACACTGTGAAAATGCTAATGTACTAATATCGAGCAAAATAAGTAAGAGTCAAATGACTACGCTTCAGGTACGTATTAGAACTTTTTGAAGCTAGAAAATTACGGTGTGCGAAACAAAGCATTTATCAAGTAAACAAGCTGTATCTTTTAGGATTTTTGGTCGATGATCATAATGCTTAATTTTTGCATTGTTTTAACATAAAACATACGCGGATCCAAAACGTTTTTCTCAAAGTGGGGGTGGGGTGGGGATGGTGGGGAGTGGTTGGGGGGATAATTTTGTTTGCCGGGCGGAGGGGGAAGGGGGGGTCTGAGTCGTACATGTCATTATATTTTCGGGAGGGGGGAATTCCCTGACCTCCTCTCTAGATCTGCGCAACCAGAGATGCATTTTTAAAACAGTTTGATGTTAAATTCTGCATTTTTTGCTAGACATGTACAGCAGGTATCGTTTTGCGACTTTTCTAGTCGGCGAGCAATGTTCGGACGCTGTTTGTGCAGATAGGAGAAAATATAGGCAAGCCAATCGCAACCTCTCGGGCCTTTCCCACTTGTAAGCGGGAAATACAACTTCGAAAATGTTACGTAGCCCCTGCGTCAATGACAACAACCCTTGTCAAAAAACTTGATGTAAATATAGGGCAAAGTATTCATTTAATTCAGTGACGTGTCCTAAAATATTCCTTAAAATAGACTTGCAAGGCTGTCTAGCCGATACTAACTAATGATAAGCGACTCCATTTTGTATTAAATTCTACATGTAACATCCGGTGATGTTCATACATTCGATGTGTTTTTACGATCTCTGTCGGAAAGTCCCGAGAAGGCAAGCATGCCATAAAAGAGAATGATACTGAAATCATTTGTCTGCTTGTTTTTCTCTGAAAGTGTCCTCCACGTAATTTGGAGTAAGATACATTGTGTTATAATAATACTATTGGATAAAGAACCTACACTGTAGCACGTGGCCTACGAAGTAAAGATAACATATTTAATATAAATAAGGAGAATTAAGCTGTTACTATTGGTTATTCTTATTCCTGACGTCAAATGAAATTCCGCGTTCTTCATAGTGTTTGGCTATGACTCAAACGAAACGTAAACAAACTTTACAAAAAAAATTAGTTTTCCTCGCGTGATGACACGCAATTCAATTATTTTGTATAAATTTCTCACTGAATCATATTATTACACTATTATTGTTGGGTTTTTTATCAATACGATTATTTGATCTCGTTGACTATTGTATACTTCTCGGATATTTATTCTCTAACTTTAAGTTTAATATTTTAATATGCCCAAGCTGGCCAAGCAACATTCATCCATTAGAATGACTACAAAATCCAGTTTTTCTATTTTGAAACGTATCCTATTTTTCTTTACGTTTTAATTCACAATATAAAAAAATCTACATGGACATGCATTGCAAAATAAAAAGTACCTTAATGGTAATGTTAAAAAATTGTTCGAGGATTTCCGAGAATTTCCGAATGGATTTTCTCCCTCATACATGCATATCCCCGTAGGAAGCGTATTTTCGTTTTAATGAATTTTCTGGGTATAAAGAAGGAACGTCTGAAAAAAAAGAAATCAATTTAAGGAATAAGGAATCATTCTTTGAGTATTATGAGGTCAACTACGGTGGGGGGGGGGGGGGGGGGGGGGGGGGGGGATGATCAAATCCATTTTTTTTATTTGATCACGCTCGATCGTATTTGATCACCTTATCATATTCAAAGAATGATTCAATATTACTTATATTTACATAATTTTCAGCAATTGTACGATTAAATATAAAAATAGTCATTGATGAACTTGATTGGACTATACATTACAAAATTGATTCGTAGTGTTATCACAGACAAAGACATTGGATAATGTAAATATACTGATATCAATTATTCTTACTGACAGGTACGTGGAGTTTTTAAGAAAACAACAAAATGTGATGGAAATGGTAACCTAAGACAGACTTTTATATAAAATAATCGTTAATTGACCTCAAATCATATTATTTATTTATTACTCGGAATTCAAAACCTAATAAACTAGGCGCTCCTTTAATATGCACTGCGGGTTAAATATCGTGCCACTGCCAACGGTGGCACTTGACCTTGGATTTTAAAAGTCATACGCGATGGACAACTGCCCTTAAATAACGTCTCTGAAAATATAAACTTACTTGTTCTTTGACATTTTTCTATAGATATTTTACAGGTAAGTACATATATAATATTAATGATAGATGATGGTCGGTTAAACTTCAAACTTTTACAGGAAACACTAATAAATAAATGTATTTTTTATAATACAACTTAATATTGTTAACATATTTTAATCCCTCTGAATGTCTCTCTTCGTGACAAGACTGTCCCAAAAGCAGTCAATTATCCATTATTAACAAACACTACTAAAGCTCGAGTCAGGAATAGCATTATATCATATGTCTAATATGAAGCTGCGAGTCGATATCGCCATTTTGAGACAGTATTGATCTTGTTGTAATTGAGACTAGTTTCTTTTGCCGCTAAAACAAATTAGGACGACTCTAATCCAAGTCAAACTGTGGGGGAAGACAAACAGTCTGCAGTTGAATTGCATATGACGAGGAAAGACACATAACACATAATGCCAAGTATAAAACTTGTGACAGGCAGGTAATGTTCATCAAAGATACGACTGAAAGCGGATACTCGGCTCTCCTTTAATATGGTTTTGTTCGAAAACCCCCCTAGCTTTCATTGAAATTATTAGGTGGTGGTGGGGATAAGGTATTTTTTATCCCTTTATTATTCATGATATAAGTACTACCTATGCTACGTTATAATTTCCAGTCTATAGAAATTCCCCTCACTGTCATTAAGATTTATTAGGTCTTTTTTTCTTCCGAGAAAAATGAGACCCCCCCCCCCCCACCCCAACTTTAGTGTAACCCTACACAGGTACTGTAGAACAAGTTAATACAACTGAAGCTAAGAACCGTATCGAATGTTAACCCTATAGATGTTATACAACACTGCGACGGATTTATAATCATTTCAGTGCCAATGACACAATTTCTCACTTGTCTGAGATGTATATATGTCAGATGATAAGCCATTGCCTTGAGAGAATAAAACACCTTATAAATTTGATTTTTAGAGTATGAATATATATATATATATATATATATATATATATATATATATATATATCAGATGATACATGTAGGTCATTGCTTTGAGAGTATATAATCACCTTAAATAGATTTTTAGTGTATGAATATACATTCAGATTATAGGCCATATTGAGAGTATATGAATGATTTTAGTATATGAATTTTCATGACAAATGTTAAATCATTGCCTTGGGAGTATATATAACAACACTAAGTTAATTTCTAGTCTATGAGTATCTACAGTTCTTTAAGAAACAATTTTAATAGAATCATGTTTATTATGACTTGCTCTAAAAAAGAATTAACAATTGAATTCTTTTAATATCTGTATTGTTTACTGTGGTTTCATCAGTACTCGTGGAATACCGATTTTCGTGGTTTTCCTTATTAAGTTGATCCACGAAATTAAATCTTCATTGAAGTGCATTTTCTATTAACATTTTGTATTGATAAATTTACGTGTCCTTGAAACTGTGATTTTCACTTTATCCACGAAAATTGATACCCTTGAATATTAATGAAACCACAGTTACTTTAAATGTTATCAGATTTGCAGTGTGAACATACAAGGTTTAAGATATTTTCCAAAAAAATATATAATACTTTTTTCTATATAAAACCCACCGATATATATATTAAAATCGCTAAATAACTTTTTTTTCAATGCAATTTCTTTACAGTCATTTTATATTTTAGTATTTTTAAATAAATCATAAATTGTTTAAATGTCTGCTTTACAGAAAGTAAATAGAGGCGAGTCAAATAATTTTATCATGAATAGTTGATGATTGGTTAACACTATTCTATGCAGTATTTGGAATAATTGCAAAAATATGGAATTTTTTATCATACGTGTATATTTCATACGCCATAATCCAATTAAAGTCTGAAAAAGTATCCTCCTGTTCTTTCCACGTACTATCGATTCCATTGGTATTATTTCATTTGTAAAAAAAAAAAGAAGGAAATCTTAAAATCTGTTCATCGTTTGATGTTTTTATAGTGGCAAAATACAATGAAAAAAAAACCCTTAATGAATTAGACAAAGCAGCTGACAAATTGTATGATGACTGTACCAACAAAAACCACGAACGTGTTTAGTTAATGACCACGACATCCTAATTCACCGATAAATAACCCTTTTGCACGGCTTCATGAGAAAGGCCAAAGAATAGCGAATGGTATTTCATCAAACAATCCATGATCTGATTGTATCTTTATCATAGGACATAGAGATGAACGGCACTTTGGTTTACGTTCCGTTCAACGAAAAACAATTTTGTTCTCACCTGTCAATACAAGTATCACGCGGCATCAGTTGATGCTGAACTGCTAAGCACAAAATCGATTACGATTGGACCACGCCTCCTTCAAGAACAAAAGTACAAATTGTCAGGATTTCTACAGCAGATCCAGTTGACTGGACTAGGCTATTATCTTATGACAGTCGACTCCATTAGAATAAAACGTACGGAATGGCATCATATGCTTAATTCTCTAAAAAGCAAAATTGCCAGTTTCTGAGGAAATTTAAGATTTATATAAAATAGACAAAAGTTGACATACTGTTTTGGCTGAACTATTTTTGTGCCATTTCCCGAAAGTTTTAGATCTTTGAGTGTGTTTCCAGCAAGGGTGTATTCATTCAAAATGGTCACATCCGGTGTTCTTCTGACATTTCTTGGAGTTTTTGTGTGCGTTCAGGGGAGGCTTTTCCGGTCTTCCCCTGAAACCTGCAGTACGGAGCGGACGGAAATGGACATAACTAGAACGCTGACCGTCACCCACGAGGGGGTGCTGAAGACTGTAGAATGTGTGGCCCGTGTCAGCGTCAACGAATGTGAGGGGTCCTGTCTGTCAACGGCCTCTCCCAATGTCCACACTTACCCGGACTTTAAAAAGGTAAAAAAAAATGTGTCTCTCTCTCTCTCTCTCTCTCTCTCTTCTCATACTATCTTTCATTATGTTCATCGTGGAAATGGCAAACTTGTCTGCAATATATATATATATATATATATATATATATATATATATATGTATATAGATATATATGTTTTGATTATACATGTAGAGTTTTGTAGTATTATTGTATAGTATCCCCGCATATAAAAACAAATACACGGATGCTTAAGATTTTAAAAGAAAAAAATGTTATCAAAAAACAAAGAGTAAATGAAATTTGACAGTATTACCATCTGAAGCATTTTACAAATAAATGTAGTTTTACTGTCGCTGGATATAAAGAAACATCACTTTCCCGGTCATGATTTTCACCAGTCGGCATTTAAAATTCAAACAAATGGATAGATGTAATGTAGACAATTACGTTTCGAAAGAATACAGTAGCGATTAATTTCCTTTTAGAATGACCTTGTAATAATTCATACTTAGTATAATGCAATCGCCTTCTTAAATTTCAGTATTTGCAATTGCTCATATTATAAAACTGAACAGCTAAAAACAAAAATACGTATATAATATAAAAAATGTACGTTATGGAATCAAAATTCACAATATTGGAAAGAGAGAGGAGAAAGAGAGAGAGAGAGAGAGAGAAAGCAGTAACAGAGACATTATCACTTTTCTAACAGAGAATTTTCGTGACACAAGTATAATTGTCGTTTTCCGTTTTATTTCCCAGGACTGCAAATGCTGTAAGGAAGGACGCCTGGTTTCGCGCCAAATAGCGCTACAAGAGTGCTACAGCAATGGCGTCGTGTTAGCCGGAGTACAACCGACAACTTCCATCACAGAACCCGCCGACTGCGATTGTTTTCCCTGTACAAATTAAAATCAGGAGAGAGTCATAGAAGAGGATATTATGGGGTCTTGAAAACTTGCATGAGTGTCATTTGAACGTGTCCAAACAAAGCTGGATTTCTTTGTTCTTCTAGTGATATATGGGAACATTTTTTTTTCAAATTGGAAAACTTTTATCCATTAATAGTCCGCTTTGCCTCCGGAGCGACAAATATATTAATGCGATTTTTTATTCTTATCGTGGTGACATAGTATTAGATTTTTTACAGGGTGGACACATACATCAGTCTTTATGTCTGGTGAGCTGACGCATACTGGAAGTATCTTTTTTTACCGTAAACAAAACTTCTGATACACAATAACATTTTTAATGACATTTTTTACCTTTTATATTTGACTTAAAACAATACTTAATTCTGTCTAATTTCCATCTGTTTTGATTTATTGCATTTTCTCTTCCAATACACCGTCATTGCCGTTATATTTGTCTTATTTCATCCTTGTGAATTTTTCCTTTTTACTTTTGATCCGCCTTGGGCGGAAACTTACTATATTACACTTTATTGCACCAAGGTTACTAATAACTGTATATTAGCACTTCTACCTAATTGATTTCTCACAGAACTGTTTTTATCATGACTGTGACTTATTATTATGTATAGTGTACATAACCACACGTAATCCACACATTATAACACCTGGATATTAACGCCGACCTCAATTTGAAATATTAGGCATAACATACATTGTATAAATGTTAAGAGGGTTCGATGGTTGTGACCTTTTTTAGACTATTTTAATCTTCTAAAGAAGAAGAGGTCTATGTAAAGATATAAGAAAATTATCAAATTTTAAAGCTAAATTTTTTGGATTTTTTCTTTACTAAAGTTAGTTTATGGCCAAAAATATCATATGTTTAAGTTTAAGGCAGATCTGATGGTTAATTTGTTTACCACCCAGTCTTCTTAGCAACTGTTGGCCACTGACTGAATGTCAGATAATGAAACAGAAAGATCTACATGAAATTGCTGTTTGACATTAACTACCAAAAAAACACAGTATTGGTCACTGGCATTATCATTGGTTGTCTTACTTAATTATGAAAACAAAATGATAGAATAGTACTAATGATATTTCTAAATTATCCTCATTAACACGTAGAATATTGGTTTATGTAAATTTACTGACGTCAAACAGTTAATATATAAAGATTTTTTTCTGTTATGTTTTCTCTTAGTTATTAAACCTTTTGCCATATGTTTGAGAAGTGATTAATATTAACTTTGTATGTTAATGTTGCAGTAACTTGTTTTCATATCAATAACTCTAGCTTTAATTTAAGCAAATATTCACATGTACAATGCATAATCTGACGGGAGTTCTGTAAAATATTCACCGTTTAATTTCACACATGTGATATCAGCTTAAAAATAATTAAATAAAATGTATGAATTATTTGTATAAACCTTATGGTTGTTTACTCATGTATAATTATATTATTAAGACAAGGTATATCGAGGGTCAATCAAAAAATACGAAGACATATCGCTGTCTGTCATATATGTTTACTGAGTATTTAAGTCATAGCTAACACATTGACATATGCGCCAACAAATATTTAAATGTTATCTAAAATTTCATTCCATTCGGTGAAAATGTATTTTAGTAACCTGAATTTAAAAGCAGTATGTTTTGTCACCACGGAGCACGGTAGGTCTAATATGTGATACCAAGACAAAGCAAGGTTGCACAGTTTATTAAAATACCCCGTCTATATTTCACGCTTCGTATCTTGTGCTTTTCACCCCAGGATTTTG
Source organism: Magallana hongkongensis (assembly GCA_016163765.1). Taxonomy (NCBI): domain Eukaryota; kingdom Metazoa; phylum Mollusca; class Bivalvia; order Ostreida; family Ostreidae; genus Magallana; species Magallana hongkongensis. Next base: position 16,814,283 of record WFKH01002636.1, on the reverse strand, counting down.
ACACGACTGTACATGATTTGATATCCTATTTCCTCACAATTGATCGAGGTTTAGAAGTCAGTTCTCTGATGTTTTGTTGTTTTTTTTAATTTTTGTTTACCGTGCATCTCTTCGTTTACAATAGAGAAATCCTTGAACGTCAAATAACGTTACTAAATTTACTGATTATCTATTTTCTTACGGGATGTTTGATGTCCAAATCACAGTGTCTAACAACCCAAAAGTTGTTTAAGGTGGAATATTATACCACATCATCACAAAATGGCTGACCCCTGATCGAAACGACATTTCGTTCTATTAAAAGGATTTTATCGACGGCAACATGTAACTTACTCCATAGCCGAGTGGATAAAGTGTCGGGCTTGTGATCTGTACATCCCGAGGTCGAATCCCGCAGGGGCTTTTGTTGTTACTTACTGAATTGAATTTTTTAGATATTCATTTTTTATCCCCAAACTGCAAATTTTTCGCATATTTGACATATGTACAGTTTATTTATTATTATATTTCATAATCAAATAATTTACTGTGAATTTGAGTGACTTTTTCCAGGTATGTTATTCCACCTAAAGGATGTTGTTTATTAACGGTGTGATTTCTCAAATTCGGATTGTTATAATGTTCAGTGTCATGAGTAAAATTTGTTCTAAACACAAAAAGTATTTATTAAAGGAATTATTATTGACATTACATTCGATATTTTTACTAATTTATGGAATTAGGCTCAAACAAAGATGGACTTAAGCAAAACAGAGGAAATTTGGACTAAATTTTTCAGATTTAGTTTTCCGCTAAAACTTTTTTGGCAGTACTATAATATCAAAAGTTAAGATTTTATTTATTGGTCAATATAATTTTGCATATTTCTGTTGGTTTTATCCCACTTATTCATTAAGATAATCGTATGGAACGCAATACAAAAATATTGAATGCTAAAAAACGACAAATTAAAGACACCATATCTCAAAATTTTGATCATTGACCTCATATAAGTTTTACGCCAGCAGAATAAGGCCATTATATAATTATTTTAATACTTTAAATGTTTTTAAAAAATAGTATTATCATCATTCAGTTTTTAGCTCACCTGAGCTGAAAGCTTAAGTGAGCTTTTCTGATCACTTTTTGTCCGGCGTCCGTCTGTCTGTCTGTCCGTAATTTTTTTTACATTTTCAACTTCTTCAGAACCACTGGGCCGATTTCAACCAAACTTGGCACAAAGCATCCTTGGGTGAAGGGGATTCAAGTTTGTTAAAATGAAGGGCCACGCCCTCTTTCAATGGGAGGTAATTAAAAAATCATAAAAAATTTGTTGTTTTCAAAAATCTTCTTCTCAAAAACCATTGGGCCAGAAAAGCTGAAACTTGTGTGGAAGCATCCTCAGTTAGTGTAGATTCAAGTTTGTTTAAATCATGAGCCCGGGGGGTGGGGGGGGGCCAGAGGGGGGGGGGGGGGGGTTAATTGTTACATAGTGAATGAAAACTTAATGCTTTGTATCTGTTTAGTGCCACTGCCATTCATAAACTGTATTTTATTTTTTAAAGGGTTTACTTGTATGTAATATTTTCACAATTGAGAAAATCTCTATCATAGTGTAAAATTTAAAGGGATTTTTCTAAATTTTTCAAATAATATTCAATGGTAATTAACTCAAAAAGAAGTCATTGACCTACTTTTTTGAAAGTGAAAAATAACACTTCAATCAAAGGTCTATAACATACAATAGATGTTTTTTTTATTATCATCAGTACACTTTTTTTCATTCTGAGTAAATTTTAACGCCACCCTTAACGATAAAACATAACTTTTGACAAATGAATTTGAAGTTTATTTGACATTATTTCCAAAGCAACCAGTACACAAGAGGTAGCATAGAATCAATCTTTTGCCAGTCAATGCACTACATGTAAAGTGCAGTTTCTGGATAGTTTGCAATGTCAAAAATCTAACGGGAAATCCTGAAGTACTTTTAACATTTCTTGAATGATATCTTTATAGAACACGCATATACACTGTACATGTACTTAAAACTTTAAGAATATCTTAATGAATAATTATTTTCATTTAATTTCCTTCATTTAATAAACCTTTTTAGAGGGAAGGGTGGTCGTGGCGGGCCTTTTTTAGACCATATTTATCTCCTTTAGATGAAGAGTCCTGTATACAATTATTCAAAAAAAAACATTTAAATTTAAAATCTATGTATTTTGATTTTTTCTTCACTAAATGATACTTTATGGTCAAAAATATCATATGGTCAAAATTCATATATAAATAAAAACAAATATGATGGGTGATTTGTTGACCATCCAGCTTCCTTGAATGCTCAAATACATACACGAATATCACAGGCACATTATGTTATATATTTTTCTCATGATAAAAATATATTTTCCCTACCAACGTTAGGTGCCTGTAATGTATGCCATAAGAAGGGTTAACTTTATCTTTAGTTAGTTTAAACATTATAATATTATTGTGTTGATGTTTGCTGCACGTGTCCTCTGAAAATGTTCTTTCAAGCTGGCATGAAGTCGAATAAGCATTGTTCCCCATTCATCTCCGACGACCGCCATTTTAGTTTTCGGTTTATTTTAATACGTTCACCAGAACATACTTCCTATTTACGCATTTAAATTTGGCTTCATGTCAGCCATAACACCTATTCACAGTGTACTTTATGTTCATAGCCTAGCTATCAAAATCGGATCTTAACAGGTATGTATAACTGAATGAAAACTTTTTTTTCCGAACAATGAATTCATTATTACACTAATTAGAAATTGATTTTTATCTAAATCGTACCTAAAACATATCTTTTTATTGCTCACGAACAATTTTCATTACAATCGTTCTGCCTCGTTTCCTTTACCTGGTACCATCCAATAAAGTACTAATTAGACCAAAATAGATTAGTTTTTACATTAGACTAACAAGGTCTACGTAAAGATCGAAGGAAAAACACTTGTTACGACGAAAAGGTATACTTTTCAATCAACAAAACTGTTTATTGCTTCAGTCCGCATTTCGTTATGACATTAGTATGCGCAAAGGTGAGTTCAGTTCAATTCATCCATACATCCGCAATTTTTGTACGAACAACGTTACAGGAAAAGAGTCTGTTTGATTAAGCTTTTAGAACATCGAACGGAATGTCAATTACTTGTGACGATGTTAAGAAATTTCCTTTCCGACCCATATTAACACAAAGTCGGGCAACTCCGAATGAATAAATTTATGTTTTAAATTCATGCTGCAAAATTTTATTGATTCTTCTAAAGTTTTCTATATATGTTTGAAGCTTCAAATTTCAATTAATGTGGTAAGTTTACGCAGTTTTGAACGCTGGTAGAACTCTGGTTAATTTCCGTGAAATCAGAGAAACAAGTATCTGTATCTGTGTTTTTTTGTGTTGTGTATGCCCAAATTTTCCGCAGCTGTAAAGTATATTGTGTCATGTTCATTTGGCCGTGACGAAGCAAAGAAAAGTTATTGGATAGTAACTAGTTTTTGGACGAGGCGCAGGACAGTAAGAAATTTACTGGATCCATTTAACAAAATATACGTTTCTGTATGTTTTATGGAAATGTTTGAACCAAACTAGATATTCTTAGAGGTGCGACACTCATTGCTTTTGTTGATTATCATATTGCGTAATTTTGTGATTTTAATTTTTTCAGTGGTATTTATTAAGAATGTTTACAAGCGCTTGTCGTTTAAGAAGCATTTTTGGTGTCTGAATTTCAAGTACAGTGTTGTGTATACATAAACAACAAAACATCAGGTAACTCTTAACGATACAATTTTACGTTAACTTTGAGACTGTAATATTATCTTTAATCTTTGTTTTGAATAATTCACAACAACAAATATAGGGGACTATAAAGTACTCTTAAACGCCACGGATATTAGGTCACGGATACTCAACCAATAAAAGTTGGTCGGCAATTTTAAAATGATGAATTGTTTTGTCATATGAAAGGAAATAATTTCCATACCTTGATTTTAGAACCGTTTTAACAAGAGCTTGGACTATCTGTGGGATGTTACTATCTAGTTTGCTCATCAAAACAAGCTTTCAAATATTGACCTACTTTCTTCTAATTCGCTAAAATAAGCTCATTAATAATTATAGACTGTCAAAACCGGACAGTTGTTTGCCAAAATCTGCTCTGCTGTGTGAAATTGACGCTGTTTCAACGAAATATACATCCCTGGATGAAGTCGGACGGGTGTCATTGCGTTCAATGTATTCATATCTATTAGCGAATGACTGAACAGTTAACCATGAGTTGACTCCGCCTTCATCAAATCGGAGTTTGTCACGTACTGCCCAAAATCCAAGCTCTTGTTAAAACGGTTCTAACTATCAAAAAGAAATTGTCCATCGCACTTGTCAAATAAAATGTCCAATATCAGTGCTTTTGTAATTCGAGGACCAATAAAATAAATTCGAAGACTTTGCCATAGCTTTGATTGGACCTAACACCGAATAATTTTGAAACCTCAAACTGACTATAAGCATGGTATTCTATGCATCAAATTATGACTTGATATATTGTTTTGTTAAACAGTAATCAGTTACTGTACTAAAAACAAATAGTCCTCATTAAAATTAACTAAAAGGATGGCGTCGGACGTCACGGAGCAACGAGAAGTGATAACAGTATGAATTCAACTCGGAAACGCACAGAAGCACACTGTGAAAATGCACGATGAAGCAAATTAAATATGTCAAAAGTTATTTGCACATTATTTTTTTTTCACTTTCCAAGCAACATATTAACTAAATGCAATATTGTTTTTTTCAATATCCTTTCATTCACATACTCGCTCACTCACATTCAACTGTTTTTTATTGGAAGAGGCTGGTTAAGTTGAAAAAATAACCCCCAAAAAATTAAAAATAAACCCAAACAAATAAATAAAATTTTGCACATTAATTTTGTGTTTAGATGTAAAACATTTTTGGGGGTGGTGAAAACAGTGTTTCGGACATCAAACAGCCCGAAAGAGAATATCAGTATATATATTTGGTCGAAAGAATTAGTAACTTCATGTTTTCCCTACTGTGTAGGAAGAGATACACGATAAAAATAAATACATCGAATAAATAAATAAATTATGTTTCTCGCACATTTCTGAGTAAATAACATGTCAAGTGGTATGTACATGTAAACGTTTCAAAATGCAGAGTGAAAGGCACAAGAGACTTACCGTGATATATAGATTGGGTATTTTAATAAAATGAGCATGCACCATCTTGACGTCATGTTTAGGACGTTACCGTGCTCCGTGGTGACAGAACATGTTGTTAAAATCGGGTAACATTTATAAATACCTTTTTCATCAAATGGTATGAAACGTCACAGATCAATAAAAAAATGGTGATACATAAATTTATTTCTTAGCTTTCACTTTCATAAAAAAACTATGAGAAACAGCGCTATTGTATACGTATTTTTTGATTGGCCTCGTATTTCATATCACATCACGTGAATCTAAACACACGTTCGGCAACTACGTGCGACTACCTGGTTCCGATCGTATAGAAAGATTGTTGAAGGGAGATGAAGGATAAAAGAGAAGAGAGAAAGACCTATAGAATGCAGAAAAAGACAATCCGTGGTATTTAGGATGCAGAAAAAGACAATCCGTGGTATTTAGGACTCTGAAAAGTATGTGTTTATACACTGAAGCATGCCAGTGTTAATAAAATTGTTTGTCAAATTAACGGCAAAAATTCCAATGCCTAATAATTTTATTGTACTTTTCACTGCAGGAGGAATATTTGCCTAAATTGCGAAGACCCAAGCGAAGCATAAGAAATCAAAGATATTTTACCAAAAGTCAGTCCAAAACATTATGTCTTAATTTTGCAAATAATTCACCTTAGACTCACAGCAAACCTACAAAAACATATACTTATAAATAGAAATTAACCCATTTTTTATGCTTTATCAATGTTTGGGAATATTTCACCCGATATCCTGGTCTGGTTCTCTGCAATTTTTATTACAGTGTGTCACAGCGTGTGTGTGTGCGTGCATGGTTGGGGTTTGGGGTGGAAAGGGGGGGGGCAGACAAATAAAAATATTAATGTAGTCTTTTTATGCACACCTTTTATAATGATATGCTATGGTATGCGACTTTTTGAAAAATCTCATAGACCCCAGTAACTGGGGCAACTGAGATCAGACACGAGGTACTGAAGTGGCTATCCTGCCACCTCCTCGGCATGAAGCCACTCTCGAGGACTTCCCAAGGGATGTGCCTTTTCCTCTGCATTGGAGGGTCCAGTCCTACTTGGTGTTCCGATTGAACCCCGCCGCGGTTGCCCGGGACATCTACTCCCTGGAGAAGGTGGGCGGCCGCCCACTATTATCATACGGGATGTCCTGCGTGGTTGCTCCAAGCCCAGCCAAGGCGGCGCAAGCTCCAGGCCAGTTACAATGTAACGAAAGACAAGGACAAGCCCGTACAGATCGAGAACGGGTTCACCGAGTTCGAGGACTAGCCTGTCCTTCGCAGGTTAGCAGTGGAGTCAGGAAGCCGTCCCCCTTTCGGCTTCCTGACGGGAGGATACATTGCAGCAGACTTCACTGCGGATATGCCGGAGCTCGCAGGATCCACCTGTCGGTGATCGAGGAGTGGTGCGCCTGCCCCCTCTGAAGTCATCCGGCGGGAGCTCCTGCACCTGGAGATGCAGAAAAGAATTGACCCGTCAGATGGCGATAGATGCTTGACAGTACCGGTGAGTTCGGGGGCAACCCACGTTTAGATACGGTATACAAACACTATATGATATACAAACACTATGAGATTTTGATGCAGTGCTATTAGATTTGTACGCTATGACAATGTTTTGATGCAATAATTGTCTTGCTATTTTTTAATGAATCCTTGTCAATTAAATATTATTTTAATGAATGCCACGGATTTTTCTTAATGGACACAAGTGAATGTAAAGAAAATGATTTGTAAATAAAATTTTTTTTAGAAGTGCACTGACCAGCTAGATGGGGCTTCTGAGATCGATGTCTTGACGATGTAGACATCACAGTATGCCCTTCTGTCCGAGCCACGAATGTTGATGCCTGGTTTTCAAGCGATATTTGCGACAACTGGTTCCGTTGTGTTTGCCAAGGTTTCGAAAATGATGAGGAATTTGTTGCCATTTCTCCTGTATGCCAGAGCTGCGCCCATTGGGAGGTCTAGAAATAGCGTTTCAGCCCCACCATCTCCGACTCCACATATTCGCGGAAAATTTTTTACGCATGCGCTGGTTGCATCATTAAAATAAATATTTTAAAATTAACCTTATTTCCTTTCTGATCAAATATAAATTTCTCAGAAACTCGCATCTATCTTTTGTTGTCTTCATTTTTTTATAAATAAAATTAGGCAATTTTTCTATTCATTAGTTAATAACGACGAAAAGATATGTAACCAGTGTAAGTAATTAATATTAAATGTTTATTTGTAAACGTTATTGTTTCAGTGTGCATGTGTGTTTGGGTTTTTTCCAGGGGAGATTGCCCACATGTAACTTTACCATACGACCCTGCCCTTGATTCCAAACCCTAATGAGACATGAAATTTAAAATTTTGATAGATGGCTTTATGTTCTTTCTTTATATGCAGTCAGTTTTTATTCAGTATCAGCAGAAGTAAAGAAGACAATTTTTTTAAAACATTAAATGCATTAACACTATATGACAATTTTGGCCCCGCCCTAGAGTCAGAACCCCTTTTTTATAATTTTCGTAGAGAGCTTCCTGGTCTACAAAATTCTGAATTTTGAATTTTTCCTTACAGGTGTGTGGGAGTAGAGAAGATAATTTTTAAACATTATATGCATTTACGCTATACCTGCCCTAGAGTCAAAACCCATACATGTACTCCAGGGGACATGACATTTACAATTTAGTAGAGGATTTCCTGGTTAACATAATTATGGAGTTAGTTTTTCTTACAGATGTGTGAGAGTAGAGAAGAAGATTTTTAAACATAATATGCATTTACACTATATGGCCGTATTGCTCCCCCCCCCCCTTTTACGGCCTGAACCCCTGACCGAGGGGCCATGAATTTCACAATTTAGGTAGAGGAGTTCCATGCATTCAGTTTATTCCCCAAATGATGTATATGGGAGTAAAGAAGAAGATTTTCTAAGATTTAATACATTTTCATTCTACGGCAATATTGGCCCCGCCCTATGGCCTAAACCCCTGTCCCAGGGGTCATGAATTTCATAATTTAGGTAGAAGACTTCATTGACATCATAATCATGCATTTAGTTTATAACAAATAACCCCTGACCCAGGGGCCATAAATTTCAAAATTTTGGTAGAGGGCTTCATGGACATCTTAACCATGCGTCAGTTTTTTCCTCACATGTGTGGGAGTAGAGAAGAAGATTTTTGAAAATTTGGATTTTTTGCATATTTTGCTCCGCCTGTGGCGCCCTGGGAGTGGTAGAGCCATGAATTTCATAATTTAGATTTCTCTTACCATAGAGATGCTTCACACAAAAAATGGTAACCATTGGCCTTGTAGTTTTCAAGAAGAAGTTAAAAATGTAAAATTGTTAACGCGCAACGCACGACGACGGACGAAGACCAATTGCAATAGGTCACCTGAGTGACTGAGGTGACCTAAAAAAATTATAGTTCCTTGACGCTGTAAATCATGAGATTTTTCTCTAACTATACACATATTACCAACAACTGGTTAAGTATTATTTGAGGAGATTTTGCAAATGTCCAATTAAAAGCTTATTTTTGAATGGCTGTGCAAACAAGTTGAACACCGCGTGGAAGTTAATTTGAGAATGAAAAGAGCGGAAGAAAACATTGGTTTTACATGTGACTATAGTTAAGAGTTGTAAAACCATCAATTCTCTCAGAATAAAGGGCAAAAAGTGCATCTAAAATTTCCATTAGATCTTACTTCAATGAGCTTGAATCTATCTTTGGCAAATATGAATTGAAAGATACTTTTAGTTTACAACATTTAGGAAAAAGGTTATGAATAAATAATATAAGTTATCCAATGTACACGTAGTTGCCAGGAAAGGTTATCAACCGCAAACAGTAATGTCTGAGAGAAGCAAAACGGTCACCATATTGGTACTCTGATGAATGCAGTAGGGAAAAAAATCCCTAAATTTCCTGGCTTCCCAGGACAAAGAATGATGTCCGAGCGATTTGAGTAAGTTTGTTCGAGGATATGATTCGTTCGTTATACCCACCTTTGAAGAGGGTCGGAGCACGTCTAACAAACATGCTGGTCTTTTTTGTACATGCTCTTAACGTAAAATAATTGACTTTTTTTTTCTTCAAAAATAGCTCTAAAGGCAGGAAAATCACGGTTTTGTACGAAGGGTCATCGATAAAGTCTCCAAGTCCAAAGCGCAAACCATGCTATTTGATGCTGGATTATTTGACTCCAGACGAGGATCCACAAAGAAGGGAAAATGTGCTCATCACAAACAGAAAAAATGGTTGTTGTCATGGATTAGATGGAAATATTAGATCTGATTGGAAGTTAGAAGAAAAAGATGATAGACATAACAACCCAAACACGGACCACAGCCCAGAGGACTACCAAAACCTGCTCCCAAACGGATGGAAAGCGTTCATATGACTCCTTAGCGGACCCAGCAGACATGTAAATTGTGTCTTCAAAACTTAATGAGATGCTGTTCCTTCTGAGTAGAAGAAATATTCCTGTATTGAATTGCATGGCTCACTTCAACTCCCACCCTTCTAGGAAGGCAGTCTTGTGAACATTGTGGCCTTTGAAGAATATCCCATCTTAAATATCCCGATGAGAGAACACACAGCTTGTCTACAACAGTGAAGTAGTGACAGTAGAAATGGATGAGGGGTACTCTTCACCACCTGTTAAAGTGGCACGGTGACTCAAAATAAATGTTTTTCTTTTCGATTATGACAACGGAAATAAGAAGAGCTACTTGAAATTTCATCATACGGAAGGTTTCACGCATCATAAGTCATCACCTATCAATTTACAAGTCATTAAAATTCATCCGGAAATTGCACACGTAAACAAACCGAGTTGTTTTGGACATTGGTTTAGCGTCACGTGATTGCGATTTCTGTCTAAAAATAGTTACAGTGGGATTGACACACTGAAAAATGAATTTGAATTTGAAGCTGTTCGATGTCTGGAGTAAGAAATATGCATTAATAGAGAATGCATCTTAATAAATATATAGTTCTTGAAGACATCATGTTTCACTGAGAGGCTTCTGGCTCATGATGTATGCCACGCTGCAGTATTTACATTCCCTTGCGCTTGCGTGGCTATGAAGCGGAAGGAAAACTCAATATTTTCGTGTTGGCCCAACGCTTAATTCTATTTTTCTCTTTTTAATTTGATTTATTTACTTTTGAACACCGTAATTTTTCAAAAGTTCATCTTTTCATATGATATATAAAATATGTGGAAATCGTGTAAAAATTCAATATTTGCTAAATCATGGATTTGTGCGTCACCATGTCCCTTTAAGAAAACTTTGTTGACAGGGAACAAGAAGTGCCACATAAAGAAGTTGACATTGATATTGTTGTAACTGGTGATCTGATTCCCTTTTTCGAAGTAACAAATAACGTACTGAATAAAAAGACCACTGGAAGAAAGGGAATGGTTTTAACATTAGAAGTATACAAATAAAGGACGGAAGTGCTTGGGGACTGGGGACTTGTGCTTTATAGCCCATGTGCTAAAATCCGGATGGTTCACCCAATTTAGCACAACAAACGGTATCACTTTGTGGATATGGTATATGAACCGTACACAGTGAGGTGTATCCCATGCCCATAATTCCCTTAATCAGTTGATCTTTGGTTCTTGACTTAGGGACCGTCTGTAGCTAGTGTTTCATGGATGCCCACATATTCTCTATCGGATTAGGCATGGTTGTCATAACATAGAGTATTCCCTTTTCAGCCATCCAACAGTTGGGGCACATTTTTCCGAATCACTTTTTGTGTCACTGGTCGGAGATTTGGAAGAGGCGTCATTCAACATTTTTCGGTACCGACGATCTCGCCGAGATTAGAAAACTAGTAACCCAGAGTAAAGACTTAAACATGTAACCATCTGTTACCATATGTTAATATGCCTAATGTCAAACAAAAAGATCATACTCGCATACATGTTTATTGATCCATTTATCAAAAAAAAAAAACCTGCTTGCAACTGATATACTATTGCTAGATACTATACTGTAATACACTACCTGCGTTGGGGATTTCTTTCAGAGAAGAGTTGTTAATAGACATTGACACTTATGAGCATTTACATTTAATGTGTTGACCAATTGTAAACTTATCTAGTTTAAATCTAGTTTAAATGTTTTGGCATTTGTGTGTTTAAAAACACCTTTTTTCTTCGGTTAAACAGCATTTACGCGGAATGAATTTATGCATATATCTTAAGTAAAGCATATTTGAACGATCCATCGCGACATTTTGTTTGAGAATTCTCCAAACCCGATTTTGCCCCCCAAAAGAGTACTGTTCTTCTTTTTCCAACAAATTTACATTACCTTCCAGTGTCCGCGCTTTACCCTACTTATATACAATTTAGACGAGCGTCAGTACACTTAAAACTTGCATGTAGTGGGACATTGAGGAATCATTATCGTGCTAACACCTACAATGACGCGAGGTCTGTTTTAGGTTTTGTTGAAGACCCACAAAATCGTTCTGGGGTTTTTTTAAACTCTCAATCCGGAGATATCAGGATCTTCGCCCTTATCCTGAAGATTTTTTTTCTTAAGGCTCACGAGGAAAAGGAGACTGATAGCTTAACGGACAAGACCCCAAACCTTCTTTTGATCTGGCATCTGCACATCATAGTTAGCATCTATCTATTCGCCATTTTCTAAAGTTTTTTTTTCTAAAACCTGGTTAATTCTATTCAAATGCTGTTTGTTTACATAACTAAGAAGTGTGAGCTCTTACGTTATCTTGATTTTGATTGAATACCTACACAAAGTACTGTTAACTTTTAAATAAAAAAGTACATAAAAAAGATGGGTGTATAGCATTCCGAAAAAAAATGAAAAGCACGTGAAGTGTACATTTTGTTTATGAAAATGTTCTTGCAAGTTGAACAATAAGCTTGCCTAGCTAGCCACTACGTATATATTCGTACTCTAAGCATCGAATTCAAGATGGCTACCATAGTTACCACTTTGTAACAAACATAATATAACTTAAACCTATAGCGGCTATCATAGTGCTATCTGCTACGATCTTGAACGCAGCCCGGGTCAATTTATTTTCAGGTGCTTGTTTGTTTATTTAAACTGAGAAGTTTTCATTCTCCAATTCCTATTTAAGATTTATGTCAAGGGGAGCTGATATCTATTGTGGTATATCTTAATGTATTTGTATATGTTTGATTCCGGAAATGTATGTATATATATATATATATATATATATATATATATATATATATATATATAGGCTAACGACACAAACAATTGAAATTGTCAAATTTTCGGGACAACCAGTCCCTTCTTCAGAACGTAAGAAAAAAAATTACATAGGAAAAAACAAAGAAAACAAAATCTAGCACTACAACTAACACTACTTAAGAAACTATAAAAAAAAATAATAACTACATTTTATACAGTTTTGATAATCAATGTTGGTAAGGTTTTGCCAAAGCGACCGATCGCTCTGGAGCAATCAATCGACTGTCAACTTCACGCCTGATCGAGTTAATTAGGCTAATTAAAATTGATGTCCGAGTTAATAAAGGAAAATTCAAACACCCGATGTTAAGTCGTACGGCGCTTTGGTTTAGATCCGAAGTATTTATAAATTATGCAAAGAATCGGATTTTGGTGTAAAGGAGAAAAATAATTAAATCAAAAATAAAGAAATATTACTAAAAATTATTTATAAATGAAAAATGGTATAATAAGTAATAACTGATAGGTCGCAGTTGACAGATTTGGTAAGATTACTATATAGGTATCAGGTGAAGTTGGGCTATGACACGTTCATTTTAATGAAGTCAATTTGCTTCTTCATGCCTTCAGGTCTGAATGAATTAAGTCTGTGCATCCAGAACTTTTCTTTGCTTTTCCTCTCCGCGTCTGTCCACTGAGGATCATGGTCAATAACCACTACTGTCATGTCTTCCCATTTGTGACCACTTATTTTAAAATGTTCCCCGACGGGCTCCTTGATTTTCTTGGTCTTTATGGTCGAGCGGTGGTTGTTTATTCTTCTGCGGAGGTCACCTGTTTCCCCAATGTATTTCTTGGAGCAAACCTTGCAACTGATGAGATAGATGCAGTTGTCTGTTCGGCAAGATGTGTTGCGCAATATTTTGTAGGTACGACCCGTAATGGGGCTTTTGAAACTGTCCGTGTTGATGCTGTGCTTGCACAACAGGCATCTGGCGTCTGAACACGTTTTAAAGCCGCCATTGGGCAAAGGGTTGTCTAATCTTGCTCTCGCTACCATGTCCTTTAAGTTCCTTGGGCGTTTAAATGCAGCCATTGGTTCAGGCCCTAGGGTGGGGGCAATATGGCCATATAGTAAAAACGTATTAAATCTTTGAAAATCTTCTTCTCTACTCCCATAGATATTTGTTAAAAACTTAATGCATGGATATAATGTCCATGAAGCCCTCTACCAAAATTGTTAAATTTATGGTCCCTGGGTCAGGGGTTCAGGCTCAAGGGTGGGGCCAATATGGCCATATAGTAAAAACGTATTAAATTTTAGAAAATCTTCTTTTCTACTCCCATAGATATTTGTTAAAAACTAAATACATGGTTATTATGTCCATGAAGCCCTTTACCAAAATTGTGAAATTTGTGGTCTCAGGGTCAGGGGTTCAGGCCCTAGTGTGGGGCCAATATGGCCATATAGTAAATCTTAGAAAATCTTCTTCTCTACTCCCATAGATATTTGTTAAAAACTAAATGCATGGATATGATGTCCATGAAGCCCTCTACCAAAATTGTGAAATTTATGGTCCCTGGGTCAGGGTGTTCAGGCTCAAGGGTGGGGCCAAAATGGCCTTATAGTAAAAATGTATTAAATTTTAGAAAATCTTCTTCTCTACTCCCATATATATTTGTGAAAAACTAAATGCATGGATATGGTGTACATGAAGTCTTCTACCTTAATTGTGAAATTCATGACCCCTGGGATAGGTGTTTAGGCCCTAGGGTGGGGCCAATATGGCCATATAGTAAAAATGTATTAAATCTTAGAAAATCTTCTTTTATACTCCGTATATATTTGTGCAAAAGTAAATGCATGGATATGATGTCCATGAAGTCTTCTACCTACATTTTGAAATTCATGACCCCTAGGACAGGGGTTTAGGCCCTAGGGTGGGGCCAATATAGCCATACAGTAAAAATGTATTAAATCTTAAAAATCTTTACTCCCACACATGTGGGCAAAAAACTGAATGCATGGTTATGAACTCCTCTACCTGTATTGTGAAATTTATGACCCCTAAGTCAGGGTTCAGGACCTAGCATTTGGAGATTATTTGGAAAGTGTTGAAAGGGGGGGGGGTAAACAGTTAATGGAGTTATTTTCCCTTGCTTCTTCCTAATGGAGTTATCTTCCTTAGCTTGTTCATATTTAGTAATTAATCATTGAATATAGAAAAATAATGAAGCTGTCCATCAAAGTTATTGATAAGATATTGTGAAAGCATTTGAAAAGAGTTCAGGGAAGAGGATTATAACAGTTAATGGAGTTATCTTCCCTTGCTTCTTCATAATGGAGTTATCTTCCTTCGCTTGTTCATATTTAGTAATAAATCATTAAATAGAATGTAATTATAAAGTTGTATGATCAAAATTGTTATGCAAGTATTTTTATCATTTGAAACAAAAACAGTTTTTTAAATTTTTTAAGATAAACAAATAGACTTGTTAATAGTAAAGTAATAAGTAGTATACAAGCCACCTTGTTTTAGTTTATCTATGAAAACATATAAACATAAAACCTGTTTTGTAAGCTAACATACGTGGGATAAATAAATTGAATGGAATCTGGGCACCTCTTCTTTAGTATGTCATACACTCTGTTAAGAGATTCAAGTCTTGTGCTAAACTATAGGGTTAAGATCGAGTCCTTTCCAAAAAATTTCAGACAGGGAGGTGGCTGTCATTACATTATTATTATCTTCTAATCCATTATGAAACTCAATTAAATGCATTTATGAGACTCCTTGACAATTTTGTGTATGGGCTATGGTACTCAGGTGACCGTTAAGGCCACTTGGCCTCTTGTTAATTAGCCTAATTAACTCGATCAGGCGTTAAGTTGACAGTCGATTGATTACTCCAGAGCGATCGGTCGCTTTGGCAAAACCTTACCAACATTGATTATCAAAACTGTATAAAATGTAGTTATTATTTTTTTTTATAGTTTCTTTAGTAGTGTTAGTTGTAGTGCTAGATTTTGTTTT
>WFKH01002636.1:16775117-16796273 GCA_016163765.1 Magallana hongkongensis | reverse complement strand
TCCAATAAAAAAAATTCGAAGACTTTGTCATAGCTTTGATTGGACCTAACACCGAATAATTTTGAAACCTCAAACTGATTAAACAGTAATCAGTTACTGTACTAAAAACAGATAGTCCTCATTGAAATTAACTAAAAGGATGGCGTCGAACGTCACGGAGCAACGAGAAGCGATAACAGTATGAATTCAACTCGAAAACGCACAGAAGCAAACTGTCAAAATGCACGATAAAGCAAATTAAATATGTTAAAAGTTATTAGCACATTAATTTTTTTTTTATATTTCACTTTCCAAGCAACATATTCACTAAATGCAATATTTTTTTTTTCAATATCCTTTCATTCACACATACTCGCTCACTCACATTCAACTGTTTTGCTTTGGAAGAGGCTGCTAAAGTTGAAAAAATAACCAAAAAATAATAAAAAATAAAAAATAAACCCAAACAAATAAATAAAGTTTTGCACATTAATTTTGTGTTCAGATGTAAAACATTTTTGGGGGTGGTGAAAACAGTGTTTCGGACATCAAACAGCCCGAAAGAGATTATCAGTATATATTTGGTCGAAAGAATTAGTAACTTCATGTTTTCCCTACTGTGTAGGAAGAGATACACGATAAAAATAAATACATCGAATAAATAAATAAATTATGTTTCTCGCACATTTCTGAGTAAATAACATGTCAAGTGGTATGTAAACGTTTCAAAATGCAGAGTGAAAGGCACAAGAGACTAACCGTGATATATAGATTGGGTATTTTAATAAAATGAGCATGCACCATCTTGTTTAGGACGTTACCGTACTCCGTGGTGACAGAACATGTTGTTAAAATCGGGTAACATTTATAAATACCTTTTTCATCAAATGGTATGAAACGTCACAGATCAATAAAAAAATGGTGATACATAAATTTATTTCTTAGCTTTCACTTTCATAAAAAAAAACTATGAGAAACAGCGCTATTGTATACGTATTTTTTGATTGGCCTCGTATTTCATGACGTTAATGAGATATAGTTAATCATATCACATCACGTGAATCTACACACACGTTCGGCAACTACGTGCGACTACCTGGTTCCGATCGTATAAAAAGATTGTTGAAGAGAGATGAAGGATAAAAGAGAAGAGAAAAAGACCTATAGAATGCAGAAAAAGACAATCCGTGGTATTTAGGATGCAGAAAAAGACAATCCGTGGTATTTAGGACTCTGGAAGTATCTGTTAATACACTGAAGCATGCCAGTGTTAATAAAATTGTTTGTCATATTAACGGCATAAAATTTCAATGCCTAATAATTTTATAAACCGGGTTTTCCAACGGAAAAATCCGGTAATTGAAATGGTGAAAATGGCGGGCGGGCGGGCGGCTGCCAAAAGGGTACCCTATTGTACGGGTAACTCCTCCTACAGTTTTCAAGATAGGAAGTTGTTGTTTTGCAGATCAATTGTACATATATCAGAGGTGTGCATATTGCTAGGATTTTGATTTCTGATGATTAATGAAAAAAATACCAGCTGTTGAACTTAGTCATTTTCTCACTGAATATTGCATATAGGGTACCCCTATTGTACGGATAACTCCCCCTACAGTTTTCAAGAAAGGAAGTTGTTGTTCTGCAGATCAATTAAACATATATCAGAGGTGTGCATATTGCGAGGATTTTGATTTCTGATAATTTATGAAATAAATACTAGCTGTTGAACTTTGTCATTTTTTGGCAAAATATTGCATATAGGGTACCCCTATTGTACGGGTAACTCCTCCTACAGTTTTCAAGATAGGAAGTTGTTGTTCTGCAGATCAATTGAACATATATCAGTGGTGTGCATATTGCTAGTATTTTGATTTCTGATAATTTATGAAAAAAATACCAGCTGTTGAACATAGTCATTTTCTCGCAGGATATTGCATATAGGGTACTCCAATTTCCTGGATATGGTAGGTAGTGTTTATCAATTCAGGGTTGACATGGATTATGGATACAGTTCACATTAAAGAAAACCCGGCTTGCTGTCACATTGACAGCTTTTCACTTGTTGTACTTTTCACTGCAGGAGGAATATTTGCCTGAATTGCGAAGACCAAGCGAAGCATAAGAAAGGCAAAGGTATTTAACAAAAGTCAGTCCAGAACATTATGCCTTAATTTTGCAAATAATTCACCTTAGACTAACAACAAACCTACAAAAACATATACTAATAAATAGAAATTAACCCATTTTTTATGCTTTATCAATGTTTAGGAATATTTCACCCGATATCCTGGTCTGGTTCTCTGCAATTTTTATTACAGTGTGTCACAGCGTGTGTGTGTGTGTGCATGCATGGATGGGGTTTGGGGTGGAAAGGGGGGGGGGGCAGACAAATAAAAATATTAATGTAGTCTTTTTATGTACACCTTTTATAATGATATGACACGATCAGACACGAAGTACTGAAGTGGCTATCCTGCCACCTCCTCGGCATGAAGCCACTCTCGAGGACTTGCCAAGGGATGTGCCTTTTCCTCTGCATCGGAGGGTCCAGTCCTACTTGGTGTTCCGGTTGAACCCCGCCGCGGTTGCCCGGGACATCTACTCCCTGGAGAAGGTGGGCGGCCTCTCACTATTTTCATACGGGATTTCCTGCGTGGTTCTCCACGCCTAGCCCAGGCGGCCCCGTCAGATGAAGATAGATGCGCGACAGTACCGGGGCAACCCACGTTTAGATACGGTATACAAACACTATATGATATACAAACACTATGAGATTTTGATGCAGTGCTATTAGATTTGTACGCTATGATAATGTTTTGATGCAATAATTGTCTTGCTATTTTTTAATGAATCCTTGTCAATTAAATATTATTTTAATGAATGCCACGGATTTTTTCTTAATGGACACAAGTGAAATGTAAAGAAAATGATTTGTAAATATAATTTTTTTAGAAGTGCACTGACCAGCTAGATGGGGCTTCTGAGATCGATGTCTCGACGATGTAGACATCACAGTATGCTCTTCTGTCCGAGCCACGAAGTCCCTTCGACCATCACATCGGATCGAGTTGTTGATGCCTGGTTTTCATGCGATATTTGCGACAACTGGTTCCGTTGTGTTTGCCAAGGTTTCGAAAATTAAGAGGAATTTGTTGCCATTTCTCCTGTATGTCAGAGCTGCGCCCATTGGGAGGTCTAGAAATAGCGTTCCAGCCCCACCATCTCCGACTCCACATATTCGCGGAAAACTTTTTACGTATGCGCTGGTTGCATCATTAAAATAAATATTTTAAAATTAATCTTATTTCCTGTCTGATCAAATATAAATTTCTCAGAAACTCGCATCTATCTTTTGTTGTCTTTATTTTTTTATAAATAAAATTTGGCAATTTTTCTATTCATCAGTTAATAACGACGAAAAGATATGTAACCAGTGTAAGTAATTAATATTAAATGTTTATTTGTAAACGTTATTGTTTCAGTGTGCATTTGTGTTTGGGTTTTTTCCAGGTGAGATTGGCCACATGTAACTTTACCATACGACCCTGCCCTTGATTCCAAACCCTTATGAGACATGAAATTTAAAATTTTGATAGATGGCTTTATGTTCTTTCTTTATATGCAGTCAGTTTTTATTCAGTATCAGCAGAAGTAAAGAAGACAATTTTTTTAAACATTAAATGCATTAACACTATATGACAATTTTGGCCCCGCCCTCGAGTCAGAACCCCTACCTCGGGGGACATGAAATTTATAATTTTCGTAGAGGGCTTCCTGGTCTACAAAATTCTGAATTTTGAAGTTTACCTTACAGGTGCGTTAGAGTAGAGAAGATAATTTTTAAACATTATATGCATTTACGCTATCCCTGCCCTAGAGTCAAAACCCATACATGTACTCCAGGGGACATGAAATTTACAATTAAGTAGAGGATTTCCTGGTTAACATAATTATGAAGTCAGTTTTTCTTACAGATGTGTGAGAGTAGAGAAGAAGATTTTTAAACATAATATGCATTTACACTATATTGCCGTATTGCCCCCCCCCCCCTTTTACGGCCTGAACCCCTGACCCAGGGGCCATGAATTTCACAATTTAGGTAGAGGAGTTCCATGCATTCAGTTTATTCCCCAAATGAATATGGGAGTAAAGAAGAAGATTTTCTAAGATTTAATACATTTTCATTATACGGCAATATTGGCCCCGCCCTATGGCCTAAACCCCTGTCCCAGGGGTCATGAATTTCATAATTTAGGTAGAAGACTTCATTGACATCATAACCATGCATTTAGTTTATAACAAATGTATATGGGAGTCAAGAAGAAGATTTTCTAAGATCTAATACATTTTTACTATATAGTCATATTTGCCCCACCCTAGGGCCTGAACCCCTGACCCAGGGGCCATAAATTTCAAAATTTTGGTAGAGGGCTTCATGGACATCTTAACCATGCGTCAGTTTTTTCCTCACATGTGTGGGAGTAGAGAAGAGGATTTTTGAAAATTTGGCTTTTTTGCATATTTTGCTCCGCCTGTGGCGCCCTGGGAGTGGTAGAGCCATGAATTTCACAATTTAGATTTCTCTTACCATAGAGATGCTTCACACAAAAAATGGTAACCATTGGCCTTGTAGTTTTCAAGAAGAAGTTAAAAATGTAAAATTGTTAACGCGCAACGCACGACGACGGACGAAGAGCAATTGCAATAGGTCACCTGAGTGACTGAGGTGACCTAAAAAAAAAAGTATAGTTCCTTGACGCTGTAAATCATGAGATTTTTCTCTAACTATACACTATTACCAACAACTGGTTTAGTATTATTTGAGGAGAGTTTGCAAATGTTCAATTAAAATCTTATTTTTGACTGGCTGTGCAAACAAGTTGAACACCGCGTGGAAGTTAATTTGAGAATGAAAAGAGCGGAAAAAAACATTGGTTTTACATGTGACTATAGTTAAGTGTTGTAAAACCATCAATTCTCTCAGAATAAAGGGCAAAAAGTGCATCTAAAATTTCCATTAGATCATACTTCAATGAGCTTGAATCTATCTTTCGCAAATATGAATTGAAAGATACTTTCCTTTTAGTTTACAACATTTAGGAAAAAGTTATTAATAAATAATGTAAGTTATCCAATGTATACGTAGTTGCCAGGAAAGGTTATCAACCGCAAACAGTAATGTCTGAGAGACGCAAAACGATCACCATATTGGTACTCTGAATGCAGTAGGAAATAAAATCCCTAAATTTCCTGGCTTTCCAAGACAAAGAATGATGTCTGAGCTTTTTGAGCAAGTTTGTTCGAGGATATGATTCGTTCGTTATACCCACCTTTGAAGAGGGTCGGAGCACGTCTAACAAACATGCTGGTCTCTTCTGTACATGCTCTTAATGTAAAATAATTGACTTTGTTTTCAAAAATAGCTCTAAAGGCAGGAAAATCACGGTTTTGTACGAAGGGTCATCGTTAAAGTCTGCAAGTCCAAAGCGCAAACCATGCTATTTGATGCTGGATTATTTGACTCCAGACGAGGACCCACAAAGAAGGGAAAATGTGCTCATCACAAACAGAAAAAGTGGTTGTTGTCATGGATTAGATGGAAATATTAGATCTGATTGGAAGTTAGAAGAAAAAGATGATAGACATAACAACCCAAACACGGACCACAGCCCAGAGGACTACCAAAAACTGCTCCCAAACGGATGGAAAGCGTTCATATGACTCTTTAGCGGACCCAGCAGACATGTAAATTGTGTCTTCAAAACTTAATGAGATGCTGTTCCTTCTGAGTAGAAAAATATTCCTTGAATGCAAGTGATGTACTGAATTGCATGGCTCACTTCAACTCCCACCCTCTAGGAAGGCAGTCTTGTGACCATTGCGCCCTTTGAAGAATATCCCATCTTAAATATCCCGATAAGAGAACACACAGCTGTCTACAACAGTGAAGTAGTGACAGTAGAAATGGATGAGGGGTACTCTTCACCACCTGTTAAGAAAACTTTGTTGACAGGGAACAAGAAGTGCCACATAAAGAAGTTGATATTGATATTGTTGTAACTGGTGATCTGATTCCCTTTTTCGAAGTAACAAATAACGTACTGAATAAAAAGACCACTGGTTTTAACATTAGAAGTATACAAATAAAGGACGGAAGTGCTTGGGGACTTGTGCTTTATAGCCCATGTGCTAAAATCCGGATGTTTCACCCAATTTAGCACAACAAACGGTATCACTTGGTGGATATGGTATATGAACCGTACACAGTGAGGTGTATCCCATACCCATAATTCCCTTAATCAGTTGATCTTTGGTTCTTGCCTTAGGGACAGTCTGTAGCTAGTGTTTCATGGATGCCCACATATTCTCTATCGGATTAGACAGGGTTGTCATAACATAGAGTATTCCCTTTTCAGCCATCCAACAGTTGGGGCACATTTTTCCGAATCACTTTGTGTCACTGGTCGGAGATTTGGAAGAGGCGTCGTTCAACATTTTTCGGTACCGACGATCTCGCCGAGATTAGAAAACTAGTAACCCGGAGTAAAGACTTAAACATGTAACCATCTGTTACCATATGTTAATATGCCTAATGTCAAACAAAAAGATCATCTCGCATACATGTTTATTGATCCATTTATCAAATAATAACTGCTTGCAACTGATATACTACTGCTAGATACTATACACTACCTGCGTTGGGGATTTCTTTCAGAGTAGAGTTGTTAATAGACATTGACACTTATGGGCATTTACATTTATTGTGTAACTTATCTAGTTTAAATTTTTTGGCATTTGTGTGTTTAAAAACACCTTTTTTCTTCGGTTAAACAGCATTTACGCGGAATGAATTTATGTATATATCTTAAGTAAAGCATATTTGAACGATCCATCGCGACATTTTGTTTGAGAATTCTCCAAACCCGATTTTGCCCCCCAAAAGAGTCCTGTTCTTCTTTTTCCAACAAATTTACATTACCTTCCAGTGTCCGTGCTTTACCCTATTTATATACAATTTAGACGAGCGTCAGTACACTTGAAACTTGCATGTAATGGGACATTGAGGAATCATTATCGTGCTAGCACCTACAATGACACGAGGTCTGTTTTAGGTTTTCTTGAAGACCCACAAAATCGTTCTGGTTTTTTTTAACTCTCAATCCGGAGATATCAGCATCTTCGCCCTTATCCTGAAGATTTTTTTTCTTAAGGCTCACAAGGAAAAGGGGGCTGGGAGCTTAACGGACAAGACCACAAAACTTCTTTTGATCTGGCATCTGCACATCATAGTTAGCATCTATCTATTCGCCATTTTCTAAAGGGTTTTTTTTCGAAAACCTGGTTATTTCTATTCAAATGCTGTTTGTTTACATAACTTACAAGTGTGAGCTCTAACGTCATCTTGACGACTGACTCAATTTTTGATTGAATACCTACACAAAGTACTGTTAACTTTTAAATAAAAAAAAAGTACATAAAAAAAAAAGATAGGTGTATAGCATTCCGAAAAAAAATGAAAAGCACGTGAAGTGTACATTTTGTTTATGAAAATGTTCTTGCAAGTTAAACAATAAGCTTGCCTAGCTAGCCGCTACGTAGATATTCGTACTCTAGATTTTTAATTCCAAGCATCGAATTCAAGATGGCTACCATAGTTATCACTTTGTAACAAACATGAAATATAACTTAAACCTATAGCGGCTATCATAGTGCTATCTGCTACAATCTTGAACGCAGCCCGGGTCAATTTATTTTCAGGTGCTTGTTTGTTTATTTAAACTGAGAAGTTTTCACTCTCCAATTCCTATTCAGCTTTAATTACATCTTTAAGATTTATGTCAAGGGGAGCTGATATCTATTGTGGTTTATCTCTATGTATTTGTATATGTTTGATTCCGGAAATTTATAGTTCGTTTATATATATATATATATATATATATATATATATATATATATATATATTAAAAACTATTGATGTCCTGTATATTGTAATTTAAATTATATTGTCTTTAAGCGTATAAATACGACCGTCATCGGTCACTCGAGAGACTCTATTGTTGGTCTACGGACTAGCTCTCCCCTCTCCCAATTTTGGCAATTATTTAAGGTAAAATATTAAAACTCCTTTTTAAGTTTTAAACGGAATCAAACATTGTTATTTATGTTCAATTTTTCATTTTGCTTAATAAATTTATAAATCTGCGTTATCTTTGTAATTTTGTACAAACTGAAAAGAACGAACCTGGGTTGGTGTTTGAAAGACGTTTCCGTCTTGTTTTATTATACTTCATTTTTGGTTGCCGCGACCGTATCAGTTTGTAAATAATTTCACAAAACGGCATGCAGAAATTCATTTCATTTTCTTCAATCAGAAGTTCTTAAATCTAGTCAAGAAATTAAAGGTCTTTAGAAATTGAAAATTTAGATAGAGAATTAGTAATTAAAAGGAAAAATGCTAGTTCTGGCTGTATCACGATTGAAAACCCCAAAATTTACCGTGAAAACTGAATCCGAAATACGCAGAGTGAACACGATTCACTAAAGTCGCCTCACGTTGACGCACTACCTGTACGCACCCATTCAAAGGCTCGGGTCAGTGAACACGATTCACCGGATAACAGGTGCTCTATGAACGAACAATATCTCACCAAAACGGCATGTTCATATTATTAAACCCGATCAAATCGAAACTGTATGTTCCCGAGACACCTTCATTTACTAGTAATGCGAAACAAATGAAAACTAATGACAGACGAAACATGTAAATCATCGTCGGGAATACATTCCTGCAACTCCGTGCAGCCATTTTAGTTTTGCTCCTTCCCGTCGATCAGAATCGTCTGTCGAACGTACAGAAATTCCAACCTTTGGTTTATTACATCCGTTTACGAGCAGAGTTCAAAGAAAAGCAAAAGAACCCGACATATATGAATGAAATCTAAGGATTTTAAAGATTACATCGTTCATTTTGAACAAGTTGCCCGTTGGTATGTATATGACTAATCAGAAAAGGCCCAACAAATAGGGAAACGCACAAAAAGTGACCTAAACTCAAATCAAGTCAATGATTATGATGAAATAAAATTTGCATTAGAACAGAGATTTCAACCCACTGATCAAGAATCTGCATTTGGGTCCGATTTCAGAAATCGTAGGCGGGACAAAAACGGGTCCCTCACTGATTAAGGTTATTCTCTTCGGAGGTTAAGATGCTTGGCTTTCCCTGGAGTCCCATATTATGCTAAGAAATTTACATCAGAGACCAGTTTATATAGGGTTTGGGAAGCCAGGAATTGAAAAAGCATGTAAAATTTAAACATCCTAAAACCCTAGACCATGCAATATCACTTGCTGTAGAGTTTGAGTCATTGAAGGGTCTCAAAGCACCCTTAGCAAACCGCATGCAGTAAATGCTGTGCAAAAAGTTGATAAACCCCATCCAAACTTGGATTGCAGTGCGCAGAGAATAATACGCTAGAAATTATTAAAAAATAAATTTCTTACGGTTTTATAAACCTGTTAGAGGCATTACAAAATAACCAAATTAATAGACAGCAAACAGAGACAAAGGATTATCAGGCCCTTCGCTCCTCTTTAATTGGGGCCGATATTCGACTACACCATCTAACAGAAAGGTACAGGGATTGTGCAGAGAGCAATGTTGCAGATGTTGACTTGCATTTCTCCAGACTTCCAACATACTGGGCCGAAATTGATGATAGGACAGAGTTAGCAAGAAGACTACGGTAAATATTTTATATTTTCCAAAGAATTAATATTATTTGTTGTGTATTTACTCCAACAATATTATTTTCATTTTTGATCATTTGAAAAATAACAATTCGGGCAACATGTGAATGTATATACCACGGACCAGATGATAGCTGAGCTGGCAATCCCTCTGATCCATGCCCACGAGCTTGAGGATGGCTTTCATTGTTCTCCAGTCCTGCCTGGATTTACGGTATTTGAGCTAGAGGCTGTACCAAATACTGTTGCTGAATTATTAGAGTTTGGAGAGGTAAAGTTCCAAAATATATCAAAAAGCATTGAATCAAAAACTGTTTCTGTATAGTATAGTGCCCCTGATTGTATACCTATTTAAAAATGATTCTGGAAGTCAAGATCAGATTAAAAAACATTAAGTATGGTATCTAACTGTAATTACATTTACAATTACTTGTACAGGAGGAAATAAGATGCTTAGCTTCACATTATTGGAATACTCTGGAGGATGTATTCAAGGGACATAGAACAGTCTTCCAGCCTGTCTTTTCAGAAGAAACATTCAAGCAACAATTTGCTGGTCTTAAACACCAGATGTTTTTAATGAGGTATGTTTATTGATTTTGTTGTTTTTTAACCAGTTTGGATTTTTACTTACCAATTTCTTTTTTATTTTAATGTTCATCACATGTTGATGCTAATTTTTTATTTTGCTTTAAAATTCAATGTTCCAGTGAATGTTTTCTTATTGTTTATTTTTTTACTTTCAGTGCTACTGAAATAGATTTCAATTTTCCATATGAATCAGTCTAAAGTAAAAGGACTGTTTGACTATTTGTCAACCACTAGACAAAGTTCACTTTGCAGCTCCTCTGGATTCAGTGTTCAGGTCTAAATGTGTATGGGGTTTTTTTTTGTTCCTTTTATTTTTTTAAATATAACATCAACTTACTAACATGAATTTAATTGAGTAACAAACCATAAATGGATAATCCTGACTGATAATAAAGTTAATATTTTTAAAATAAAATTATGAAGAGTATAGTTGAAAAGCAAGAGGCTAAATAAATCAATTTTATTAAAGTTTTAAAACATCAAATAATATATTAAAGCTGCTTGGTCCGATTTTTTTGTTATTACAGCATCAAATAATTTTCCATACAAACCATTTATCTTATAAAGTTATGGACTTTCTCATATTTACACCAGCAGAATCGGTCTCCTTTCAAAGTAAGAAATATTCAAAGTAAATAAAAACAATTTCTCTTTGGGCAAACGAAAAAACAAACCAAAACGCATCATGGGAATGTTTAGAAAGGAGAACCGTTTGGTTTCTTCCCCCGAATGATTGGGGTTATTCAACCCGCATGCTATGCATCGATTGTAAACAAAGCAAACTTCAGAAATATTAGCGAACAAAACGTACACAGGTTAATTTGTAATTTGCCTACATTACGACCTTTATTTATAGTGATGTAAGAGTAATTTACAACCATACCCGTCTTGACGTCAGGGGTGAATTTTAACATAAGGCGAAATAACGCGATACCCTTTTATGTCGTTTGTTTTGTTAGCAAATTTTGTACATAATTTTTTCATTGTAATTTGGCTTAATTGACTGGGAAAAATGCTGCAATGTCTATTATTATACATATACTTAGCATAAACATCGTTTAGAAGCGTGCACAAAATTTGATATAAAATCGGACCAAGCAGCTTTAAGGTAACTTGTTGTGAGTCTTCTAATTATCCCTTTATTTTGTGTTTTTAGACAGAGAGCCTCTGAGGATGAGTTAGCAGACCCACATTTTTTACTGTGAAAGTTCCAGGATGACAACATTTTACGTGCTTCTTATCCTGCCATGTACCACCTGATTTTGTTGTCCTGTCTCATTCCAAGTTCCACAGCATGTGTGGAAAGATTGTTCTCTCTAATGAACACAATTTGCACACCTCAGAGTAGCAGTCTTAAGCAACAGAGCCTGGACAACACAATCAGGATTGTGTCCGAATCCAATGGGTCTTTGACTGAAATGCAACTGACGAGAGCAATAGACCACTTCAGAGCAACCAAAGACAAATGTTTAAACTTCTAAAATTAAAATTTGTAAAGTTGGCATGCTGAGCTCTTGAGTATAACATTGGATAAATCAGAGTGATTACTTCAGTTACCATGTTTATTCTGTTTATATTAATTTGTTTTTGTTTTTTTGTTAAAATTATTATTATTTTAACTAGAAAAAATTTCCCAATTTCTATCAAAACGTTGTTTTTTTCCCAAATCCATTGGCCCCGGCCCCAGTACCAAAAATGTGAGTGAGAGGCCTGATTATAAAGGAAGGGTTCCTAGTAAGTGTTACAATTGTGAAAAAAATAGCTTTGTACTTAATAACTGCCGCTCAAAAATTAGGGGTAAAGACAACAAAAGCTATGCCCTTTAAATACCAAGTCTTAGATCAAATATCCCCGGTATTTCATTCAGTAATTCTCGAACTTCTCAATCTGAAAAATCGGAAAACTAGGTAAGGTCAGGCTTGCGGCGAAAAGTTCGACCTGTAAACACACACTGGTGGTAAACCTATCTGGCCAACAAACTTAATTTGAATGAATCGACAGACGGATGTATGTATGCACCCATGTTGAAAAATTCTTTAGAGGCGAGTTTCTAGTTGACACGGGATCTCTCGTCACCCTCATTTCTAACGAATACTTTGAGTTGTTAGGAGATAAGAAATCCGGCTTACGAAGAGCTAAAACTACGCTGACATCGGCCGGAGGATATTCACTAAAAGTTATAGGAAAGTCGGAGTTTAGAATAAAACTTGGTAAACACGTACAATCACGAAATCCTTGTTGTAAAAGATGGTAGTGATTGACTGAAGGGTATTTTGGGTATGGATTTTTTAGACAAAAATCTACAGTACTGATTACAAAAAGTCGTAAACTCAAGATAGGGAAGGATTCTGTCCGCCTTAACCATATACAGTCGTGTAGATTCGTGTGCAAGAATTAGAGTAGCTATATCAGTCTCAATACCTCCTAACAGCAAAGTGTTTATTCTAGAGTACATTGTTGGTGAATATACATGTAGGGATGACAAAGTTATCAAAAATAAAGAACATTTGATGTGCATGTCAATCCTACAAAATAGCAATAGCCCTTACGCTATGCCTCTGTCGATGGGTCTGCATGTGAAGGTGCAATTCTACTATTCTCTTAGATTTAATCAAGACGAAATATTATAATTCCTATTGGAGTTCAATAATGTCGTAATAAGCAAAAAGACACTTACAAGAGTTCTTCCTTCCGCTCAGTTGTACAGAAGAAAATAGTGATTTGCTAGAAGTGGCTTTAATCCTCGAAGGAAAACTTAAGACAGCAGACAAACTTCACGGATACAAGTTAATGCATCTTCAATGTATTAAGTCTGGTTATACTGTGACCCAAGAAACTGTTCGACTACTGCTCAAGATTATTGATCCACAAGGGGTGCAACTACGGCGTTGAGGTAGATTAAGACGGCGGATATATTTTAATCCTGGTCTGGACTTCATTTGACACATTGATTCTTAGACAAACCTTACGGTATCTGTATCAATGGTTGTATTGATGGGTATTTCATGCATATTATTTGGCTAGAGGCATATTCGACGAATAGTGATCCAGCTGATATAGCAAGCTATTTTATGTCTGCCGTTGAATTTAGAAAGGGGCCCCCTAAAAGAAGAAGAGCTGATATGGGGACAGAAAATGGTCATGTAGAAAATATGCAAAAAATTTTAAGGTAGGAGGACGTAGATGAATTCGCTCAAAGATGTTTTCTTTAACCATAACCAGAGAATAGAGAGAATGGTGGTCGTATCTTAGAAGCCACCACGCACAGTTCTGGATATCTTTTTTCCATTAATTGACAAAAGACGACAAATTCTCTGGCAACTTTCTCCTCAAAATTTGCCGCAGTACTGTTTTATGCAGTTAATACAAGTAAATAAGTGTTGCGTCTCCCCTCTGGAGAGAGTAAGCAAACTTGTGGGCTTTTCACTCCCGTAAGCTAACCTTATTTCTAAAATTAATAACCAAGTCAGGATTAAAAGTTCAACAAACATAATTTATTCAAGTAAATAACACAAGAAGGCAGCATTCAAAATTTTTCATAAATCTCAAACTCCTCCCACATCCCACAATAAATCTACAAATAATGTGCAGCTACTTGTATTATATATAAAATATCACTTAAATCTACTTATTCCCTGAATATCCCTTATACGGCTATTTATACAATAATTCCCTTAGCTATCAAAAGGATGGGCCTCCTAATTGAGTTGAGACTTACCACTTTTGATATGAAACATCCCATTAAGCCTATGGCCTTCCCACAGGGCATCTCAGTTCCTATAAATATATAACTTAATTATAATCTTATAAAAATTACCCAACGAGCCTGGGTCACATCAGCCATCCCTAAAGTGGGCGAATGGGCTTCAGTAATGTTGACCTGAGACTAAAAATTAGGCGTCGTCTAATTAGCAGACGATGCTCTGTATATATACCCTTTCGTACCCCTTAGTTACCCAAATAGCAAATCGCTGAACCGAAACAACCCAACGCCACTTCCGGAATACTGTAGATTCCTTATTTTACGCGAGTACTTAACTCCGCGATTCAACCTTTTTGCATCAAATCGCGATAATATAAAATCGCAAACGCCTAAATTTTATCATAGTTTCATTTAGTTTACATCTGTCCCAAAAAAAAATAAATGCGAGATTTTAAAATCCGCGAGATGTTTTTCTCGCGATTTTACGCGGATATAATTCCTTGCGTTAAATTAGGAATCTACAGTAAACTAACCAGGGAAAGTGCACGCGATGAGGTTTCTGAATAGAATATGAATAGAATATAAGTTAATATCCACGTGGAATGGGATTATATATACCAAATGTGATAAGTACAAGTAGCTTTATATATTCTTACGCTAATATAAACAGTGACATAAGCCTGTTCAAAGATGAAAAATGATAAATGATTACAAACATGGTGGGAGATCGAGGCCATTCAGAACTCGACTCTGAAACATGTACATTTATACAATCTATTCATGAAATGCAAATGAACATTCATATAAACATGACGATATCAACAATTCTTAATGGAAGCTGTAAGTGACCAGCCGATCTGAATAAACGATAGAATTTCGTAACATAGCCCCCCACCAAAGAAAACATTCGTCCCGAGTGCATCACAATAAAAGACCGCTGGGACTATCACTTGCAGCTATACAAGGTAACTGACAATGATACAAACGCAAACAACATTTTCATACTTATAAAGATGACAACAGTAACAGTATGAAAAAAATGCTTATTATACATCTTCAAATAAATATATACTGTATAGAACATCAATCCCATTCTCGAATATAATATCAGTATCACACATTGAAATGGGAGTCGCAACAAAATATAATAATTTATACATTATATATAACAATACAATAGGTCAGCTAATGAATCTAGTTCATAACAGACTGCTTCGATGTAAAGCTTCCGAAGGATGGTCGGATGGGTCGGTACATGACTACATTTCGGGCACCGTCTCTGTAAAAATGGATTTTGATGTGTGGAAGAATTCCGGGTCCCGTTCGATGAAATAGAAACTGAGGGTGTCACGGTTATAGCAAGGCTGAATAGTGGGGTCATCTACTAGTTTGAAATGGAGTGATTTCGGATGGTTCCTATAAGTGGTCCTTGAAGTCGCGACTCAACTCGGTCCCTTTGTGATGAGGCTACGGACCAGACAGTCAAAGGATGAGGTGTGATGGTACGGATCGGGGTTGATGTGATAAGTGGCTCCGACCATGACACATCGGGAGACACTAGCACTGTTTCCCGTACCTCTTCCTCCTCCGAATCACTAAGCATTTCTCAAAACAATCTTTTGAAGGACTTTCGTACGCTCTCTGGGGTCTTTGTGGAAGGGTCTGTCACCGGGTCTTTGGATGGCGTTTCCGGCTCATGTTGATCCTTTAATAGAACTTCCTCTGGTAGAGAAGGAAACTCCGTCGTCTTCAGAGAGTGGGGCTTTGTTAATGTTACAGGTTGAAGCGGCAACTGGTTTTGTTTGGCTTCCTTCTTCGCCTTCTTATATAGTGGGGTTCTGTAAACTTTGTCCTCTTCTTAAGTTGCCCAGGTAGATATGGTTGGTCGCTGAAGACTAGGAACAACGGCTTCATAAATAGTATCACGTATTTTTCCCTCCCTCTCCGGAAAGCTTCGAAATCTCTCTCCTCCTCCAGTGTCAATGTCTAGTTTCTTTCTTAAAACGCTGTAGTGTGGCTCCGACACAGTCATCCTTCTGGTCTCTTCTCCCAAGTATAGTAGAGCATGAAGTGCAGCGAAACACAAACCCAGAATGAACTGCGGTCATGTGTCGCTCGCAATGACCTTGCTGGGTAAATTCCCGCACCTCGATGCATAGTCCGCACTTGAAACGTTGGACCTATATTAAACTAGAGGTACTGTGAGCAAGCTCACAAATTATACCCTCCGCTAAGAAAATATAATAACTCAAGTACCAGTATTTCTTTATAGGAAAGTAATGGATGCACCATTTTCTTATAGAGACCTTGAACTTGCACAAATGACCAAAGCTCACAATCAGGATATATTTACAGGTCTCAAGCAAGCTTTGTGTCAAATTTTAGTACTAATCATTTTCCATTACAAGATCGCCTAAACAGGAATTACGCATTTTTTAAACAATGACCTTGAACTTGCACAACTGAACCTAAGTCCAGTTCGTAACACACCCTCAGCCTCAGGTCATAAGCAATCTTTATGTGAAGTAGGAACGTCCGATGTTTCTCCATAAAAAAGGTATAGACCGGACACAAATAATGAACATTTTCTTTCCAATGACCTTAAACTTGCTCAAATGACCTTGGGTCAAAATCATGACACACCCTCAGGTCATAAGCAATCTTTTTGTAAAGTCGGAACTTTCAATGATTCTCCGTAAGAAACATTCATAATAGACCGGATACAAATTTTGCACTTTTTCTCCCAGTGACCTTGAACTTGCTCAAATAACATTAGGTCAAAATCATGACACACCCTCAGGTCATAAGCAATCTTTGTGTGAAGTAAGAACTTCCAATGTTTCTCCATTAAAAAGATATAGTCTGGACCCGAATTTTGCACTTTCCGGTGACTTTGAACTTGCCCAAATGACCTTGGGTCAAAATCATAACATATCATCAGGTCATAAGCAATCTTTGTGTGAAGTTAAAATTTCCAGTAATTTCCAGGTTCTATCCAATGACATTAGAGTTTTGGCGATCCCAACTTATTGACATTATTGGCATAATATCACACAAAGTCACCTTCAGTATACCCATTGTAATTTTTATTAGAGTTGTACTACCTTAGCATTTTCTCAGTGGCTAAATTGATTTTTCCCATAGCAAAATTATGTATCCGTTCTAGAGTTTGAGACAACTTGTAGGCATATTCTGACATTCAATGGTTCTGCCCTTCCCAATACTTAATCAGCTGGGAGTGAAAGCATTTCGCATGGACTTACACCAGTCGCTTCATGATGGGCAGACCTATATGCTATCATAAGTAAAAGTAAATATTCGTCCCAATCTTTTTGATTCTGGGATATAAAAGATGCTAACATGTTTTCAATTGTTCTATTTGTCCGTTCTACTAATCCGTCTGATTGGGGTTTATATAGTGTGGTTCGGGTTTTCTCAATCCCGAATATTTTACACATTTCTTGAAAAACATCTGATTCAAACGATCTCCCCTGGTCGCTATGTATTTGCATGAGGGCTCTGAATATACTGACTATTCTGTCTATTAATTTCTGGGTTACCGTTGACGCTTTTTGATTGCGTATTGGTACAGCATCTACCCACTTAGTGAAAAAATCTCCCATAACTAATTAATATAAATTTCCCTTGTTAGACTTGGGCAATGGCCTCATAATATCGATTGCTACTCTCTCTAAGAGAGCGCCAACAACATATTTTTGTAGTGGGGCTCTTATTCCTCGATTAGGGGATTTTCTAGATTCACAGGTAACATAAGTTATGCACCAATGTCTTACAACAGTACTCATTTTGTACCAAAAATATCTTTCCCTCACTTTAGAAAGGGTCTTCTTAATACTGAAGTGACCACCTGTGGTATTATTATGTAAGAGTGATAATTCTTTTCCCACTAAAGCTCTTGGGATAAACATGCAATATTTCTTTTCCCATATATCATGGACATAATACGGAAAGATATCTTTGTATTCCAAAGACTCGAACCGTACCCAATGAAATTTACAGGTTTCGCTTACATGGGAAATATCTCCCCAATACACCGATCCATTTTGCATCGATAAGCTCCGCCCACCTTAGTTACGTCATAGCGACGCTTCCGGGTCTGACATTCTGAAGTAAACATGGCGGGCGAAAAAAACTTAACATCAATCCCTTCAGACATTTCTCTCGATTATTTCAGGAATACATCAGTTTCAAAGAGAGCGAAAGAGAGAGGTTATAATTATTTCATGAATAGTTATGTACATGCATTAAAATTGTACAAGTCCACTGATGAATCAGTAGAAATCGCCGCCAAATGCTTTCGACCTATGCGTAAAAGTGAAGCTCCCCACAAAATAAACATGACAATTACTATCACAACTTCGAGTATCAGCGAGAGTCATTGCTCATGCAATGCTGAGTATGTACTTATATCAAAAGATTATGAGGTTTATTTAAAAAAAACAAAACGAAACATCGTAACATTTTCATTCAACTATTCAGATACGTGTTTAAAATATTCTTTTCAGAGTAAGCGGTACTTGTTCCCATTCAATTGGTATGCTATACACTTTAATTCATTACAAAAATCTCGGCATGACCGAAGTTCCTTCAACTCTTGCATGCACTAATATGCCACAGCAGTGGCATAAACCATGGGGATCCAAAATCAGCCCAGAACCACTTTCTGCAATGGTGTTTTCTAAACCTAAGCAGACCCCAAGAAAAAAGGCCCATCCACAGCATTATGCCAAAGATGAGGTACTGACAAATTATTGTAAGGTTTTTATAAATAAAGTCTTCATGAGACATGTTATGATTGAATAATATAAATCAATACTAGAATATGTGAACTCACTGCATATAAATTAATTAAGCATACCAGATATTGATGCTATGGAGGTGAAAAAACTAAAGACAGATTCTGCAGCGGTGGGAACACCACTATCCTACCTCCTTCAGGAGGATGTTCAGCTGATTGAGACATCACTAGGTGGTGTACAGATGGGGTCAATGCTTCCATATCAGGTATAATACACATAAATGTTTGCATGCATGTACTATATTGAATAAAAACAAGGACATTTATTTTCAAAACTTTACTAAAGTATCTTGGAAATTTGTCATCATCGCAGCTACAAACCAATGTGCATTAATACAATTAAACATGCTCACAGGAATTTTTCTTTTCAATAATTTAAAACACTTTATTTGATTGATGGCACGTTCAATGTGTATTCTATGAGTAGCTATTTTTCTGGTGAGGTTTACATCGCGTTCACTAAATGGCCTAGCACTAGATGCAAAGGGCGGAATATTCAACTGCAAATCTAAAAGTGCCAACTCTTTTTCAATTAGAAACCCTTTGTCAGCCATTAAGGCATCATTATTAGCAATAAACTCCCTTTCTTTCAAATGATTCAAATAATCATAAAAACCACATTGTTCAATGATATCATTGTCGGAAATACTTCCAGAATATAAATCTGAAACAAATAAAAATTGACCCTCTTGGATCACAAACAACAAGAGCTTTTAATTTATTGGATGATTTGTAGTCTGAATAGCACTGACTCTGCTGTTTCAATGATGAAGGTTTTTCAGTTTTAAGCTCGGTACAGTCAAGAATAGCTAAACAGTTTGGAAAATCATATTTGTAAGATTCTGGCATGATTCCTATGATTGTATTTCGATGGGGCCAGTAACTTAAGGAACCTAATCTCAAATACATGTACTTTGCTACCCCATTAATTACTGTTGACACAGTTTGAACCTTAATATTGAACCTGAATGCTAAATCTTTCACATTTAAAGCATTTCTTAGTCTGCACAGGTACATAAACACCTGCTGTGACAAAGGAAACTTGTCAACATGTGTTTCTTTTCTTTTGTCTTCATAAATGATTGGATTTTCACAACTTGGAAAGAGAAACACAAGAAGCATAAGAAATCTACTATAACTTCATCCAGTGTAAAATTCAAACAAGTTTTTGATCTTGGACTTCGAAACTTCTTCAGCAGTGAAAATTGTATCTCTCTCTGTTTGGCAAGCAGCATCAGAAACTTTCCCTCTCTGTTTGATTTCCAGTCGCAACCTGTCATTTTCATTTTCAATGCTTCACCATTATATTGAACTCAATCGAAAAATAACATACAGTTTTACAACTTCAATATGTAAACACGCCATTTTCATGTAGCGATGTCCGACCTATGTCCGACCTTATACGCCGCATCAGATGACGTGATCTGATTGGTCAAACCCAAATAAAATGGATCGGTGCATTGGGCTGAGCCCCATCTTGTATCCACTTAATTACATGTGTTAAATCTGGGTCTTCCCGCTGACATTTTCCTATATCAAAATCAGGTGTCTCAACTTTGATTTCACTACTTTCAGGTTCTCTCAACATTATGGAAGTATTACTGTTAGTTTCGATAACTGAGCACTTCTCTATAAGCTGTTCAGGTAAATATTTTATTTCGGCTTTAGCACAATATGTACATTGATCATCAACAAAAGTTCTACGGGATAAAGCGTCAGCATTCCCATGTAAACGACCTAGCCTATGCTCTATTTCAAATTTGTAAGAACCTAACGTTTCTAGCCAACGGGCTATTTGACCTTCAGGGTTCTTAAATTTTAATAACCACCGTAATGAACCATGATCAGTCCTAACTTTAAATGTTTGTCCATATAGATAATGGTGGAAATGTTTACCGGACTGTACAATAGCTAACAATTCCCAGCTAGTCACACAATATCTACGTTCAGAAGCATTAAATAGCCTACTATAATAACATATTTCTTTCTCTTTTCCATCTTGGATTTGAAATATAGGACAGCTCCCATGCCCATGTTTGAGGCATCTATATCTAACACATATTGTCCATCCTTTTTAGGATATGATAGTATCGGGCTACTAGTTAAAGCTCTCTTCAACTTATCAAACGCATCTTGGCAGTCTGAATCCCACAAAAACTTTTGGGCTTTTTCAGTTAAATGATGCAAAGGTTTAGCTATCACTTAAAAACCTTGGACAAATTTTCGATAATAGGAGCAAATTCCCTGAAAACTACGGACATCCCTAGCATTTTTGGGTATGGCCCAATGAACGTCAAAATTCCAATGACCTCCC
>WFKH01002636.1:16717241-16729999 GCA_016163765.1 Magallana hongkongensis | reverse complement strand
ACACAAAATACTTTCATAATTACATTTATTTAAGAGAAAAAATATGAAGAATCCTAACTATGTAGGATAAATGCGCCACAAAGTCGAAGTATTATTTAAAGATCGCAGAGAGAGAGAGAGAGAGAGAGAGAGAGAGAGAGAGCATTGTATAATGATTCAAGTACACTTCGAACTTTCATTTTTAGATAAAGATTTAGGGCCCTTCAAAATTCTAGGAAATCAGCAGCTTATCGTGTCTTTAACGAAGAAAGAATTTACCGCCCAATATACCTTCTTCACTCAAACTACATGCATTGACAACAGAACGATTTCATTTGTATCATTATGTTCATGCTACACAACTCGTTTACGTTAAGTTTTCTTATATTTAAAAAAATCTTGATATTTGATCAACACTGCATTAAGATCGACTTTTTATTGCTTTTTTGTTGACCTTCTGCGGAAAACTTAAAGAAATTATATGGTCTGGACTTTTAAACTCTATATAGCTGAGCGGCAGTGATTTAAAGCAGAAAATTCGTAACGATATTGATTATGTCAGATATTGCTTTCATAAATACAAAAAATAACATTCCGTTAGGAAATTAAGAGGATTTCCAAACGCAACACATGGGACACGTTTCTTAAGACAGGCTGAAGTATACACACAACACACTCTTTATCAATTCTTAGAATCGAGACATGAAAAAGGGTCAAATTCTATCTTGTTCATTCATATTGATGACCTGCCGACCTGCAGTTGGTGACAATCGATATAGGTGTGTTTAATTTGTGATGTGCCGCATGGGTTTCGAATTCTATAAGCAGAAATTCGGAAACAAACTTGTGTGGTTTTTTAATGGTTATTTTTCTTTTATAAACGAGATAAGAACATGTGACGATTTCTGTTAGACCTTTTAAACGCAGGAGAGATTTGAACGCGAAGCATTAGTTTCCTATTTGATGTCAGCGAAGGAAGGGAAGGGAAACAAAAATTAATATAACGACATTATAACTTTATTTATTTATCCAGCGGTCCTCTTCATTATATAACACTGTTGTTTGATAGTAATGGTGTATTAACAGGTGTCTTATTTTTATGTTTTCTTGAGAATTTCATATTTGATCATCAAAAATTAGTTTCAAGGATTTTTTCTGCATCTTCCGCTGGACTGATTTCCTCGCATTCACACGTGGATACTCGAGGTCTCCAGAAGAATGAACTTGCAGAACTGTGTCAGTCTGGGAATAAACTTCACGGGCATTTCACTGGGTGAGTCTTCTTCGATCGATTGATTGCTCCAATAATCATTTTTTTTAATTTAAGTCACTTTATCTCAATCTAAATCTCACTACTCATTTTTTTTTTGCTACCTTATTTCATCAAAGTTGAACAGTTATCGTTACTTGTACTGTGAAAGATAATCATGAATCTTGAAGCTTGTATTGCATCAAGATATTACCAACGATAATCTTGAAAATAAGATTCTCAATCTTTAGGCTTGCATCAAGATAAGAACTTACATGTATATAACCGACGGTTTGAATATAAAAATGCAGCTAATATAATTATGAAAAACTCCTTAACAAAAAGAAATCATTTACAACCATTAACCCAGATTAGCACAGAAGATAATGAATAAACCAACGCTTATAATTGTTTCAAAAGAATGCGGTTCGGTTGCATTTTCATTTTTGATTCCCTTTATACTCGAGAAAAAAATTTCTTTTGCATCTTTAATGAACACGATAAATAGATTGTGATGGTTTATGAAGCAAATTTTAGCAGCGGTTGATGATCATTATACATTTGACAATGATGGACTGCCTTTCCTTTGCGTTTTATCATTTTAAATGCATAAGCGGAGCTCTATTATAATCGATACATTTGCCTACATGATTAATTAACCTAATGCAAACTTATACTTTTTTTTTAAACCAAACATGTGTGGCATTTATTATGCATGTGGATGATACATGTTAAAGGTACAATGTGTACCATTATTGATGCGAATCATTATTATCTGCTAATAGGTTGAAAATGAGGTTATTTATAATTGTTAAACAAATATATGTACATATGTACATGTACATGTACATGTGTGTTGTATATGTTCACCTGTGTATGTTCACCTGAAGACGGATGTTAAAATCCAGAAAGCGCTAGTGAATAGAAACTTTGGAACTGTTCATTTTCTTTTTCTTTTTTTTTTTTTGATTATGTATACTGTGTGATATCACCTTTCACTCTTTTTGGATTGTGTGTTGTATATATATATGGTCTATTTACACATTAGGTATTCTATGTCTGGTCGGTTAAACAGGAAGTAACAAACAAGACAAAATTTGTTGTATTAATAAAAATCTTCTTTTCAGGAGGCTGTAGATTCTCAACAAAACATTCATCAGATCTACCTTAAAAATTTAAATATGATTTTAGTCATAAACTTATGAAAAAAAAAAAAAGAAAAAAATCTAAATATCTTAGATTTGAAAATTTAATATTTTTCCTATATCGTTATACAGAGCTCTTCATATTAAGGAGATTATTATAGTCTAAAAATGACTTCGATTATCGAGCCCTCTTAAATGTACGAAACACAAGATCGTCATGTACATGTAGATGTAGCTAATTGGGTCTGTGTATCGATTTTTTATGATTAAGTTTATAATCAGTCCTGATTGATGGTATTATTCGTCCTCGAACTCTCTGATCAAAATATCTTTTTAAACATTGCGATTGCATTACGATCAATTGTTTCTATTAACTAATATAAACATAGTCTAAACATAGTCTAAACGGGAAGATGCAAGTACATTCTGCCATTTGCAGCATCGTCTTATACAGGGTTTTATTTTAAGACAACACACTTTTGCAAATTGAATTGTATACATATACACTTGACAATGAATGAAATTGACCAGATATGCGGGAATAGGCGCAATCTATAATAGCGCCATATAACATTGCACTTGATTATACTTCACGAATATATTTTTCTGTCGGAATTAACATATTCACAGTTAATTTCATAAGCGATGCCATTTGACAACAACATTTCTTTTCAGTTAATTTATTTTTGATGCATATGCCTTCTAAGATCTTAAGAAGTATCACGTCATTTTGACACCATTACATTTAAGCTACATGTAAGCATGTCAATATATATAAACAAACTGATTCAGTCTTTAAAAAACAATTTTTTATTTTCATTTTGAGTTTCGGCTCGCCAATGACGATCCCAAACTCCACATAACTATTAAAAGAAAGTCTTTATATATTGAGCTAATTATAGCTTTGAGTTTAATTAAAAACTGATTTCTAAATATTTCTCTATTGTCTAAGAACTTCGAAATAAACTTGAAAATGGCGTCAAGGCATCATACTACTGTTATATGGAAAAGCGTGGCCAATTATGCTTCTTTTTGTATTGTTTGGTAATTGGTTTTTCCTGATACTAAATCTGAGGATTTTTATAGTCTCTTTTACCTTTAAAGTTTGGATGTTAATGCGAGAGGTGACAGAACTGGAATAAACAGTACATTACGCAATCATTCGCCACGATTCTTTAATTCATAATACATTATCCGCAATTTAACTATTTAATGATTTGGAAATAAAGCCTTACGGAACAATATGACCGCTATTGAACAAGGATAAATTTAAAAAAAAATTAACAAACAACATCGATATCTTTTCACAATTTACCATTTACATTTATACGTTAAAATATGATGGCTACTGGGTATTTATTTGTTGAATTTGGCTTTGAAAATATATACATGTATCTTATATTAGGCATGCCATGTATGATTCCGAATTCCGAAATCGCAATTTGGATATTAGGATATGGTAACTACTATTTCCCCCTCTCTCTTCCCCATCCCCCCCCCCTCTCTCTCTCTCTCGCTCGCACGCATTATGCAGTGAGATATTATGGTCATTACATGTACATGTATACACATTATTACCGATGCATAGACATCTTTAGTACTTCAGATTCTAAGTTACGTCAAAAACCAATCATTGATATATCTCATTTGTTTCTGTCCATTATTAGAGGTTGGCGTCTCTGCTTTGAAAAAAAATCGACTTTTAATAAGAAGTTTAAACTCTCAAACATCCAAAACCAGATTGGGATTTTGATAATGTATCGACTTTTAAGAATCAAAACTAAGACCTCCGTTTGTTTCTCCGCCTAATTCCCAATACAAACATTTACCGACTTTAATAAAGGTTCTCTTTACTTTCGTGTATTGAAGAGAATCTAAAATGTTTATTTGTCGAGTTATCAAAGAAAAAAAGAGAAGGGAAATCGACACACGTACCTGTGTACCCCCGTCGCATGAAAATGACCTTATATTTTATATAAGGACATTGAAAAGGTTTGGTAATTGTACATACAATTTATATGTATAGTTTTTACCTGTATATTTAATGGGTCCCTCAGTTCAGTGCATGTTTGAACGTTATGCACGCGCAGCACGTTCTGCATGGCATTGTGCGCGATATTAAGCGAGTTCCTTACAAAAGTGGGTCATGATGGCCTAGATCTAAATTCAAATGGCTTTTCATGTTGAATTCATGTTTACTCTTCACATCTTACATGTAAAACTAGATCATCACATTCGATACATGATACAAGGAAAGTGTGTGGCGACCTAAAAGTAGGTCATAGTGGCCTCATTTGAAATAGTATGGCTACATATATGCTAAAGTTATAATGATATACGTAAACGAAGGGCAAACATTATGATATTAATACTTTAATGGAGTTATAATGGAATGAGATGTGTTACAACCATAAAAGAGGTTATTAATAATGAACTCACTTTACATGTGTTACATATAATGTCCTCACTTAATGTGCATTACAGCCTTTAAAAAAGGTTATTATGTCATCACTTTAAATGCGTTACAACCTTAAAACGGGTAATTAATAATAAACCTAAAATAGATTATAGTGTTCTCAATTATTTAAATGTGTTACAACCTGAATGCTTCAAGCAGGTGTTCATATCATTGATAATTAATAATTTAGACAATGCCTAAAGTAGTAATTCATGAAATGATAAAACGGAATGCATTTAGTCCAACCATTTAGTTTTTTATCCCATTATTTGTATGAGTGCATGAATAATACGACATAAATAAGACTTAAAGATGCTTCATCATGTCGATAAAAAAAGTTATTGATAAAATATTCATAACATCGAGGGGAAATAAACCCAGCGTTATCACAGCGGTTAAAAGTAAAACACAGCAGGCGATGTGATCAATTGATACAGACGAATCTGCTATTTACTTAGTAGCGACACATGGCATCGTCGTGAGAGTGAGAGAGAGAGAGAGAGAGAGAGAGAGAGAGAAATAGACTTACAAAGAGAGACAGACAGACGGACGGACGGACAAACACAGACAGTCAGCTATGCAAAATGTTGTAGTAATTCCCTTTAGCTCATATTCTTCTCCGTCCGTCAATTTTAGGGCTTTGATATCGAATAGCATAGCAGTGCGTGTTTTTTAAATTCTTTGCCTCATATATTTCAGGTTTGATAAATTATATATAGATATATATATATATATATATATATAGAGAGAGAGAGAGAGAGAGAGAGAGAAAGAGAGAGAGAGAGAGAGAGATTTCTAAAATAAATACAGCATCTTTCTCAT
This sequence comes from Magallana hongkongensis, assembly GCA_016163765.1. NCBI lineage: Eukaryota > Metazoa > Mollusca > Bivalvia > Ostreida > Ostreidae > Magallana > Magallana hongkongensis. Next base: position 16,724,346 of record WFKH01002636.1, on the reverse strand, counting down.
GCATCCTGTCGACTACATGTTTATATTAACGTGCCTTTTATATAATAACTTCTCTCCTTTTTGTGAAAGTCTTTACTGGAGACAGTATCCTTGGAAGTTTGTAAGCATAGGGATTTACCAATCGTATCTATAGTTGTAGAAAAAATCGATTGCCATATTTGAGCAAAAATGAAAATTGATTAATTACGTTTTGATTATTATCTCTAGACCTGTTTTTTTTTTTAGGGTTTTTTAATTTTTTTTTTATTTTGCTGTGCTCTAAGAGCATTCTAATGTATGTCAGATCCTAGCGTAGCAGCTGTAAATTAAAGTACCAACAACCCTGCAGAAGTGGTTAGGTGAACTGTAAAGAATATTGTACTGTACAGAAAAGTGACATGAAAAGAATGGTGGGCTGTAAAGAATGGTGTACTGTAAAGAATTGTGTATTGTAAAAAAAAGGTCTACTGTAAGAATAGTGAACTGTAAAGAATAGTGTACTGTAAAAAACAGTGCACTGTAAAGAACCGTGTAATGTAAAAAAAAAAATGGTCTACTGTAAATAATGGTGCACTGTAAAATGGTGTACTGTAAAGAATGGACTACTGTAAAGAGTGGTGTACTGTAAAAATGGCGTACTATAAATATAGGTTTACTGTGAAGAATGGTGTTAAATTTGTAATTAGATTCGAAAAGCAAGTGCTGTCTTTACGTATATTGTATAATTATACAATGCTATTTTTATTATGTAGTTGATGCGTATCATAATACATGTACCAAGTCGATGAATTCGAAATGAATTGTTTACATACATACCGGGACACGCGCTGCACTAAGTTTGTCGCTGATCGAATAATAGATAAATGCATAATTTCTGATAACTTTGTAAACAGATGTATGTTGGATGCAAGTACATGTAACATGACACACGTCACGATGTGAATTTATTGTAAACTCGTTGTATTAGTCGAGTGTTAAATCAACACATGCTATCTTTTAATTGACCACTGTAGTACATTGTATGTACTACGAACTGAAAAGTACACGATGATATAACTAGTAGCATTACCTCCATGATTCCAAAATCAATTAGTATTTGTGTTAACAATCACTAACCTTTAATGCCAAAATGAAATGAGATCGTGATGTGAACAAATAAAATATTCTATAATTTTATAATTACATGTACTAGTATATTGTTAGCAGTAACGGTAACTACATAACCCAATCCAAACTATCACTATAACTTTTGTTAATAATTAACTAAGGTTCATTAAAGAGGGATAGGGTCCAATCGGTGGAGGAAATACACACAACAAGCAAAATTTGGGATAGAGGCACGCCTAGCCCGCACCCCGCCCCGCCTTACCCCCTTACATCATCATGAAGTCTATATATCTCGGATATGTAATTCAATTTCAAACGACATGTTGTTTTTGAGGGTTTTTTTTTAATTTCCGTGGTGTCATTGTGATAGTATGATTTTACGTGCGTGCCAATAATCTGATAGCGGTAACTCTCTCCTTTGACAGTTTAATGTCTCATCTCTCGGTAATCTACGAACAAGTCGATATTGAAAAAACCCCAAAACGTACATTTTATTAAAGAGACATGGTGACGCAGAAAACCATGATTTAGCAAATATTGAATTTTTACACGATTTCCACATATTTTATATATTATATGAAAAGACGAACTTTTGAAAAATTACGGTGATCAATAGTAAATAAATCAAATTAAAGAGAGAAAAATAGAATTAAGCGTTGGGCCAACACGAAAATATTGAGTTTTCCTTCCGCTTCATAGCCACGCAAGCGCAAGGGAATGTAAATACTGCAGCGTGGCATACATCATGAGCCAGAAGCCTCTCATTGAAACATGATGTCTTCAAGAACTATATAGTTATTAAGATGCATTCTCTATTAATGCATATTTCTTACCACAGACATCGAATAGCCTCAAATTCAAATTCTTTTTTCAGTGTGTCAATCCCACTGTAACTATTTTTAGACAGAAATCGCAATCACGTGACACTAAACCAATGTCCAAAACAACTCGGTTTGTTTACGTGTGCAATTTCCGGATGAGCTTTAATGACTTGTAAATTGATAGGCGATGACTTATATGATGCGTGAAACCTTCCGTATGATAAAATTTCAAGTAGCTCTTCTTATATCCGTTGTCATAATCGAAAAGTAAAACATCTATTTTGAGTCACCGTGCCATTTTAAGAATTTCCGGAGATGACAGAGATGATTTTTTTTTGGGGGGGGGGGGGTAGCGGTTTTTGTTTAATATCGTCCGCAGATTTTACGATTCCAGTTGATGTACATGTAGAACCGAATTTGAATTGACATGCTGTCGAAATGAAGGGAACACTTGTTAATTTGTATAGGACCCGGGGTTCCTTTTGCCAGGATAACAATGCGTTATTCGGACTTAACGATCAATGCAACAAACGCAAATACCCTCGTCAAGTCTTCGTTTTTGATTGTTGAACCGGAAGGATAGAAATCGTTAAGTGGAATTAATGCTCTTCAACGAATATATCATTCCGTTCTATAAGACGAGGCTGGAATTTATTCCATTCCATCGGTGAGGTGGGATCTTTGCGCCTTTACTCGTCTGTTTGCGTTGGCGACTTGATTCTCTTGGTTTTTTAACCTTTATGTTCATATAACAAATATAAATTAATGATTTATAATTTGTTTACTTTTGGGAGATAGAAGAATCATCATCGACAGGTTTTCTGGTGAGCACACAGCTGTTGCCGGATAACGTCCGCAGACACCTAACGTGCTGACTTATAACGTCACTTCCATTAAAGCGTTCATACGAAGCGGATCTATCAGTCTATGATTTTTCTTTTGTTTTTACATGAGGAATTTAACCCGAGATCAGCAATCCCTGAATTCTCGTCGTTTTTGGGGGGTCTAATATAGACTCAGAAGTCCTTCACCACTCCTGACGAGCGGGGTTATGAATATGCAAATACCCCTGAAACGCCGTTTCATTTGCATATTTTTAATTACCATTATTCTGATAATAATTGGTGAAACCGACTGTGAAGAAGAAGAGAGGCTTTCAGAGAACTCTCCGAGATTTTCACAGACATTAAAGAGCCACCCTACAGTAGCTAGTGGGACTATCATTCCGGATCAAAGTGTTACGATCAAAGTCGAAAAAAACAGTGCGCCGCTGCGCGCTCCTAGATTTACCCGACCCCGTGATTTTGGCACACTGAACTTGACAAGTGATGGCGGGATAGGATTGCTAGCAATGTATAACTTGACTGACTACCCGTTTCTGTGTTTAAACACTTCTAGAACACCAAAAGGTAAGCTATCTAATTTTATTAAGCAATTTACTTACATGTATTAAAATCGCACGAGGTATTAACTAAATCCAGGATATCAAACGTTTTAAACAGACAAAAATAAAAGTTCCGTCAAATTTATTTCAAATAACGATACTGAAAAAAATATTTCGCTGAAATGTGTCATGGATTTTTCTACACATTTTATAAATTTGATATCGAAGGAATTATATTATTATACTTTTTCCTTCTATGTACATGCACGTAAAACGAGCTACAATGTAGCAATAGACCATCTGTTTAACGTGCGCCGACTGTTGTATAAAGCAAACACAAGGTTCGTATCTTTCTGTGGCTCTCTGAATGTATGCGATATCACGCGATGCTCTTCCAATATTCAAAGAATCAACTATTTTACTTTGTAAAAGATCACTCAAAATACTTAGTTGACTATAATAGTATTTCTCTATTCATGAGCGCTAGACAAAGAAATCGACGCATCCACTTGGTATTGAAAAGAGATCTTCATGCATTATGTATTCAATTGTAAAGAAATTGTTTTCTCTAAACTGCATATTTTTTTTTCAAAAAAGGTAAATGTGGTTTTACTTTGAAGTTTTGTTTTATAGATTGATATTCATTTTTTTATGTTTGCGAACTCCGTACATGTACATAATCGGTGGTATTTAATACGATGCAATAATTTGTTGCCAAAATGAAAAGTATTCCCAGGTTGACAGATTGGAATATAATATAATATAATATAATGGCTCAGATGACAGGCGAGTGAAGCCTGTCAGTAGCAGACGTTGCCCTGTAACATACAGAAAGAAATGACAACTCCAGATTCTGATACAATCAATCCGGAAAACTGGATTCCACCCAAAATTTCTCGATTCTTATTTGACCTTTTAATATGGATAGATGTAAATACATATAAGAGTCTACAATATTGCATAATCAAAACGACTAGCATACAAAATGGTTATCCTTTATGTAGACTTTTTAAAGCCTAATCCATTAATGAATTGTAATTAAATCAAAACGACTAGCATACAAAATGGTTAATATCCTTTCTGTAGACTTTTTAAAGCCTAATCCATTAATGAATTGTAATTATCGTTTAATAATTTGATCGCATTTATGAAGTCTATCGTTTATATGGACATAATATTATAATCAATAACAGATTTCAGACTTCTTTCATGAATTTAAGCCTGAAGAAACCAGCGCATATCGCCTAAAAGTATAATTACGTCATGTATATCAAAGCTGTCAATAATAAAAGTTTGTTTTGTTTTCGTCAAATGGAAAATGTCTTCAAATACCGTTTATCTCTGGACATAATATTTCAATCAATGACCGATCACGATTTTTTGTTCACGAAAAACCTGAAACAAAAAACAATCGTGCAATATCGCTAAAAGTAGCATTTTATCAAAGCTGTTAATGTAAAAAATGAATTTTTTTTTTTTGGGGGGGGGGGGGGGGGGAGAAGGAAAAAGGTCCACAAGTATTTGTATGTCAAGGTCGATAAGAGTACAAAGAACAAACAGATATAAGATAGATTGTGAAGAACTTGGAATTAATGAGCGCCTTTGTATTAAGTGGTTTTACTTAGCTTCCTCTTTCATCGAGACCATATCTGTCTCGTAGAAATATTTATAAGTTCGATGATTTTGCTACTTCAACGACGCTTTTTAAAATTAATAAAACAACACATGATCTTGACGTGTGGACGTGTGCTCTCTCTCTCTCTCTCTCTCTCTGAGAGAGAGAGAGAGAGTCATTGTCATCTTAATGCTTTGCATGGGTGAGAGAGAGAGAGAGAGAGAGAGAGAGAGAGAGAGAGAGAGAGATTAAGTTATAAATAAAATGACATTGTCATCTTTAGCTTAGTTTAAAATTTACGTATTCGTGCGAGTTCCCATGCGAGCGTTAACCTAAAGCATATTCATCTCAAATATGAATTTATCGCGTTAACAACTATCCATAACCTTTTCATTTAAAAGTTAGAAAAATCAGGCACTCTGCTAGCAAAAATTTAAATGAGTATTGTCATCAGATAGTTATATCATAAACACATAAAAGTTTACTTTGAATTTAATCAAAATCTGAAATTGCTAGTCCCGGTTTAAATTGTAAATTCTTGAATTCAACAGAATCTTTTCATCTTCCAATGACTTTAATGATGCATGATATCAAATATATTTTTCATGTAGATGCCAAATGTGTTATAGTTACATAATAACACATTCCATCACGGTAAACCGAAGAATATTTTTTTTAAAACAGGCATGTAGCTTCGTTTTTGAAAATGAGGGTGGGGCAGACTTAACCGAAATCTTGACCAAAAATAAATCAACACTTTGCCAATCCGTTAGAGGGGTGGGGGGGGGGGGGGAATGGGATATACACTCTATTAGTTGTGTTTATCGGTCACCTAGTTTCTATAGGCAAGATTCTCATCATTACCGCCAAGAGTAACAACTTGTATGTTGAGGATGCAGAGAATCATGTAAAACGCTCCCAAGCGATCAAGCGTTGCCTTGTGTTTTGTGCCGATTGAATTAATATACACTCTATATGAGAAAAGCTTTTTCAAACCAAGATGTTACCTTTATCAATTATAACCATTAACCCTGATGTTTTAACTCCGATGTTTGGTACCCAGTGTTCTCATTATTGTGTCAGACCGTACCATGTTAAAGACATGGGAAACCAATTTTAAAGCGTTAGTTGAAGCGTTGTTAATGTATGTTATATGGGTAGTTAAATATAGTCCATAAAAAACATCTTCAAAATAACTACCAAAATGACGAATTAAACATTAAATTGAAATATGAATATATAATGTAAATGTATCGGTGAAAATTCATCAACATTTTCTTGGTCGGAGGTAGAAAACAATTAAAAGGGCTGGATGGTCGAGGTCATTTTTAGACTATTTTAATCTCCTAAGAAGAAGAGCCCGTATTAAGATTACAGCAAATATTCAAATTCTAAATTTAAAAAAAAATGGATATTTTTCTTTCCTAAATTATAGTTTATAACTAAACAAATCTGATCTGACAATTCTAGGTAGATATGATGGCTAATTTGTTGACCACCTAGCCTCCTTTTAAATATCTAAGACACCTTATTTAAGAGGGCTCGATGGCCGTGACCATTTTTAGGCTGTACTGATCTCCTTTAGAAGAAGAGCTCTATATAAAAAATATATAGAAAAATACCCAAATTTAAAAGGAAAAATATTTGGATTTTTTCTTTACTAAATAATAGTTTATAGCTAAACAAATCATACATGTATCTTAGAATTTTAGGCAGATCTGATGGTTAATTTGTTGACCATCTAGCCTCGTTAACATGCAGCTTCCTTAGATTGCACGAAGAGCGGAATTCTTTTCTGACCTACGGACTTATTAGTTCTGTAAAACATGTTTATACCTCTTAAGGAAGCTGGGTGGTCAAAAAAGTACACGTCAGATCTATCTTAAATTTTTAAATATAAGTTTTTAAGCTATTAACTATCATTTGGAAAAAAAAAATCCATACATTTTAGCTAGCAAATCTAAACATTTTTGTATAACTTTCAACAGAGCTCTTCTTCTCAATGAAAATAATATTTTAGTCCATAAAAATGGTAAATTTTCGGTTAATGTAAACGAAATCCTCTTTTGCGGATATAAATGTCGCGAACGAGATGATCAATTTTTGGTGTGTATGTGCGGTGAAAAGAATACAGAAACAAGAGGCCCATGGGCCACATCGCTCACCTGAGGAACAATAGGTATGATGAAATCAGCTTAA
>WFKH01002636.1:16700037-16716841 GCA_016163765.1 Magallana hongkongensis | reverse complement strand
ACCCCCCCATTGTGGCCCCACCCTACCCCCGGGGGTCATGATTTTCACAACTTTGAATCTACACTACCTGAGGATGCTTCCACACAAGTTTCAGCTTTCCTAGCTAATTAGTTTCTGAGGAGAAGATTTTTAAAGATTTACTCTATATATTCATACGTAAAAATTCAACCCCCCATTGTGGCCCCACCCTACCCCCGGGGGTCATGATTTTCACAACTTTGAATCTACACTACCTGAGGATGCTTCAACACAAGTTTCAGCTTTCCTGGCTAATTAGTTTCTGAGAAGAAGATTTTTAAAGATTTACTCTATATATTCATACGTAAAAATTCAACCCCCCATTGTGGCCCCACCCTACCCCGGGGGGTCATGATTTTCACAAATTAGAATCTACACTACCTGATGATGCTTCCACACAAGTTTCAGCTTTCCTGGTCTTATGGTTCATGAGAAGAAGATTTTTGAAAATTTCTCGAAAATTTTCATAAATTCCTAATTATCTCCCTTTGCAAAAGGGCGTGATCCTTAGTTTTCACAAATTTAAATCCCCTTAGGCTAAGGATGCTTTGTGCCAAGTTTGGTTGAAATTGGCCCAGTGGTTCTTGAGAAGATGTTGAAAAAGTGAAAAGTTTACAGACAGACGGACGGACAGACGGACAGACAGACAGACGGACGACAGACAAAATGTGATCAGAATAGCTCACTTGAGCTTTCAGCTCAGGTGAGCTAAAAAACTGAAGTAATGCAGGTCAGCTCGCAGAAAATAATCGTCGCTAATTATAGTTCGTTACTTGCTATTTGTGATATAAAAAAAAAAGCTTTTAAACTTGATTACGGTAAAGTACCTTCAGCTTACAGCTCGTCAACAAATTATTAACAAACTTGTATATGTTGTTGAGTACATTGAGTACACGATATGTGCTTATAGGGTTGACCGATAACTCCCAAGGGGCATCGTAAGATTATGTACTTCCGATAGAGTCTGTGTGTATGATATTGACTGGCTGCAGAACTGTGACCCTTTGGGAGAAAGACAGATTGACAGAACGGAGATCTTGAGATCCTTACACTTGGGTGCAAATATTAATTTCTCCAGATATTTAACAACAAAGAAATCTGCTGAAGACATTTAACTTATACTAGGCATAGAAACTATTGTCATCACCCTCATTTGCCTTATTTATTTAAAAATGTACATTAAAGAAAGTGAAACTCCTAATGATCTACGTAAACGACACTCCAGTGACGAATAGATGAATTTCCAGCGTAGATAAAGGTGACAACCTCGGTAGAAAAAAGTGCAAATGACTAAGCATGTGCGAAATAGTTCTCTGGTCGGTCAACCCGAAGTTTACCAAAGAGCCACTATAACTGTTCTACAACTTGCGTTTGACATGCATATTGAATATCATATGTATTTTTAAGCGAACGAAGGTTCCGCTTTTTAAACAATAAAAATGTTTCTTTGGTTTTTCTGACTGTTTCATGTTGGTATGAACAGAGCTAGCATTGTGGTTGGTTGGGGGGGGTGTAAGGGGGGAGGGGGGCAAGAAAAAACCCTCCTATAATACATGTACATTTCGTATTAACCTACGTCAGCGGATTGTGATATTATTATTTTTTTGGTAATGATCTAAGACTTTATCTTTATAGCCATATGAACCACGAACATGCATTATATTATTTATATTACATTTGCCATTAAATGCATCTTCACGTATCAATATAAAGTAACGTACGTAAATCATCGTTATATGTAGTCGACGCGGTCGCCGCACATAGACAGAACATCCAATTATTCCATATATGGAATGTCCGTCGACGCACTACAGTCGATTCGTATGTTCTCTAGTGATTTAGGCGAAAAAATCAGCCGAAGTGTTCCGAACGTAAGATGGTCAACTATTTGGAAATCTGACGTCATTCCATGAGGTCATTGATCCGTTTGCATGCGTTTCTTGCCCTTTTCTTGTTCGGCGAAAACATTCGTTGTACGGGAAGTGCAGCGGATCTGCCACAACAGTAGATATTGTCAAGTATCTTAAACATTCGTGCACAATTTTTGTGTGTGTTGCACAATGCGCGCACGAGCACTTAATATATATTAAAGTCATTTGAGCAAAAACTCCATCACACAAAGACCGCACATTCGAGGGACAGTTATCGCAATGTTTCGACTCGCTCTTGCTTCGAGTTGTATGACATGTATGCATGAAAGTACTCGTTCTCCAATTATTCTTTCCAAAAAAAATCATCCGGGGTTGACTCTTGTCGACAAGCGAGTACAACGTCAGAAGTCTATGGCCAGTATCGCTCACGCTTAATGACCATTGGCCAACTCGCTGATTTTTCTCGTTTTCAGGAATAATAATGCCCTATCCTGATTGGCTGCTTTACACTATTGTGAACAACACCCTCACCCCACCTCCTTAGTGCTTACCCATGAATATACATGCATAAACAATTGCATATTTTGATAACAAGCTCTTAGACTTCATACCTGTAAAACAAATGTTCACTTTCTTTGGTGAAATGTGAATAGTGCAGTACATATTCTTGAAATTGAGAAAAGTCCAGTGCGTTTCCGATCATTGTTAAACAAAGACACGATGTAAAACGTTACACGAAAAACCGTTTAACAAACTAATCGTCAGACGGTTCGGAAGTCTTCGTATGAAAATCGTCAATTACTAATACCTCCAAAGACTTTCGGTAGAGAGATTAAGAGAGAGAGAGAGAGAGAGAGAGGGAGAGAGAGAGAGAGGACAGTATGATAGAAAGAGCTCTCGACAACGATCTTGCATTTGGCACTTAACATCAATCAACCGCTGAAAAAGCTGATCGGTTAAGACCTTTTAGCAATATGGCCTATTGGGACAGTTTCATTGACCGTTTACTCTGGTAGTTACATGTTCCTGCAGTTGTTTTTGTTTCATTTTGGTAAAATCTTATCGTCATTATTTATATTTTATCACCTTATTTACTGATGGCTGACGATTTAAAGATTCCCCCATATGATACAAGAAAATGCAAATGAAAAAGCACAAGCATAAAAGTAGTCAAGTAATTATTTGAAATGCCGGTTGTGGAAACAAAACTTTGCTTAAAGCAGAATTTACGATGACAAACATGCATTTCAGACATGCATTTCAATGCAAAAACCATGTCCTCAGATTTTAATGCAGGAGACACAAATTATACAGTTGGCAGTAGATTTGAAAGGATAAGGCTGACAGATATTGTGCATATTGATACATTTGTCAAATAAAATCGCGAAACCAGACGTAACACACGTAAGATCTGTTTTGAAAAGAATTTATTTAAGTCACACTAATCGTAGAATTCAAATATAGTTCGCGAATTAATGACAACCTAATCGGTTCTAGCGGTTTATATCTCAAAAAATAATCTCCATGAACATTAACAAAAGTCACAGTGAACGTTGCATAACATGTAAATCCCGTAGCTTTTTTGCATTTAATTGTGAGATTTGCATTCGTTGTTGAATTTGCCGTGCTACAATGATGCTGTAATTTTATAATCCATAGAATGATGGTATAAATTCGAAACATGTATCATAAAATGAAATTACGGTTAACCTTGATATATCTTTTATTTTATTTTTCAAATCAATTTATAATCTTTTTTTTTTAAATTATGATTATTCTGTAATCGGTATACATTATTCATATTGAAATTTCAATCAATTATACAATGTTATGTCTCTCGTGCTCTTCGTGTTTCAGGCTTTTTTCGAAGTTAATTCTTAATTACTTTGTTTTGTACATCATTATAACCAGTCATATATTAGGCTTTGAGTTGTTTGTGTTTAGTTTTTGGACTTCCAGAACTCATTCTACAGACCTTCATTTAAATACAGTGCTACTTGCTGACAAATGATCTAAACTATTTGGTGTCATTGTCACAGGATACACAAATACAGAATCAAAAAATTATTTAAAAAACCCACACATTTGATGTCTATTATTTTGAAAGATGAAACTTTCTTGGTTTTAAAATTCATATAAATTGTCTTCGAATAGCTCTGAATTAAATGATGAAATTGAATTTACAGCTAATGGAACTTCAATTAGACATGTTTTGTTTTTTATTTTAAAATTGAATGAAGATGAATTACTATAACAAATCAAAAATATCAATATTATGGATTTTTTTTAAATGAGAGAGAGAGAGAGAGAGAGGAGGGCGTTTCTCAGCTCTACAGCGTGGGTCATAACCCCGGTCTTTGTATGATGTAGAATCTATCGAGATTGATACATGATAGTTTTATCAGTGGATTTACCTTCTTTATGAAATAAAAATACATAGAATATCAAACACACAATTAAGTCCAGACTCATTTTACATACCAACAAGCTGTGACAAGGCGTAACACGTTTTTTGAGGTAAACATACCAGAAAAAAATGAAATAAAACATGTGGCCATTTCTATGGGCTGATCTGCATTGTCAACATCTCGAATTGTAATCTTGTTGTAAAATATCGCGTATTCTCAGATGTCTGGATGGTTGTGCTCATTTTTAAAGACTACATGTATATTGATCTTCTTGAGAAGGAGAGCTTGGTATAGAGATATAGGGGAAAATCCAATTTATTCAATCTTTATTGCTAAAATTTATTGAATTTTTCTTTTCCAAATAATAGTTTACAGCTAAAATAATCATCTCTACAATTTTAATGTAGATCTGTATGCTCATTTGTTGAGCACCCAGCCTTGTTAAAGGGACGAGTTGATAATAAATTTTCTTTCCGATCTGAAACGATCCATCCCGATATCCCGTATGCATGCTTACATGTACCTGTACAAGAATGGATCAGTCACCGCAATAGATATCGATAATGTCAGGTGCCCGAAACACTCCTTTTGTATATTAACAAGATTTTAAACGGTCAGAAAAAAACTCATCATGCGTCGAAAATTTTATGGAGACAACAATAAAAACTTATTCTTGAAATTACTTTGTGATTTTGAAGTGTTTCGTTTTAAAGTGAGAAATAATGGGAATTCCATTGCTTACATTTAGTTGACGTAAAGAGACAGGTGTAGATAAAACGGGAATGGATACCGTAACTTAATCGTAATGTATTCGATTGTTAGACATTTCAATATTCAATGATCAAATTGTACGATAATGACAAGAATCTTTCTCCAATTGTCACAAAAATTTCTGGCATTGATTGCTACCAGATGTTTGTAAAATAGATTTTACCTCATCGAGACGAACACTGCAATGATTGTTGATATCCGTTTATCTAGAAATAGAGTTTTATCCTTTATATTAAGAATATGTCAGACAGCAAAACTACATGTATATACCACTCAAAGTTTTGCTGTGGTTTAATCAGAACAAAACTGCCGCGTGCTCTATAATACACATTAAAATGGTTCAACAAAATATAGGTTTCTATGAAAACAATCTATCATGATACTAAATATAAATCAAACGAGATTATTTCCATTAGAAACTTAAATCAGTAACATAAAAAACTGAAAAAAGAACAAGAAATAACATCGCTGTTTCTGGTAATAGAACGGTAGTTGTGCTTTAATTACAAAACCTCTGAAAACGAAGATTTGTGCTATTTCGAAATGACAAAATGGCTGTCCTAGATTTAATTAAGCTCATCGTATATGACTTGTTTCTGGGCATTTGTTTCTATGTAACGATGACACAACTCGTATTCTGATACGGTGCGTCTTGAATTCCGAACCAATTTGGATAATTGCAACTCAAAGATGTTCTCTTCAAAAGGTTTTATTTCATTCCAGAAATTAGAATTTATCCTTAACCCTTTTTGAAGCACAACGAGTTTAACATTGAAATCGGATAAGTTTTTAGCTCAATCCTTTACAAAAGACAATATTGCCTTTGAATCTTCGTAAAAGGATCGAAATCGCATTCAATCCTGCCATCAGTTTATTTTGTTTTCTTAGATGTTATTCTATTTTCAATTAAAATACATCTAGATTCGGAATAAATTTGATAAAACCCCTCTTAGAATAATTAGATTTCTTCCTTATTACGTGATTAGTTTCCAGATGTCATTTATCCATTCGTCGCTTCGTGTTTTGACATTCATTTGAGACACTTCTGTTTGGGGACGTCAGATGCTATTAATTTCTACGAAACCATCTTTTGTCAATTGCAATTAGATCTGACTGGTTGTGTGTAGTAAGAATGGCGAACTAGATGTCAAGACTAGTACAAACAGCTTTTTATTGGATACTACGTAGTATCTGAAATTTTTTTCTTGCTCATTCATATTCTGCATGCTTTCAAACATACAACACAAATATCTTCATTTTATGCAGTAATACATGTATAATTCCGTACACTATTGATCATGGTTTCGTATATACCCACGCTTTTATTGTTCGAGATTTCGATTAAATATTGCACTTTGAACAACGAAAACCGCGATTGACATTTTGTTTCCATTGGTATTGTTTTAAGTTTTCATTCCTTTTTTTCTGGGGGGGGGGGGGGGGGATTTTGCTTTGATAGGTGAAGCGAAATGTGTTGCTATTTTTTTTTAAATCAGAAATATTTATCTGGGGTGTGTTCAGAGTCCGTTTACTTTAAACGTCAGAAAAATAAAAAAAATAAAAATTTTAAAAAGTGTTGCGTCATCACAGCCTGTTAACGTAAATAAGAGTACATTTTTCAATCTTGTTTTTATATAAAAACGTGATATTTTGTAGGCGTAAACTAACAGATATAAAACAATGATTCCTACAGCCTTATTTTATTTTTCTTTTGTACTTTTAAGTCTTTGAATCTCTTTTTTGTCCGTATAACGCGAATAAATAATACAAATGACAAAAATTTCAAATTTTATTTCATTTAAGGCTTATATTTTATTCAGTAATGAGTTAGACTTGGCTGAAGATGTGCTATGTTCCCAAAACAAATACATTTCGTAGAGTCACAAAAAAGCCTTCCCTAAATTGATTCATTAAAAGTTAAAAAATAATGAAAACACGTGTGAATAATAAATGATTGGATTACGATAAAAAAATCCATTTTACACTTCAAGAGAAATAGCGAATGTATTAAATCGAAGCAAAGAGCTATTAATACATAATACAAAGAAAAAAAAACCCTTTTGCGTCAACCAGAGATGTACAGATATGACCTTGCATAATTGTGACGTCACTTAGAGATTTTTCTTTATCCCGCCGTTATCTCCTTTCTCCCACGTAACGTAATATTAATGTCACTTCTCCCACTAAAGGCGCATGAATAAATAATCTCCGACCATTTTAGTTGATTTTTTAATTTTTTTAAAGACCCCCCCCCCCCCCCTCTTAAAAAAAATCTAATAGATGAGCAGCAATAGGATTTTATTTGACATCTTCAAGAATGTTTTATTATATAATTATTATTTAATATTCGATTGACATACACGTACACGTATGATCTTTGCTGCTGCAAATTAAATGAAGGGGGTGGTGTTCTTGGAATGGTGGGTTTTTTTTCATTACAATAATTTTCTCTATGTACATGTTATTTATATATTGCATTTTTAAAAAAACATGGAAGTGAAGAAAAATGAATTTCTACAAGTGATATTCACGTAAAATGAATTGCAATTTGCGTATTTCTTATTAATAAGTACATTAAATATAAATTTGTGAAACGTATATCGCAAGAATTTCAAAATTAATGTTATAAATAGAAATTTGTATTAAGTTTCAAGAGAATTTTAGCACGTGATGAAATTAAGGAGGCTGGATGGTCAATAAATTAACCATCAGATCTTCCTTAAAATTTTAGATAAGAATATTTTGCCTTAAACTTTCATTTAGTAAAAAAAAAATTCTATATATAATTTAGCTTTCAAATTTTAAATGTTTCCGATATCTTTATACAAAACTCTTCTTCTTAAGGAGATTAATATAGTCTAAATAAAATGGCCACGACAATCAAGCCTTCTTAATCTGAGTTGCAAAAATTCCACGTCGTTTATTATAGTGTATTGCACGTTCATGCTTCACATTTTAACATTAATTCGGTTGAGGCACAGCTCCGTTGGCTGATTTAGACATCACTTTTGGGTTCTTGAGTAATTGCCTCACGTTGAGCTGTTGAACCATAGGTCTTCAGCCGAATTCATTCAAGACCTTTGTCTCTAAACTATTCAGAATTTAACACGGTTTTCTTCAAATGATCAAGTACTTTTATCCTACTGAGAATTTCTGAGAATTACACAGATAATTGGCCGTTTCTTATGCATGAGATCTATCGTAGAATGACCACTGAAACACAATTGACTAGTTCTATGTCTTCAGCTATGCAAGAATAATTGCCCGTGTCTTCTCATAATGAAGGCACTTATTATACCAGGACGTGTATTGGACTTGTGGGTTATAATGATGGCTGAAATGGAAATGAAAGGACCTCTTAATGATAGAAATGATATCGAATTGACCCGTAAGTCTCAACAGATATGTGCAATTTTGATAACAAGAGTAGGATTTTTGCAAGACGGTATAAATCTTGGTTGGTGTTAGACTTTTACCGATAACGATGAGTTTTTGTTTCATCAAATGGTTTCTTTCATCGTACTGTGTTTTCGTATTAAATACAGGTACATGTATTACACATTAACTTTCTGATAATGTGTATTGACGTTAATTATATTTAATTAGTGTTCAAAAGAAAAAAAAAAGAAAGTATTCAGAGTCTTCAAAGCAATGACTGAAATGATGATAAGAAAATATAACCTCAAAGCCGCGACCGATGGCTTCAATAGATTGATTTTATTTGTTTTTCAGATGGAGTTAATCCGTTTCAAATATAGATTAAGACACGTGGTTTTTTCGTACCCTCTGTTATTATTAAAAAATATAATTTTCTCCTCAGAGTTCTTGGTAGACCAAACACCTTTTATCGTTTGATGGGATCAAGGCTTTGAGAGATCCTGAATCAAATAATCCAAGCTATTTCACGCATTCCCACTTCCTTTAATAAGTATAGTAAATATAAGAGGAGTATCATAAGGCGAAACGAATAAATCAAACAGATGTTGTTGTTTTTTTCATCTGAGGTTTAATGCTGAGAAAAAGTGTGGCTCTATTTTTCACGAATTAGCATAGAAAAAACGTTTATCTTATCAACCGAGAAAAAAAAAGAAGAAATAATTCAGAAGTATGTGTAAAAGCAGGGCAGGTATGCTTGAATCTCTGTATCGAAAAAATCTAGTACTAAGAAAATGTGCTTTCTTCTTTGTAGTTTTCTCGGATTTGGCAACCGTTATCTGTTTTTGTTTTTTTTTTCTAAAATGATAAAGAAAGAATATAAAGAATCCGCGACTTTGTTCAGAGTTTTAAATTCGTTCAAAGCATCATTGGGGTTTGGGTGTTAGCCACTAAATTTTCATAAAGTGTTTTTCTGTTGTGTTCAATTTGTAGGATTATTTTGGGGAAAGGGTATTGATGAAATCATGATTTGAAGATAAATACATGTATATAGCTTATTTTGGTTTTCGTGCTACTCATATTGAATACAAATACATGTCATTGTATTTATACAATAAGTAAGCTCCTTAAAAACCCTGTAACAATTCAGGGTGCAAGCGTAATGTTGTAAAGCATCATTATGCGATAACATGTGAGAAAACATACATGTATCACACATTTATAGATATGCGATAAAATGAAATAATATCTAATCATATATTGATTATACAATTTGATTCAATATTTCACTGCCCCACTTAACAAAGCAAATCAAACTAAAGGCTACAGTCGTAACTGCAGCATGCAGTAAAATCCTACATAGATCGCGCATAATCCAAATGACAAGTTATTTGTTATTTCGATTTTTAACTTAAGAACTTAAAATCTAGAAATTTAGATGAGGTTTTAAAGGCTTCGAAACGTCGATTTCTGGTATGCTCTTGTCACATATTACGCAATTAAACGTTGATGTCCCTCGTTTATACAAAAACTTAGATGTTTTGACTTCAGAAAACGCATCAAATCGCATTATCAGACCCAGAGGTAGGGCTTATAAATCTTATTTTTATTACATCTTGTAACTGTTTCTATAATTTAAATGCGTTAATATTGAAAAGCATTTCCGTATATCATTTTTAGCGAGTTTATTTGCCTGCATGCTCAAACGTAAACGCTAATGCTTTCGGGCAGACACAGTTCCTAAATGTATCTTAAAATATGGAAGGATGTCATGTTCAGCGATTTTTAAAGATTTGAACCAGCTTCCACCAAATATCTAAAATAAGCCAGAATTTGCACAGACTAGCTAAACCTGCTATATACTTAAGTTTCTTTTCAAATGCAAAATAACACTTTCAAGTAGTTTAAAACTATAATATTCTTTGAAAAGTGCATCCAAATTAAAGATGGAATGGACGTTCGCCTGTATTTTAGATGCACACTTCTAATAGTCAACAATGGTCAACTAATTCGTGTTTTAGCTTTGATGAAATGTCTTTTTTAAATGATCATTCTTTACACTACTTTCAAATGTTTAAAAGCTTAGTACAATTCCTATCGCACCACTCTTTGCAGTAGTATATTAGGTATTTTTATCCCTCATAAACTGGAATAAATTCTTTCACTCTCCACCAAAATGGAAAAATTAATATATATGTTTTAAGTCTTTTTGATAGCTCAGCTTAACTGAAATCTGCAAAACTCGTTGCTTTCTATTTCTTTATTTGAACGAAGCAACGATTTATTTTTATAAAAAAAAAAAAAGGTATGAAAGAGAACAGTCTGAATGCATGCTAATTGTCTCATTCCATCAAATTTCCCCCTTCCAATAACACTTAAAGAGTAAATATAGACCGATGCCCAATACCGGCCGTTTCTGCGAAGACCGACAGAAAAGAAGCATAGCCGGGGGTAAACCCTTGCAATCCATCAGCTAATAAATTAGATCATTAGAGGACCAAGAGCAAAGATGACCAATCACGCGCACCGGTTCACATTTTCGATTGATGGACATAAATAAAGAAAGTGGCGAGAAAGGATGAACTGATTATCGATTGTGCCCACTTGTTTGATCTTTCATTAATTGTCCGAAGATTGTTGATAACTTGTCACTAAGGCTTCCGTCATTGCATTGCGATTGGATTGAGGGCTCGAAGTATTTAAGGGAGCGCATGCAGCTTTTGTACACTGTCTAATAAAAGTATTTTTATCTGAAACCTTTTGAAAAATCCAAAGCAACATTGAAGCTGGCATGTTTCAATATTGCTTAAAAACTGTAAAAGCATAGTAAATTGCAATCACATTGTTTTTTTTATTGAAAATGACGCAACATTGTTTAAATACATAAAAATACAACTGACTACAAAATCAAATTATTCATCCCTGACATGTATGTATCATACAAAAAGGGCTCCTTCAGCCACAATAATGCAAAGTAAACTACATGTAATATTAAACATTTAATAAACAGAAATTAAAATTGAATTATAATGGAAACAAAAGTGGTGCATTACAATTAAAATAGGTTGATGCATTCCCGTTTGAATTTTATTTTTGATTTTATTTTTAACACATTTATATTCGATCTTTGATCCGCTCCAAATAGATCGCTACACAAAGCGATCTATTTGGAGCGGATCAAAGATCTAATTTTAATTAGATTGAAATTACAGGTTGCTTCTCTTTATAAATAAATGTACTAATTGCATACAGGATAAAGACAATTCTATGTTGACCATCTCTCTTCGAAGTCTTCAGTAAAGTAAACTGTTTCATTTTAATATTGTAATACATGTAAATTGCAAATAGGATAACAATGTTGCAAAACAGAAGCTTATATCTTGTCGTTTGATGTTAAAACAATTTTTAACTGTTTGTATTTGTAAAGATGCAACATTGTATCCAGGATCATTTGTTGATGATTTGACATTAATGTCATGTTGTAAATTTCGAATTTACCGGGTGGCAGTAAATACAAAATTTACAACATGACATTAAAATGCACAACAAATGGATAACAAATGATTAGACTTGATTTTCCTTTGAATTGGTGTTTGTGTTGTTTTTGTTTTGATTGTATGTTTCGGGAGCTTTTGAAATGCGTATCTCTCAAAAATATTTTAGATATGTCATCTAGTTTTTCACCGCTCTATTGCAAATATAATCTTCTTTTTTTCTGAATTAATTGACCACATTGCCTTTCACTCGTGAAATAATTAAATAAATATGACTATTAAGGCTGCTAATTAGAATAAAAACGTTATCGTTAACCTCAATTTTCCCGAAAAATATAAAAAAGAAAGCAATTTAAGTGAAAGCGGTTTATATATTCAGATTTGTTGCATTAAAAGTGCAATTTCAAATTTATGAATTATTAAGCACCTTATGTAATACGGATGTATTTTATTGGTTTCTAAAAATAACACACAGGTGAAATTACGGTCTGTGATCTTCCTATTAATACCTGATATAGAATTCATGAACGCCCCGAGTTTTAATTTGCATTTTAGATAAATGATTTTTGAGCTCCTTAAAGCATTTCCAGAGTTGCGTTAATTGCTTTGTTATTGATGTGAAAATCTCGTAAAAAGGTAAAAAGGTCTGTTGATTAGAAAACATGTAAAACTCTATGTAATCTGACTTTTTTCCGTGGACGCAGTAAATTGATAGAAATTCTAACACTATATTAATGTTTCTTTTTTACTAAAACTACCAGACGATTCATTTCAAATTCTTTGTCATCTTTTACCCAGGTTTTATAATCAGATTTTTTTTATATTATCACTTCTAAATTAGATGAAGAGGTCAACATTTCCAAATACTTACGTCATAATGGATTGCAAGTACTCGGGTACCTTACACAAAAATAAATAAGTGACATGAATTATTAAAAAGGTTTCATCAACTTGTTAATGTGGTATAACTTTTCTTTTGTTAAATGCAGTAAAATAATAAAAACAAAACACATCGGGAGTTGTAATTATCATACCAATACTGCTTTTTCCGTTTGCTGCAATCGCAAATGCAATTTCATTTCTTTTTGAACTCCTTTTAAACGCATTTTTTTAAATACAAATTTCATCGAAATTGCCAGTTGGTCTGTAAAAGAAATCATAAATAGAGGCCCATGCATGAAATTATTTCAAACTACAATTTTATTTTCGAAAATTAGGAAAAAACGAGTCTGAATGCCTTGTCTTGGAACAAAGGATATAAATCAACTTTTTTAAAAGTCTTTCAAATGGTATTCAACCAACAAAGTTCAAAGTTGCAGGCAATGATTGGAGGAGTTTAGAGGAGATAGTATGAGTTACATTGTCCCCACCCTGCTCTAATTAAGGTCAATGAGACCAATTCCACGTCATCATTACTGTTGTTTTTGAAGGGATAAAACGTTTCCTTACATTCGCAATTCCATATCATCATTACTGTTGTTTTTGAGAGGATATTAAACGTTTCCTTACATTTGCAATTTGTTTCACATTCGTTCAACGTTCCTGACAGTTCTTTGACTGATGTAAGTAGTGACATAAACGTAACATTGTTTGGGGGGCATTTGACATAGTTTTTATTTGGGGGCACTTGACATAGTTATTATCGGTCATTTCTCTCAATAAATGACAGTAATCTACATGTTTACACAATACACGACACTGGGCGGGTAAATGTTCCATAGGAAGATAAAATAAAAACGTCGCTCAAATTGTATTATAAACTCGTGTAAACCCAAATTACAGTAAATTTTATTGAATTATTCAGACCATATATTGCAAGGATCTGATTTGCTTTATATCTCACGCGGTGCACTTTACAAATGTCCTATGATGTTAAATGTATGTATAACTAACGTGACCCATTTTCATGGCATAGACAGAGATATGCCGACGTTGCAAAAATTCGTTGATGAACAAACCGCGTTATGCTTGTGATATTGCATTAATAATGTTTTGGGTTCCATCTTACTTTTCGATAAGAACAAGGTCACGTTTATACCATGTCAGATGCAAATTAGTTATGTTCTACCAAATGCAAGATGCACTTCCTAACTTTAATCACTAATTTGGTAGATGTAGACTAAGGGCCGCTTTCTAAAAGATTTAACATCATCAAATTAATCAGAATCAAAAGAAATGGCACAACAAAATCAAACTAAATTGATGAACGTACATGAAAGTTCTTCACATCAAAGTTAGATTTAGAGTTTAGATATTTTCAACTTCGTTGCAATGTTAGCTAATAAAACTTTAAATCGTTTTAATTTCTTCCCAAGAATTGTGGCATCCTAATACGTTGATGATATTGTTTTATCACCCATTTGATCTGGTTACATGCATCTCTCGCTGACTTTGAATAATTATATGTATAAGTGACATGGTCGAATTTACCACGGCACTTGATGCCGAATACTGATAGCAAAGAAAATTATTCTTCTCTCGGGCTTTATGATATCCTATGTAACAGAACAGGATATTAAAAATATATAAATGTATAGGAAAGTGAAGCAAAGGTCATAATTCAAGGCTATTTAGTATTATACCCTATGGTGGCGTCTGAGAAGAAACCATTCTTGAGAGGACAGTAATTCAGTAAAAGAGAAATACGGAAAAAAAAAACTTGTAAAATGTCAATGTACTAGTATTCAAAGTGGTATTTAATGAACAAAAAAAACCCAAGTTTATTTGTAAAGCGTTGTATGCTGTAACGACTGAACATATAGATACATTTGAAGACAATATTTTCATGACTTTTATGATCGAATACATCCACGCATTATGGCCATGCTTTGTCGTTTTTTTAACCTATTCTGTAATACACCACATATACACTAAAAATATTTTGAAAAACAAACTCTTCCTTCTTCTTGGCTTGGTTTAAGTATGAATTGATCGAAAGAGACTTCGGCCATGCTTGATGTTTTGAACGCTTTTTTCTTATTTCGTCTTGATCTTTATCTTCGTACAAACAAAATACCAATTGCAATAAAACATGAGGTGAATGCCCCCGCAACGTCTGAATTAAATGTTAACACTCCCCCTTTGAGGTTGATCTTTTCCCTCCCAGTATGCATCAGTTGTCGATACCGTTCTATGATGTAAAGGGTCACATTCCGTAAGTGTTCACACTCCCTCTTTTAGGTTGATCTTTTACCTCCCAGCATGCATCAGTTGTCGATGCTGTTCTATGATGTAAAGGGTTGGATCGAGTAGGCTTCAGCTAGAGTCAATAAATAGGTCAAGGTATCATATGCGCGGATGAAGAAGCCCCCTCACCCCTAGAAAATTCAAATTATTAAATTCACATTGTAAAATACCAAAAAAAACCCCAAAAACAGGCATATGACCCCCCCCCCCCCCCCCCCCCCGCACGGAAAACAAATTTATAACTCGGACCCCCTCCCCCAATTTTTTTGTATCCGTGCATGTGTATAGAGTAAGAAAATAGTTTCAGCTAAGGAGTAAAAGAATAGTTCAATTTTGTGTTTGTGTGTTTATCTAGTTAGCTTGTTTTTGTTTGTTTTTGTTCGTAAGGGTTTTCTTTTGCTTTGTTTTGTTGCTTTGATTGTTTTATTGTTGTTTTTTGTTACTTTTCTTTTCTTTTTTCCTGGAGGTGGTTGCTATTTGCTGAATTTTTCTTTGTGTACACCTTTTGATTTAATTTTTATTGACACACTTGTCAAATGGTTCTTTTTTCTTTTCCTGCCAAAAACTCTGAAGAAAAAGAAAAACGAAGTGGCAATTTTCTCGTATTCAATATCAAATCTGTTTGCAAGGGATACTACTTAATAACAAAATGCACGTTATTTATAATGTGCTTTTTGTCAAAAACCAGACTATATCAAACCGATGGGAACTCGAAATAAGGAATGTGTCAGAAACGTGTTATTAGAAAGAGAAATATCTATATCTAATTATAATAACATAACGATATTGTCTAGACTTTTCCGCGTTGTTTTTTCCTTATGGTGATAGGAGTTAGGTAGGCACGAGATATATCAGTATAGACATGATAGAACTGCAAATTAGGATGCAGTGGCTTGACATACATGCTATAATGTACTATGGACATCCACGAAGAAATAGAAATGCATCAATCAAAATGGGACATTATATGAAGAAAAAAAGTATTAATCACTTTTTTGATAGAAGAGTAATATGCTATCGGAACTAATATTGAAGCATGCATGTTCAAATGCATGTATCTAATTACTTTAAAAGTTTTGTTTATGTATACCATTAAGAGTTAATAAGGCACTCTGCATTTTCGAGATTGCCATATTTTGGCGTAGTAAAAAAATCATTACGGTTCATGAAAAAAAATTATGACAGCCAATAACTTTAGCAAATAGTTTTAAATCCATCGTGTGGAAAGCATTTTCATTGTATTTTTATGTACTTTGGGGTAATTTTCGGAGATGCGTCCTAAATATATGTAATAAATCTTTTGATAAACGTTTACCAAAAACACAATGTTGATGCGTGATAAAATCATTTTCACACTCAGAAGAACCATAACAGTAGTAAATAACAATAAATTCTCTGAAGATTGCCAGATAAAAAAAGCTGTGAACTTTTTTCTCAATGTCATATCTATGGTCGTAAAAAATATATTCTTTGGTCGTGCCAAGGGAATATGAATGCTGTGTTGCCATTTAAAAGATGCCCGTATGTGAAGACTATCAGGAAGCATATAAAAGGCAATGATGTCTATCGTCTGTGATAAGGCGGGCAATTTATTTCCATTATAAACCGTAGTCCTTGTAACCCCGCAAAGATTGTAAAACTGATAAAGTGAATAATTGATAAATTATAAAGTACTCTCTCT
>WFKH01002636.1:16677537-16697537 GCA_016163765.1 Magallana hongkongensis | reverse complement strand
TCTTACCTCAAAAGCCAGACAAATCTTGTTGGTTTCAAAAAGGCATGTCTGAGTGGCCTACAATGAAATAGACATGCCTACGTCACATTGCTGTTTGACACAACTACCCAAAGTCCAAGCTCTTGTTAAAATGGTTCTAGTTAGTTTTGAATATTATATTCCTTGCCTCTTTAAGTTTAACGTGATGATATTTGAACAGATGCAATTAGTTAAGTTTTCAAATGAAGATATCTAATCAAATGATTTTCATGTGACAAGTTTTGCTATAAAACTTCACGTTTTGAAATCGAAAGTGAAACAAATCAAGTTAAACTATCATTCAGATCGAGGACATCATTAAAATTAGAACATTGTATACGACTTCCATCACCAATTACCACCAAGTGTTGTACGTATATCTGAAATGGTCCAAAATATTCATTTTTACTAATATGTGTATATATATATATATGTAATATATATATTGTAATAATTCACAAACAGTAACATACGATACCTTATATTCAACAATACCACTTGATTAGTACAGCTGATGTTTGCTTGTTGTACATTTTACTTAGTACATTTATTTGAAAATGTATTATATTTCTTGAAATATTTATGATACAGAACGATTTGATTTGATATCATTGGGTACTTTTCTTACATGTATACAAGATTATTTTTCTCATTAAACCTATAACCAATGAACAAAATCAAATTTTGTGTGTCTTGCAATTCCTGGAAATTGTATCGCGTAGATATATAGACATAAGTAATAAAATCACTCAAAGTAAAAAAGAAGAAAAAATAGCGCTCTCAAGAGAAACAAATTCAGATTAAATTTGTTCTTCAGTAGGACAAATCCGTCTGACTGCACACCCATGTGAATTGGTGGAATAAGATTTGTGTCACTTTGCCGTAAAAGATGAATGTCAAATATCATTATTCTTGTACAATGTTTCACCGACTATTTTTATTTTTTTTGGTCGGAACAAACACTAATAATCTCTGTTGGATGTTTTCCCTCTTCTTTTTAAAGTTTTTTTTTTTTCATTGCTGTTGTATTTTGATTTTTAAGTAATATTTGGTTTTTTAAAATTATCTGGTTTATTCCTTTTCCTATTTTGGATTTTTTTTCTTTCTTTTCTTGCTGGTTTTTGTTTTAAGAAAGGTATTTTTTTCATCAAAATTATATCTCAATGAAGTGCACTTTCAACAGTTACTCTTTATTTAACAAGTAAAAAATAAACCACCGGCCCCCTGCTATAATTTATAACGTAACACCAATATCGTAGCTAGCAACTTAGCAATAAAAGAAATTGATAGGTTCTAAATTTCTATGTCTGTTTAATCGAAATATATATTTGTTAAAATGTTGAACTTCATAGAATTATAGTATATATGAGCTTAACTTTCCGTTTTGATATAGCTTGATAAACGTGACTCTCACTCGGAACTTCTCGGGCCTTTCCGGCAAAGCTCTGTGGGAAAGGCCCGAGATATTGCGATTGTCGTGACTTATTTATCAAAGCAATGAACTTCATAGAATTAAGAGTTCCACTCCGTGAGAATGAACTTCATAGAATTATTTGTATGAGCCGTATCTTCTCTGTTAGATAGAGCCAAAAGTATAATATTTAAAAAAAAAAAATGACATTCCTGATTTGATTTGAACCTGATATTAAACTGTTTATCAAAGCAGAAGAGTGTTATTCAGCTGTGAGAATGCATTGACCGTTAGCGTGTGTGGGTTGCATCTGGTTAGCTCTTGGTTGTTTGAAAACAGCTGAAATCATGCTGCATCGCTTTCGGTTTTCACGTCCAGACAAATAAAAAAAAGATAAATTTGATCATACCATGCATTGTGGTATAGATTAAGTCCTATGATATTGATGATTCAAGTAATTATTACCATGTTATAAATCAGACGCCAAAAGTGAGATTACGTAAGATTTTATCCGATCCTATATCTATGGAGGCAAAACTCTATAGCACACACAATTATGGCGTGTGATTGTTACCATATATACTACATGCATGTACATGTAAGTATATGAGCATGGTTTAGGCATGTCATTCAACTCAATATCTTTAATTTAAGATACCAACCTTATAAACAAATAACTTTTCAATTTATTAAGCTATAATTGAACAATTAATTGCTTATCTAAAAGCAATGTTACCGCCATTCTTTAAATTTCAAACGTCAAAGTATTTAATTAAGATGATAAAAAAGTAATCCTTTTTGAGAAAAGCTTTAATGTTCTTTTTTGTCATCAAGACTATATCTTCCCACGCTATTGATTGTCTAACATCAATTTAAGCGTTGTGGAAGACGTGCATTTGTCATTCTGGCAGGCTGCACAAGTTCTGATGATCTTCATCGATGATATCTTAATTGGAGACAGAAGGGAGTTTCGTCTTTAACTACACGGTTTAGCGTATAATGAACAGAAAAGCAAACGACATTCTGTTCTTCTAAACGTGTCTTAAACATCAAGAATCGGTTTTACTGATCACACCGACTTTGTACGACAATGAAATAGAGAAACAAAATGAAATATAAAAAAAAAAAAACAACTGATGAACTATTAAACCTGTGGATTTGTATACGTTAAGATGACGTTCGCTTCTGGCAAAAATTTGTTGTACTGCTTTCAAAGGACAAGGTTGTGTGTTCCACAAAACACGGAAGTGCAGAGTGTGTCGTGCATAAAATAAAGGGCTTATAGAGTTTATCACTTGTTTGTGGGGATATCATGAACATAGCGTTCACGACAAATCTATCCTTTTCAGAAGATGGGAGAGTCTACTGTAATGCGACATTGGACCCATTCTCTTGCTGGCCGGCGACCCCTGGTGGACATTATGCCGTCATTTCCTGTCCGGAAGTCCCTGGAGTAGATGCTACAAGTATGGTTATAGAAACTGTAATGCATATATTTATTTGTGATCATCTCTTCCCTTAAAAATATATAAGCATAAAAAAAATTGATATCAATATAAGTATAAAGAGGCATAGCTACGATTTAAGCTGAACATTTTTAAATTTTATTTTTTTCCATGTTTTGATGTTAAGAATGCTTCAATTGGGTATTTCTAATAATTAACCAAACTTTGAATTTCAATCGTTATGTTATGTGCGAGATGCAGAAATCAAAACTCTTTGTTATGAAAACAAAGCTCCGGCCACGTTTTTGTCTACATGTAGTCCGAAATATCTGACGTTTTCCTGGCTTTTTTTAACGATTTTGATATTTTACATGCCAGGAAAACGTCAGAACCGGCGCCATAACGAAAACTGGAATTCCACCGTCTCCAACTGGAAGCGGCATTCTAGGCTCGATTTTAAATAGATTTATATTTAAACTCAATAATATAGCTTAAAATGTAATTTTACTCCACATTTTGATAATCACACTGATAAACAATAGTGTTGTTGACCTATTTTCTCGCGAGATTTCAAAAATGCACGAAATCAAAACAAATCTCAACAGTTCGATAGAATGTGTTCAACAACCTGTTTATGGGATGTAAGGACCCATAAAAGCGATATCAGTGAGCAGTAAAATCATCCTCTTATTAATTAGTTGTGAGTGAAACATTTGATTCAACTCGTAAATATTTAAAATCGAGCCGAGAAGGCCGCCTCCAGTTGGAGGCGGCGAATTTCCAGCTTTCGTAATGGCGCCGGTTCTGACGTTTTCCTGGCATGTAAAATATCAAAATCGTTAAAAAAGCCAGGAAAACGTCAGATATTTCGGACTAGTCTACATGTTGAATAAAAGAAAATCGAATGTGGCAAAATATAGAAGCTGCTTTTTTGTGTTCATAACAAGGGGAAAATTGCTTGAAACAAAACTTTTACTAGAGAGTATACTTAACAAAGGTAAACAAAACAAGGCATAAGCCTTGTTTACATAATAAAGCATTGTGAGCTATGTTTGTTTCATATGACCCGACAACTGACATTCAAATCTAGGCTGATCATTAAAAATACCACTGAGAAAGCATTTTAAACATTATATATAGAAAAATAAAATTTAAAACCAGTTTCAGCTCAAATCGTGACCGTGCCCCCTTTAAAGAAGCCGTGGTTTTTTTTTTTTTTTGCATTGCAGAAAATGCAACAAAATATTGTTTTCCGAATGGAACATGGATGTCAAAGGCAAATTATAATGCTTGTTTGTCTCAAGGGATAGCTGTTGAGAATAATATTGAATTCCAGGGGGTAAGTACGATGCCACGCATGATAATGACCATAGACTGTGTTATATGTATAATAAATCTGGCTTTAAGATAGGGACGTTGTCAATTTTATATGTATAGTAAGACAGCATTGTTAATCCTCTCAACTTTTGAGAGTTAGTCGAAATAATTGTGGTTTCTTGGTGAAAGCAAGTTTTATTATCTAGCACTATTGTGGAAGCTTTTGGAATTGAAATTTAGAAGTATTTTAAAACGAGAAAAAAATCGCAAATAAACCAAAGTGACTAAATGAGCTTTGAATATGACGCATATTACCGAAATGTGGTAAAATTGAAATAATTTAAAAAAAAAAAGTATTAATAAAATTGTTACTATATAATATATACCGTCATTTGTCTATTTGTTTTAAACCTGCAACGTTTAGATATGTCCTCTATAGTTTTATTGATCAATGAGATTGTATGGATGTTGTTAAAGCCCAGTAGGGAAATCCAAATTCAAAGTGCATTACAAAACATAATGTGCTATTAGCGAATTGCGGGAAACAATGCCTTATGAAGGAAGGAGCAAATTATTTGATGAAAAATTGAAATTGGGGATTTGAGCGATTTTCCTTCCTCTGCTTAAATGGTCTGCATCTTAAAAGTAAAATAGAGAACATTCGCTACCGGGAGATTTGTCTTGCTGGCAAGAATGGATTTTTTTTTTTGGGGGGGGGTGTATAAAATTATACTCAAAATTATATTATCCCCCTTAGTTTGAGTGATGATGGTCTTTCATAAAATTGTATTTAAATGTAAATATACAGGAGATATTTTTCGTCAAATGAAATTCGACAACATTTTCCGTTGACAAAAGAACACGAGAATTTTGTGAGGAAATCTAAGTATATTATATCATTTTACTTTATTTTAAAAGTAATTAAATACAAAGCTACACGTAACTTCAAATTCGTATTGAATGGAACCTTATATCCTCAACAACTTTCGATCATCTTTGTTATTTTGAAAACCTCCAAGACTGTTTTGTCTCTCACAAAACAAATCTGATCAGTTGGATTATGTTTCCTGCTTAGACGATTGTCTTCGCTCGTTATCTCGTACGGCAATCCGAACGTGTTGCCAGTTTGAGTCGTCTTATAACAATACCCTTGTTAAACACAAGATTCCGTCTAAAGACCTCTTATAATTGTAGAGAAATAATTGACTTTTTTGACGAATAAAAAACAAAAAAAGACACAACTCCTAAGAACTCATTTTCCTCTTGTTTGCAGTAGGTTTCAGTGTCTATAAATGAATTGTTATGAGCATTGTTATAAAAGTTTCAATTAATCTTTACTGTAACAGACGCTTTTATTTTTAGCATTTCCGTTGTTTTTAGTGAATCGTTTGTGGGGGTTTTCTTTACTTGCAGGAACTTGCCACAGATTATGTTTCAAGAATCATCTACAATCTGGGGTTTTCCATCTCTACAGTAGCTCTCGCCATTGCACTATTTATATTCACGCATTTTCGGTGAGACATCACATAGATATTTTGATCTGTCTTATCTATATAGGGTAGCTATAAAAAATTTTAAAAAAGAAAGAAAATCAATATTAGATAACAAACTATACACGGAATGCAAAAAATTGAAATCAGTGTCTTGCATTGTTTGATCAAGTGGAGATCTATTGATAATTTTTTTTAGAGAGAGAGAGAGAGAGAGAGAGAGAGTATGTTTTTTTTAGAAGTGGTTGGTAGTAGGTTGCTTCAAACATAACGCGTTCAGGCGAACTGCCATTGATTTCTGTAAGAGTTTTATTTCCTTGTTTGTAGGAGCTTGCGATGCCTGAGAAACGTCATACATTGTCATCTGATCGTCACCTTCATATTGCGTAACGTCGTATGGTTCGTTCTGCAGCACACCCTCGTCCCAATTGTTGCAAATCAGGAAACGGTATGGCCATTTTTTAAAAAATTTTTACAATGACGTCATCGAAATTATTCAAATAGTGTTATTTCCTTTTCACTGTATACAGTATACCCACACATTAAAGTCAACATGAAGTTTAATTCGGTTTCAATCTAGCATAATCTTTAATATAGGGAAAAATCGACCTTCTCCGTAATACATGTCATGTTGGATTGGAAGATATTGTGTTACTGCCTGTCTTTCATGTGTTGTAGTTTTTTTTAAAATATCCAGTATTAATTAATATTGAGGGTTTATACTAAATTACATTTTCATCATCATTTCAATAATGAAATGAGTTCGTTGTGAAAAATGCATCTTCATTTCTTGACTTTGAAGCAACTACATCGTGCATGTATATACAGTCAAGACAATATGCTGAAAAATGTATTTCCTCACTGTTTGAACGTTCTGTCAATAAAGATGTAATATCCTTTAAAACTTTTTTTTTTGGATTTTTTTTTTTAATTTTATCATATTTTTTTCTGCATGAGGGCACAAATACAAATATAAAATCCTAAGAATGTTTGTTTGTGTCATATTTAAAAAACGGGGTTTTAATGGAAATAATATGAAAATCACAATCGGATAAAAAAAAAGATATCCAAAAATGTATTTTTGTAGGTTAGGTTGGGTTACCCAAAACACACAATATTTGTTTTAGGCCTAATCAATTATCTTAGATATTTTACTATAACTATGTTTCGATACGGTTAGATATGGTCAAACATTACACTTTCTATGTTTCTATGATTTCTTCTTTTCCAGTGGGCTTGTAAGTTTCAAGTAGCTGTCTTCAACTATGCTCAGATGACGAATTTCTTCTGGATGCTGGTTGAGGGTCTTTACTTACACATTATCATTGTGTGGACGTACTCGGCAGACAAAATCAAGAGATGGTACTTAATCGTTCTTGGTTGGGGT
This sequence comes from Magallana hongkongensis, assembly GCA_016163765.1. Classification (NCBI taxonomy): domain Eukaryota; kingdom Metazoa; phylum Mollusca; class Bivalvia; order Ostreida; family Ostreidae; genus Magallana; species Magallana hongkongensis. The sequence goes on along the minus strand of WFKH01002636.1, from coordinate 16,690,469 downwards.
AAGTCTGAAAAAGGTACAATTTACCCCGGGTTGTACTCCATACACCCTGAGGCCGCATTGTAGCTATTCTCTGTTCTTATCTAGAGAACTAGCTAGAACAAAAAAGTGGTTACTCTTCGCGTTTTTGTTTTTTGTTTTTGGAAAGTTTGAAGAGAAGTTTTGCCTGTCTAGAAAGATTAGTTACGAAAAGTGTTTTGTGTCCTTTGAAGCCAAACGAAAAAAGTTTTGTTTAATATGTGGAGAAAACAAAATATAAAATTTTAAAAAAGTTTAAGGTAATGTAGTTGTTCTTTGTTTAGTGTTTTAAAGTTAGATGAAAGTTGCTTTTACTTTTGGAACGTTAAACGAATGGTGTGTTTTTTGTTGATCTATGTTCTGAAAGATTAAAGAAAGGTTGTTCTTTGTCTGGAAAGATTAACAGTTAAACTTGAAGTAGTTCTTTTGATTTTGGCTATAAGTTTTTATCAACTGATAAATACTGATTTTGGCTTGGGTATGTCAAAAAGTGTAACTCAATAGTTACACTAACAAATTACTTTTCTATCTTGATATACTTCTGAGCATTGTATACTGCCGCCGCAATCTAATTCCACGCGACGTATCGAAAACCGTTGAGCAGATGGAAGTTCTAATTTTAATTAGATTGATACTGTAGAGTCCTTATTTTACGCGAGGACATATTTGCTAAATCTGTCAATTTTGTATTAAATCGCAAGATTTAAAATTCTCGATAGTCGAAATTTTATAATGATTCCATGTAGTTTATCAAAATTAAAAGAGATTTCAAAATTCGCGAGTGATGCTTATCGCGATTTTACGCTGATAATGATCCCTCGCATTTAAGAGGGCTGGGTGGTCATGGCAATTTTTAGACCATTTTAATCTCCTTAAGTAAAAGAGTCTTGTGAAAAGATACAGCAAAATATTCAAATCTAAAAGCTAAAATATATGGATCATTTTTTTACTTATTGATAGTTCATAGCCAAACAAATCATATCTAAAAAAAATTAAAGAAGATCTGATATGGTTATGGTTGATTTGTTGACCACCCAGCCTCCTTAATAAGACATTAACAGTAAGAGCAATGGATAATGTAGTAACAAAGTGTTATATAATATGAAATGAATGGTTATACAGGTATGATATTACTTTTCAGGTATGCCATTATTAATAATCGCAGTTTGGGTTTCCCTTCGAATCTATTACACTTCAGTTCAGCAAAACAAGAGTTCCGACTTACAAAAGTAAGTGTTCTCTCTCTCTCTCTCTCTCTCTCTCTCTCTCTCTCTCTCTCTCTCTCAAATTAATATACAGTCTACATGTATATATGATGACTGATGTAGAAAAAGAAAATGCAAGTACACTAAGATAATTTGAGAGTAGTTTTCCTACATAAAAATGTTCTGCTAAAAATGATTTTTTTTATCAAGAAAATGATCAATTAAGTGTCAACTCAAGTATGATTAATGAGTTGAAAGATTTTAATTTCTAATAATGGCGGGAAATTAATTCTTGATCTTTTTTGGCAGCTGCTGGTTGCCTTATAACACCTCACAGATGGATCTCCTGGATTACATCTATATCGTACCAACGCTCCTGGTGTTAGCAGTGAGTAGGCATTAAACCATGTAGACACAAGCTTGTTGTGGATCGACTTTGTACTTCCAATTAGTTGCAATCTAAATAAAACGATTCATTAAGAGGGCTACTGGATTGTCATGGTCATTTTTAGACTATGTTGATCTTCGTGAGAAAAAGAGCTCTGTGTAAAAGATATTGGAAAATACTCAAATTTTAAAGCTGAAAACTATGGGATTTTTCTTTACAAAATTATAGTTTATAGCCTAATAAATCATGTCTAAAAATTTAAGATAGATCTGATGGGTAATTTGTTGACCACCCAGTATCCTTAAACAATATAGACAATAGGTTTTTGTGGAATCCAGTTTTAATATAATTTTACATTTTCCAGTGTCTTTGTCTGTGTAAACAATACGAATCGATTTTGTAATACATAGCCCAATACTTTTCATCAATGACTATTTTGATATTTAATCATACAATTGCTGAAAATTATATAAATATAAGTAATAAGGAATCATTCTTTGAATATTATGAGGTGATCAAATACGGTCGGGCGTGATCAAATCCATCATAAAGCCCTTCAGGCTTTTTTGGATTTGATCACCCCTGACCGTATTTGATCACTTCATAATACTCAAAGAATGATTCCTTATTCGTTTAACAAATGCCTAAACAAAGAGTATGTTAAAATTTCAAGCATCTGCGATGAAATAGTTGCTGAGAAATCTTTGACGAAAATTTGTTTGGAAATTTAGGCTAAAAATAAACAAAGTCGATATTTAACGGGAAGTTGACGTCCGATTGGTACAAAAATTGATCCCAACGTATGGCATGCCTAAACAAAGAGTGTGTTAAAATTTCCAGCATCTGCAATGAATAGTTGCTGAGAAATCTTTAACGAAAATTTGTTTGAAAATTTTGGCTAAAAATAATAAAGTCGTCATTTAACAGGAAGTTGACGTCCGATTGGTACAAAAATATATCCCACCATATGGCATGCCTAAACAAACAGTGTGTTAAAATTTCAAGCACCTGCAATGAATAGTTGCTGAGAAAAATGCGACAGACATTTTTGTTACGGACAAACAGACACACAAGGGTAAAACAGTATACCCCCTTCCCCTTCGGATCGGGGGTATAACTATGATTGATTATTACTTTAACCTTGGTTTTATTTATAGTTTAAACGCTATACATACAAGAAGTGTTATTGTAGAGGGATTAAAAGTTAATAAAAGTTTAATGTATATGTATGCGTGCATTAAGGATGCTTTAATCTTATATTATCGGTAATAATCAATATAAAATTAGTGGTTATAAAGTATAAAGTTAGGTAACTCTATTGTACTGAGTTCAAAAAGTTACTTCTTTCACAAATGATGGTAATTATTTGATCAAAGATTCGTTATTAGAAATTCGCTGTAATTCTATGCAATATGTTCTTTTTTCCTTCGATTAGATTAATATGCTGTTCCTCGCTACAATTATATGGGTTCTAGTGACGAAATTAAGAGCCTCGAATAGTTTGGAAACGAAACAATTAAGGTAAGGAAATAACTTAAAGATAAAATCTGGTTTATGATTTAAAGAAAAATTAATGAATAGTTATATTCTAAAGATTAGGTTATAAACAATTTTATCTACTTTCAAATAAGAATTAAATAACACAAAACTTTAGATAATGAAGAACAGAATTTCAGTAAATTGATATCTGTGGTATATAATGAAAAGATTGAAGAACGAAAGATAATCCATAGGCAATAGGATTTATAAGAGAAGAGAACAGATATGGCGAGAATTAGAAGCAGAGAGAGAGAGAGAGAGAGAGAGAGAGAGAGAGCTTTTCAAGTACACTATTCAAGCATAGAAAAACAGTCATACAGAGACATAGAGACTGTCAAACAGAAAGACAGCTGGACAGACAGGCAGACAGACTCAATTAGTTGTAACTACTGAGTACTAATTACTTTCTATTTGTGGACTGTAGGAAAGCCGTGAAGGCCACTCTGCTACTGCTGCCTCTGCTGGGGATCACGTACCTGTTGTTTATATATTCGCCGACAGACAACAAGGCCGTAGTGGAGGCCCATAAATTCATCAACACATTTCTCCAGTCATTTCAGGTATTTATGCTCGTATAGTTCACTTTTGAATATTGTTGAAAATAAGAAATCGGAAAACATTTAAATGTTGTACACTATGAACAAATATTGGAGACCCAAAAAGTATGGTTTATTTCTTATTTCTTTTTTTTTTCAGGGCTTTTTTGTCGCGTTATTTTACTGTTTCTTGAACGGAGAGGTATGTTTCGCAACTAACTGGGGTTTTTTTTATTTATACAAGATTTATACTGTAATCTGAAAACAAAAAAGATTCACGTTTTTGAAATTTTAGCCATCGATTTGAAAAAAAAAACTAACAATAATTTTCCCCCGTCTTTTTTTTAATATCAGGTGAAATCTGTACTAAAGAAGAAGTTCAACACTCTTCGAGAAAATCGCACGCTGGCCACAAGATGTACGAAAACTTCCATTGGCTGGGCCAATGACATTACGATACAGAAAGACCACGTGGCCCTCACCAATGGCAACCGCCACGCGAATGCGTACAACTACAATGATAGACCGGAACTCAGGATTTCTGATTACTACAGCAGGGAGGATGGGCTGGAATCAGAGAAAATGTTGTGAACTGTTTAGAATATTTATTTTTATTTAAATATTTCTGTTTCCATTCCATAACAGAAGACGTGAAACTAATTATAACTCTTGCATAATAAAATGGCATTTGGTTTTTTTTAACTATTATACTCAGTTCTTATCATAGCATTATTGCGATAATATTTCTATATTTAATTGGAAATGTTTTATATACAATATGATGGGACGCTGGAATTGTCATTTTGTTTTTCAACTAAAAGAAAAAAAAATTATTGTATATACATTTAGATATTGTTAAGTTTAAGTATATAAAGTTTACATGTACAAGTATATATCTGACATACAAGTTGGAAAAACCTACGTGTATTACTTGTTATAATACCGAGTCCCGAGTTATCTACTGTTATATTGGTATTAACCACGTGACATGTTCTCTCTAATTACATGACGTCACACATACAATGTATTATTTACATGTATATAATTAACCTGAAAGGGAATGTATTCTGTCCCATACGTGTAATCACGCATCAATGTATACCTTTCCAAACTGCTTTTGAATTGTTCTGTATCATCATTTAAATTTATATGTAATAACGAGATATTAAACTGGTTTTTTTTTTGGTTTCGTGTCTGCTATATATTAATCAAGGGTTCATTATGGAGAGATTTGGTTGTTAAACCACAAAATAAACATATATGTGGCATTCAGTAAACTGAATGTTAAATAAAAGGTCTGGAAGTGTGACTGAATGACAGAAGTTTACCAATCAGCCCCCGTGTATTTACTATTTAGTCAATAACTGTCATTAAGTGAAATAAAACGATAGCGAAAGACCTCTTAAATCAAATCAATATCAAATATTAAGTGAATTGCATTTCGGAAAAAAGTACGCACTTTGAAGATTTTTTTCAAAGTGCGTTAAATTTGGGACCAAATCAAAGCACTTTGAACACAATTATCAAAGTGCGTTAAGTTTGGGACCAAGTTAACGCACTTTGAAAATTTTTTTCAAAGTGCGTTATGAGTGACATCAACATTTTTTATTATCGAGACACTTAACGCAATTTGAAAAAAATATGTTTAAGTCACAAATTATGGAATTGAATTTCTAATTTGTTGATAGTATGATGATTTGTTAACACTAATGAATACAATTTACCGTCTTTGAGAACGGGGGTGGGGGTTAACCAAAGATACAGGTCAATTACCAGTACATCATTTAATTGATTACAGGAAGAAGGTCCCCTACCCCTCATCTTTCCTTCCAAAACATGTTATATTCAGCAACTTGGAGTAAACGTACAAGACCGGAAAAAGAAATACGCTTTGTTGTAAATTAAGTACAGTGATATTGAAAAAACGAGCTGACAAAACATTCAATAATTTCTTCAATGGTATGTTAAAGAATCTGTTAGTGTTTCAACTTAAACCCTCTTTTCAAATTCTAATCGAATAAATCACTTCATTATAAAAAAAAATGACATTGACAAATATTAAATTATGAAGAACTAAAAAATAAGCATTAGGATGTGGGGTTTTTTTTTTTGCATTGATGTTCTAAAAGATCATATTGTTTTTGATAAACATAACTAAAGTTTTTCACTTCATGTTTGTTTTTAAGCACATGCAAATGAAGCCAGTTTATATATGTTATACATTGATCTCCATTATCAATATACGTACATGTATATAAATCATTCTCAATGTACCAGATAAGAAGTAAATATGATGCATACAAAAAAAGGAAAAGACAGTTGCTAAGCCATGCAGTTTTAGTCATATTTGGATAATTCAAATTTCCCGAGTTGTTCTTTATATGTAAATTGTCAAACTACGTAAGCGTATGAGAAAAGAAAAAAATCTAATCGAGAAACTGTTTCTCAAGTTAGCTGAGAATGCACTGGGTTCTTATTTAGCTGCAGGTCTGTAGCTCCCGGTCTGAAAAAAATCGGATGGCCGACCTGGGAGCTACAGTGCCTCCCATAGTAAAAAAACTGCAATTTACGGCGCACAAAAAATTGCGCTAGTTTTTGACTGATTAACCCTATTTCCGAACACATGGGCTCCTTATTTACACCCAAATTCTGTGGGAAAAATTAACCATTAAATTCTTCATTCAATTTACTGCTGATATCGGTACTTTACTTCTTCAAACTTTCTCTTCAACACACTACTGCCCTCGGAAATTGAAGTATGTTAAATTCACGTCGAGCTCGAGAGTCGCCATTTTTAAATGTAAACGCACCACTTCACTTTACGGGGCTGGTGATGGAGTTTAAAAGAATATCGGAGGCAAGTAAAGTGATGATGTCTGTAGTAAAATGTCCAAGGAATTTTTTGGAATCAAATATTTGTATAGAATGTGTTCGGAAATAAGGTTAATCTGTCAAAAACTAGCGCAGTTTTTTGTGCGCCGTAAATTGCAGTTTTTTACTATGGGAGGCACTGTAGCTCCCAGGTCGTCCATCCGAATTTTTCAGACCGGGAGCTACAGACCTGCAGCTAGGTTCTTATTTAGATATATCTGTATTGAGCTAAACAAGGTTAAAACAATCATTTATTGTATATAAAAGTATCAATTTAATTATTTCGTCCAAACCCTGAGCAATATTTTTCAAAGTGCGTTAATATTGACGATATCAACGCACTTTGAAAACAAATATTTTTTTTCAAAGTGCGTTAACTTGGTCCCAAATTAACGCACTTTGAAAATTTTTTCAAAGTGCGTAATTTTTCAAAGTGCGTTGTAACATTGCATACATATAGATGTAGCTCAAAGAGAGAAAAAATATCTAATTTTCCTACAGTAACTGATAAAAGAGGATCATTTCATTCAATAAATATACAAAAAAATCTGTAGGTATATTTTAAGCTCCTCACTGTACGAAGTATCTAAAATAGAACATCATGACCTTATTTTATTTCATCCTGTTTCTGTCCCTTAATGTTGTCGTTCACATATCTCTATATATAATGAATACATGTACATAACAATTTTGTGTGTGTACATGTGTAAATAACAGAAAAAAGTTCGATATTTAAAGGATAAGTCCAAAGTTGGTCAAATATTAGGCACTGCTCTTTTTTATATCTCTCCAAAGAAATTGCTAAAAATATCTATTTATGAAAAAAAAAAACAACTGAGAACGCTCTCTCTCTCTCTCTCTCTCTCTCTCTCTATCTCTCTCTTTTTCAAGATATATTTTACCCATACCATCTAAAACATGTACTATAGTCAAAAAGGTCTAAAATTGATCGGAAAATGGAGATAGGCCAAAGAAAACAGTTTGATTTAGTATGCGTGGATTAACAAGGGGGGTTGTCCTACGCCAGATAAGTTTGTTTGCCTGGGGATTTTTTTCAGTACCTTTACAATTTGATTTTTATTATAATTTCCAGGTCCCCCAACCCCTCTCTAGATCCGCGCTTGGATTTAGTGTTGTTTGTATTTAAATGACACCCTCATGATCCGCTCCAGTTTGTCACCTTTTGATCCTTCGATCCAAGTTCCGGATCGGTGAAGAAACCGTAAACAAGCAGCGATTGGAGTTATTTTTTTTTACGATACGTATTCAAGAGAGAAGGTATATGTAAGGACATGTATGCATTTTGAGTTTTCAAATACTGTGTAATTTTTTATTTGGTATGGGTAACATTAAGTGTTACATATTGTTTTTCTAAAGTACAAGACAAGTGAAGAAATACAAAACGAAAGTAGCCTCATAATCTCGACTGTTGCGACATTATCTTTGGAACATATTAAAGCTTTATATGATAAACGATTGATAGAATCATTTAAAACATTGGTATGCTTGACGACATGTTGTAAACATTCTGATAAATTATTTTCAATTGTACATATATTTTGTATGTTGGCCTATAAGATGATCCACACTATATATTCATTTTATTGTGTTGAATTGTTATGAACGAGAATAGACTATGCTTCTCTAAATAATATAGAAAAACTGAACAAAATGGTCGTAAAAAAGAACAAATTAAGTCTTTAAATTTTCTTATGGATACACGTAAAATATTATTTCATCTTCACCATGAAATAATCGACAAGCTCTATATTGAATGATCATAGAGTTATCTTTCTTTGTTTCTCTTTAACTTTAATGTATATTCTAAATAAACATTCCCATTTCGGGAATTTCCCTCTGTCTTCTGTCATTACATGCAATAATACAAAACATTAAAAACCAAATAACAGAGATTACATGAATAAAAAGAAACATTTTTCGGGGGGGGGGGGGGGGAAAAAAGAAAAAAAAAAAAAAAAAAAATTTGAAAAATTAAAAAAAAAAAACAAAATAGAGGGGGGGGGGGGGGGGGGGGGTCAAAAGTGAAGCACAATTAAAAAAAATTTCTCAACTTTAAATTACAACTCCAGAGTTAAGTAATTGATATTTTCATTGTACAAATATATATATATATAATAGTTTCATATAATTTTATACTTTCCTGATTAATGATATTTAATTTACAATTTATCAATCCACTGGATTGTATCAAATCGCGATAATATAAAATCGCGAGGACCAAACTTTTGTTATAATTCATATAGTTCACAACCTACTGAAAAATGAAATGGAAATTTTAAAATCCGCGATGGGTGTTTATCGCGATTTTATGCAGATATTTATTCCTCACGTTTAGTTAGGGATCTACAATATTGATGTTGAAATTAAAACCCGTTATACATCTTTGCTTCCAGAAAAAAAATGGATTCAGAAAGACAGGGACAGCATCACTTAGAATGCCAAGCCTGCACAGTGACACCAAAGGGTCCTGTGCAATGGTACTGCAAGAAACACAAAATTGATCTTTGCGACAATTGCAAAAGCTCACATGCATCAAAACCTTGCGAGGTTGTGGTCTACAAAGAAAAATTCCAAGAACGTCTGAAGGAAAACCCAGATATGTCAAAGGAAGTTAAATGCACCTTAAGTTTTCTTCGAGACATAGGAATTGCCGGCAAAGACCAGTTCTGGCTATTGAGCTCGAGAAGTGAAACCATCAAGCTTATCGATTCCAATGGCAAAGAAATCAAAAGTGTCAAGGCTTCTGCTCAACCGATGCGTTTGGCTGTATCACATGACCGGAAGTCAGTTTTCTTTACGGTTCCCAGTGAAAATCTTGTGATGAAAATGGACGCGAAATCCGGAAAAATCACTCGCTTGTTTTCAACTGGCGAATTTGAACCCATAGGAATAGGCTCATGTAGATCAGGCGATCTTTTAGTTTGCCTGTATAATTCAAAAGACATCTTCGGGAAAGTTGTCAAATATAACCAATCAGGTCAACAGGTTATGGAAATTGAACGAGACGGAAGCAGAAGGAACATCTACACAAAACCGCATTACGTCATCGAAAACAAAAATGGCGGAATTTGCGTTTCCGACTACAGTAGGCGCGAGGTTATCTTGGTGGCCGATAACGGAGATTTTCAGTTTTCGTACGACGGAAATAAAGCCAGGGGTATTGTCGAGAATTTCACCCCCGAGGGAATTGCTACAGATAGTCGTGGAAACTATCTAGTGGCTGACCATTGGAACAATACCGTGCATATTATCAAGGAAAATGGCGCCTTTGTTAGCTATCTGCTTTTTGGGAAAATCGAGGGTCCCACGGGGATTACTGTTGATGACGAGGATAAGCTCTGGGTGTGTGAGTTCGGTACAGATGACGGTATTGTAAAGGTTTTGTCGTACCTTCAGTAACATATGACGATATTGCCAAGGTTCTCTCATACCTCAAATAAATAAGATTATGTCGTACGTACCTCCAACAATACATGACGGCGTTTTCAAAGCTATGTCGTACCTTCAATAATGGATTACTTGTACATTTAATAATGCATTATGTTTTATTTGAAATAATACATTTATTGTTTACCAATATATTTTGTTTTACTTATGTATCGAAATAAAAATATTTAAATGCTTGGACGGATTTTTTTCCGGTTTCACAATTTACGGAATGTTTTTAGCGGACAGCATGCGGAGATAGTACATCATAAAGTTTTTAAAAAAAAATAGTGGCTTTTAATTAACGTTATTTCTTTCTTGTGAAAAAAGTACTTTGCATTCAGTTGCAACAATGCAAATGCTTCGTGAAAATATGGGAGAGAAAATGCTCAAGAAAATAAAATCGAACAGGAACTGGATTAAGATAATTAATATATGGTTGTTTAATAAGATAAAGTGAAAGCTTAGATTGTACAAACTTAACATTTTACTTTGAACATCTGCCGCTTTACTATGCATGTTGCGGCTGCAACTTTAAAAGCCATTGTCCGATGGATGCTGTTGTACACATGACATTCATTCACTTACACTCTGTTCCTTCAGAATGACATTGAACAGAAATGGAAATGTGATGGTTTCTGTTAATGTTATAAGATCAATTTACAGTCACAGCTGTATGATGTATGACATTTTGTAAATGTCATCTTGGGACAGCTACATCTTTATGTACATTTGCAATGGCATTCCTCGAGCAAATAATGAGAATCAAAATTACTATGATGTTATCAAATGTAGAATTAGTCAAATGAGATCCTAAGTACCTTTCTAACCTAGATTTTTTAAAATGATTTCGATGCTTACAATTATTGTTTGGAAAAGTTTGGATAAAACAGATTGCTTGGGGTCGTTAATAGTCAAATTCCACAATATCTTGTTCATTTGAAATAATGCCATGTAAGTAAAACAGTGTAATTATTCATCTATCCATCTTATTTTGATGAAAATAGTTTTTAAGTTACTTTATATACTGCAAAGAATTTAAAATCATTCCGATGATGATGTATCCCCCTTTTTTTGATAATGGAAAACCAATTTATAAAATATTTAAACTGTCTGGAAAACCATGGCTCGTGATAAATAATGCATGACGTCATCTTTTTCAATGATAAAAGAGCAAAATCAACAAAAGATATTTCATTGCAGGTCAGTGACACATTCAATTCATACAAAAATCTCCTTAAAAATCTTCACTGTGTTAAGTAAACATACATTTAAATTTAAAAAGCATGTCTACGCTGCACACTAAATAGTAATAGATGGGAATGTACTAATACGATATAATAAAAATTAAGCATAAACAAGCATGATTTTTATTTCAAAAAATCTATATAGAGTATTCGTTTAATCTTAGTTACTTATATGCATCTATCTATGGTAATCTATCAAACACCATTCATATTTCACGTTAGCGATATTTCATTTATGTAAGCATACAACAAATGATATTAATACATATATGTTTTAAGTATTGAATTTATTGTTATACAATTATGATTGCAGCAAATTGATACAAAATAGATTAAATGTTTCTTTAGAGTACTTTAGGCTCTGTTTAGGAATTAACCTATAAAGAACTCATTCAAATTTCCTTGGGAGTCTGTAAAACTGCTACTGCCTGAAAAAGATACACGGTTGTACATGCATTATAAGATTGAATTGAAGGACATAAAAACATACGAATATGATCATCTATTAAATATGTATTTGTTTAAAGATGGACTTTTTTCAATGATGGTTTCTTAAGTTTATATAATCAAATGTCAAAATTAAAAAATAATTTAAAAAACATACAATACAATGGGGTGGTCAAGATCTAGAATTCTTCAAACAAATCTTAACTTTTTTTTCCATTTTACTTACCGGGTGGGTCAGTCAAACCGCTACTTGATGAAAACCCAGGGAGTGATGACGACGGAATACCTGAAGTCCCGGATGAACTTGATACCGGTTCTAGACCGGAAAGTCTCATTGGCGATTGGACCACTAGTGAAAAGAGCTTGAATGGTCAGTTTGTATGGATTTTTGTGCTGTGTCTGATCTGTACTCCGTGTGTTTAATTTTGCGTTTAGACACAGGGGTGTAATAATCAGGCAAAAATAATATTAGAAATCTAAATTAGTAAGCAATGAAGGTTCCTTAAAGAAAACATTTTTAGAACAAGAATAGAATTCCTGGGTCCCCCGGCGTTCAAGCAGTATACTAGTATACTGTACTGTGGAATCATTAAATTTCGTGGGGGCCAATTTTCGTGGATTGCTTAAATTTTACAGGTTCGTGGGGACCTAATTTCATGTATTCTCTAAAACCTACAAAGGAAATATGATTTTATTACCCTTATTTATTAATTCGCGTAGGATGTTAAATCGTGGATGAGAGGTACCCACGAATTCCACGAAAATTGAACCACCACGAAATCTAATGATTTCACAGTATGTGAAATTGCAATATTTTAAACAATATGCCCCCTCCAGCTCGTCTTTGTGTGAGCATAAAACATTTGGTATAAATTTTATGAATATCTTAAAATTTGTAGGCATGAAAGCACTTTCAAGGTCAATTTTTGATATAATGAAGTAATTATTGTGGTCAAAGTCCCATAACTCCTACAAAAAGTATCGACCAAGGCTGATTTAAGAACTTAACCATGGTATTAGTGATATAAACATTTGGTATAAATTTCATGTAAATCCATCAAAATTTGTAGTCATGAGAGCGCTTACAAGATCAATTTTTGGATAAAACGGAGTTATTATTGTGGTCAAAGTCCCATAACTCCAGCAAAAAGTATCGACCAATGCTGATTTTCGAACTTGACCAAGGTAATAGGTGTATAAACATTTGGTATAAATTTAATGAAAATCCGTCAAAATT
>WFKH01002636.1:16654173-16666949 GCA_016163765.1 Magallana hongkongensis | reverse complement strand
ACACAAAATACTTTCATAATTACATTTATTTAAGAGAAAAAATATGAAGAATCCTAACTATGTAGGATAAATGCGCCACAAAGTCGGTGTATTAAAGATCGCTCTGAGAAAGAGAGAGAGAGAGAGAGAGAGAGAGAGAGAGAGAGAGAGAGAGAGAGAGAATTAAATAATGATTCAAGTACACTTCGAACCTTCATTTTTAGATAAAGATTTAGGGCCCTTCAAAATTCTAGGAAATCAGCAGCTTATCGTGTCTTTAACGAAGAAAGAATTTACCGCCCAATATACCTTCTTCACTCAAAGTCAAACTACATGCATTGACAACAGAACGATTTCATTTGTATCATTATGTTCATGCTACACAACTCGTTTACGTTAAGTTTTCTTATATTTAAAAAAATCTTGATATTTGATCAACACTGCATTAAGATCGACTTTTTATTGCTTTTTGGTTGACCTTCTGCGGAAAACTTAAGGAAAATTTATGGTCTGAACTTTTAAACTCTATATAGCTGAGCAGCAGTGATTTAAAGCAGAAAATTCGTAACGATATTGATTATGTCAGATATTGCTTTCATAAATACAAAAAATAACATTCCGTTAGGAAATTAAGAGGATTTCCAAACGCAACACATGGGACACGTTTCTTAAGACAGGCTGAAGTATACACACAACACACTCTTTATCAATTCTTAGAATCGAGACATGAAAAAGGGTCAAATTCTATCTTGTTCATTCATATTGATGACCTGCAGTTGGTGACAATCGATATAGGTGTGTTTAATTTGTGATGTGCCGCATGGGTTTCGAATTCTATAAGCAGAAATTCGGAAACAATCTTGTGTGGTTTTTTAATGGTTATTTTTCTTTTATAAACGAGATAAGAACATGTGACGATTTCTGTTAGACCTTTTAAACGCAGGAGAGATTTGAACGCGAAGCATTAGTTTCCTTTTTGATGTCAGCGAAGGAAGGGAAGGGGAACAAAAATTAATATAACGACATTATAACTTTATTTATTTATCCAGCGGTCCTCTTCATTATATAACACTGTTGTTTGATAGTGATGGTGTATTAACAGGTGTCTTATTTTTATGTTTTCTTGAGAATTTCATATTTGATCATCAAAATTAGTTTCAAGGATTTTTTCTGCATCTTCCGCTGGACTGATTTCCTCGCATTCACACGTGGATACTCGAGGTCTCCAGAAGAATGAACTTGCAGAACTGTGTCAGTCTGGGAATAAACTTCACGGGCATTTCACTGGGTGAGTCTTCTTCGATCGATTGATTGCCCCAATGATCATTTTTTTTTTATTTCAGTCACTTTATCTCAATCTAAATCTCACTCCTCATTTTTTTTTTTGTTTCTACAAAGTTGAACAGTTGTGTTACTAGTACTGTGAAAGATAATCATGAATCTTGAAGCTTGTATTGCATCAAGATATTACAAACGATAATCTTGAAAATAAGATTCTCAATCTTTAGGCTTGCATCAAGATAAGAACTTACATGTATATAACCGACGGTTTGAATATAAAAATGCAGCTAATATAATTATGAAAAACTCCTTAACAAAAAGAAATCATTTACAACCATTAACCCAGATTAGCACAGAAGATAATGAATAAACCAACGCTTATAATTGTTTCAAAAGAATGCGGTTCGGTTGCATTTTCATTTTTGATTCCCTTTATACTCGAGAAAAAAATTTCTTTTGCATCTTTAATGAACACGATAAATAGATTGTGATGGTTTATGAAGCAAATTTTAGCAGCGGTTGATGATCATTATACATTTGACAATGATGGACTGCCTTTCCTTTGCGTTTTATCATTTTAAATGCATAAGCGGAGCTCTATTATAATCGATACATTTGCCTACATGATTAATTAACCTAATGCAAACTTATACTTTTTTTTTAAACCAAACATGTGTGGCATTTATTATGCATGTGGATGATACATGTTAAAGGTACAATGTGTACCATTATTGATGCGAATCATTATTATCTGCTAATAGGTTGAAAATGAGGTTATTTATAATTGTTAAACAAATATATGTACATATGTACATGTACATGTACATGTGTGTTGTATATGTTCACCTGTGTATGTTCACCTGAAGACGGATGTTAAAATCCAGAAAGCGCTAGTGAATAGAAACTTTGGAACTGTTCATTTTCTTTTTCTTTTTTTTTTTTTGATTATGTATACTGTGTGATATCACCTTTCACTCTTTTTGGATTGTGTGTTGTATATATATATGGTCTATTTACACATTAGGTATTCTATGTCTGGTCGGTTAAACAGGAAGTAACAAACAAGACAAAATTTGTTGTATTAATAAAAATCTTCTTTTCAGGAGGCTGTAGATTCTCAACAAAACATTCATCAGATCTACCTTAAAAATTTAAATATGATTTTAGTCATAAACTTATGAAAAAAAAAAGAAGAAAAAAATCTAAATATCGTAGATTGAAAAATTTAATATTTTTCCTATATCGTTATACAGAGCTCTTCATATTAAGGAGATTATTATAGTCTAAAAATGACTACGATTATCGAGCCCTCTTAAATGTACGAAACACAAGATCGTCATGTACATGTAGATGTAGCTAATTGGGTCTGTGTATCGATTTTTTATGATTTAGTTTATAATCAGTCCTGATTGATGGTATTATTCGTCCTCGAACTCTCTGATCAAAATATCTTTTTTAACATTGCGATTGCATTACGATCAATTGTTTCTATTAACTAATATAAACATAGTCTAAACATAGTCTAAACGGGAAGATGCAAGTACATTCTGCCATTTGCAGCATCGTCTTATACAGGGTTTTATTTTAAGACAACACACTTTTGCAAATTGAATTGTATACATATACACTTGACAATGAATGAAATTGACCAGATATGCGGGAATAGGCGCAATCTATAATAGCGCCATATAACATTGCACTTGATTATATTTCACGAAGATATTTTTCTGTCGGAATTAACATATCCACAGTTAATTTCATAAGCGATGCCATTTGACAACAACATTTCTTTTCAGTTAATTTATTTTTGATGCATATGCCTTCTAAGATCTTAAGAAGTATCACGTCATTTTGACACCATTACATTTAAGCTACATGTAAGCATGTCGATATACAAACAAACTGATTCAGTCTTTAAAAAACAAATTTTTATTTTCATTTTGAATTTCGGCTCGCCAATGACGATCCCCAACTCCACATAACTATTAAAAGAAAATCTTTAGATATTGAGCTAATTATAGCCTTTAGTTGTAATTAAAAACTGATTTCTAAATATTTCTCTATTGTCTAAGAACTTCGAAATAAACTTGAAAATGGCGTCAAGGCATCATACTATTGTTATTTGGAAAATCGTGGCCAATTATGCTTCTTTTTGTATTGTTTGGTAATTGGTTTTTCCTGATACTAAAGCTGAGGATTTTTATAGTCTCTTTTACCTTTAAAGTTTGGATGTTAATGCGAGAGGTGACAGAACTGGAATAAACAGTACATTACGCAATCATTCGCCACGATTCTTTAATTCATAATACATTATCCGCAATTTAACTATTTAATGATTTGGAAATAAAGCCTTACGGAACAATATGACCGCTATTGAACAAGGATAAATTAAAAGAAAAATTAACAAACAACATCGATATCTTTTCACAATTTACCATTTACATTTATACGTTAAAATATGATGGCTACGTACTGGGAATTTATTTGTTGAATTTGGCTTTGAAAATATATACATGCATCTTATATTAGGCATGCCATGTATGATTCCGAATTCCGAAATCGCAATTTGGATATTAGGATATGGTAACTACTATTTCCCCCTCTCTCTTCCCCATCCTCTCTCTCTCTCTCTCTCTCTCTCTCTCTCTCTCTCTCACGCATTATGCAGTGAGATATTATGGTCATTACATGTACATGTATACACATTATTACCGATGCATAGACATCTTTAGTACTTCAGATTCTAAGTTACGTCAAAAACCAATCATTGATATATCTCATTTGTTTCTGTCCATTATTAGAAGTTGGCGTCTCTGCTTTGAAATAAAATCGACTTTTAATAAGAAGTTTAAACTCTCAAACATCCAAAACCAGATTGGGATTTTGATAATGTATCGACTTTTAAGAATCAAAACTAAGACCTCCGTTTGTTTCTCCGCCTAATTCCCAATACAAACATTTACCGACTTTAATAAAGGTTCTCTTTACTTTCGTGTATTGAAGAGAATCTAAAATGTTTATTTGTCGAATTATCAAAGAAAAAAAGAGAAGCGAAATCGACACACGTACCTGTGTACCCCCGTCGCATGAAAATGACCTTATATTTTATATAAGGACATTGAAAATGTTAGGTAATTGTGCACACAATTTATATGTATAGTTTTTACCTGTATATTTAATGGGTCCCTCAGTTCAGTGCATGTTTGAACGTTATGCACGCGCAGCACGTTCTGCATGGCATTGTGCGCGATATTAAGCGAGTTCCTTACAAAAGTGGGTCATGATGGCCTAGATCTAAATTCAAATGGCTTTTCATGTTGAATTCATGTTTACTCTTCACATCTTACATGTAAATCTAGATCATCACATTCGATACATGATACATGGAAAGTGTGTGGCGACCTAAAAGTAGGTCATGGTGGCCTCATTTGAAATAGTATGGCTACATAAATGCTAAAGTTATAATGATATACGTAAACGAAGGGCAAACATTATGATATTAATACTTTAATGGAGTTATAATGGAATGAAATGTGTTACAACCATAAAAGAGGTTATTAATAATGAACTCACTTTACATGTGTTACAACCTTAAAAACAGGTTATAATGTCCTCACTTGATGTGCATTACAACCTTTAAAAAGGTTATTATGTCATCACTTTAAATGCGTTACAACCTTAAAACGGGTAATTAATGATAAACCTAAAATAGATTATAGTGTTCTCAATTTAAATGTGTTACAACCTGAATGCTTCAAGCAGGTGTTCATATCATTGATAAGTAATTATTTAGACAATGCCCAAAGTAGTAATTCATGAAATGATAAAACGGAATGCATTTAGTCCAACCATTTAGTTTTTTATCCCATTATTTGTATTAGTGCATGAATAATACGACATAAATAAGACTAAAAGATGCTTCATCATGTCGATAAAAAAAGTTATTGATAAAATATTAATAACATCGAGGGGAAATAAACCCAGCGTTATCACAGCGGTTAAAAGTAAAACACAGCAGGCAATGTGATCAATTGATACAGACGAATCTGCTATTTACTTAGTAGCGACACATGGCATCGTCGTGAGAGTGAGAGAGAGAGAGAGAGAGAGAGAAATAGACTTGCAAAGAGAGACAGACAGACGGACGGACGGACAAACACAGACAGTCAGCTATGCAAAATGTTGTAGTAATTCCCTTTAGCTCATATTCTTCTCCGTCCGTCAATTTTAGGGCTTTGATATCGAATAGCATAGCAGTGCGTGTTTTTTAAATTCTTTGCCTCATATATTTCAGGTTTGATAAATTATATATAGATATATATATATATATATATATATAGAGAGAGAGAGAGAGAGAGAGAGAGAAAGAGAGAGAGAGAGAGAGAGATTTCTAAAATAAATACAGCATCTTTCTCATGCATCCTGTCGACTACATGTTTATATTAACGTGCCTTTTATGTAATAACTTCTCTCCTTTTTGTAAAAGTCTTTACCGGAGACAGTATCCTAGGAAGTTTGTAAGCATATGGATTTACCAACTGTTATCTATAGTTGTAGAAAAAATCGTTTGCCATATTTGAGCAAAAATGGAAATTGATTAATTACGTTTTGATCATTATCTCTAGACCTGTTTTTTGTGAGGGTTTTTTTTAATTATTTTTTTTTATTTTGCTGTGCTCTAAGAGCATTCTAATGAATGTCAGATCCTAGCATAGCAGCTGTAAATTAAAGTACCAACAACCCTGCAGAAGTGGTTAGGTGAACTGTAAAGAATATTGTACTGTACAGAAAAGTGACATGTAAAGAATGGTGGGCTGTAAAGAATGGTGTACTGTAATGAATTGTGTATTGTAAAAAAATGGTCTATTGTAAGAATAGTGAACTGTAAAGAATAGTGTACTGTAAAAAACAGTGCACTGTAAAGAATCGTGTAATGTAAAAAAAAAATAGTCTACTGTAAATAATGGTGCACTGTAAAATGGTGTACTGTAAAGAATGGACTACTGTAAAGAGTGGTGTACTGTAAAAATGGCGTACTATAAATATTGGTTTACTGTGAAGAATGGTGTTAAATTTGTAATTAGATTCGAAAAGCAAGTGCTGTCTTTACGTATATTGTATAATTATACAATGCTATTTTTATTATGTAGTTGATGCGTATCATAATACATGTACCAAGTCGATGAATTCGAAATGAATTGTTTACATACATACCGGGACACGCGCTGCACTAAGTTTGTCGCTGATCGAATAATAGATAAATGCATAATTTCTGAAAACTTTGTAAACAGATGTATGTTGGATGCAAGTACGTGTAACATGACACACGTCACGATGTGAATTTATTGTAAACTCGTTGTATTAGTCGAGTGTTAAATCAACACATGCTATCTTTTAATTGACCACTGTAGTACATTGTATGTACTACGAACTGAAAAGTACACGATGATATAACTAGTAGCATTACCTCCATGATTCCAAAATCAATTAGTATTTGTGTTAACAATCACTAACCTTTAATGCCAAAATGAAATGAGATCGTGATGTGAAAAAATAAAATATTCTATAATTTTATAATTACATGTACTAGTATATTGTTAGCAGTAACGGTAACTACATAACCCAATCCAAACTATCACTATAACTTTTGTTGATAATTAACTAAGGTTCATTAAAGAGGGATAGGGTCCAATCGGTGGAGGAAATACACACAACAAGCAAAATTTGGGATAGAGGCACGCCTAGCCCGCACCCCGCCCCGCCTTACCCCCTTACATCATCATGAAGTCTATATATCTCGGATATGTAATTCAATTTCAAACGACATGTTGTTTTTGAGGGGTTTTTTTAATTTCCGTGGTGTCATTGTGATAGTATGATTTTACGTGCGTGCCAATAATCTGATAGCGGTAACTCTCTCCTTTGACAGTTTAATGTCTCATCTCTCGGTAATCTACGAACAAGTCGATATTGAAAAAACCCCAAAACGTACATTTTATTAAAGAGACATGGTGACGCAGAAAACCATGATTTAGCAAATATTGAATTTTTACACGATTTCCACATATTTTATATATTATATGAAAAGACGAACTTTTGAAAAATTACGGTGATCAATAGTAAATAAATCAAATTAAAGAGAGAAAAATAGAATTAAGCGTTGGGCCAACACGAAAATATTGAGTTTTCCTTCCGCTTCATAGCCACGCAAGCGCAAGGGAATGTAAATACTGCAGCGTGGCATACATCATGAGCCAGAAGCCTCTCATTGAAACATGATGTCTTCAAGAACTATATAGTTATTAAGATGCATTCTCTATTAATGCATATTTCTTACCACAGACATCGAATAGCCTCAAATTCAAATTCTTTTTTCAGTGTGTCAATCCCACTGTAACTATTTTTAGACAGAAATCGCAATCACGTGACACTAAACCAATGTCCAAAACAACTCGGTTTGTTTACGTGTGCAATTTCCGGATGAGCTTTAATGACTTGTAAATTGATAGGCGATGACTTATATGATGCGTGAAACCTTCCGTATGATAAAATTTCAAGTAGCTCTTCTTATATCCGTTGTCATAATCGAAAAGTAAAACATCTATTTTGAGTCACCGTGCCATTTTAAGAATTTCCGGAGATGACAGAGATGATTTTTTTTTGGGGGGGGGGGGGTAGCGGTTTTTGTTTAATATCGTCCGCAGATTTTACGATTCCAGTTGATGTACATGTAGAACCGAATTTGAATTGACATGCTGTCGAAATGAAGGGAACACTTGTTAATTTGTATAGGACCCGGGGTTCCTTTTGCCAGGATAACAATGCGTTATTCGGACTTAACGATCAATGCAACAAACGCAAATACCCTCGTCAAGTCTTCGTTTTTGATTGTTGAACCGGAAGGATAGAAATCGTTAAGTGGAATTAATGCTCTTCAACGAATATATCATTCCGTTCTATAAGACGAGGCTGGGATTTATTCCATTTCATCGGTGAAGTGGGATCTTTGCGCCTTTACTCGTCTGTTTGCGTTGGCGACTTGATTCTCTTGGTTTTTTAACCTTTATGTTCATATAACAAATATAAATTAATGATTTATAATTTGTTTACTTTTGGGAGATAGAAGAATCATCATCGACAGGTTTTCTGGTGAGCACACAGCTGTTGCCGGATAACGTCTGCAGACACCTAACGTGCTGACTTATAACGTCACTTCCATTAAAGCGTTCATACGAAGCGGATCTATCAGTCTATGATTTTTCTTTTGTTTTTACATGAGGAATTTAACCCGAGATCAGCAATCCCTGAATTCTCGTCGTTTTTGGGGGGTCTAATATAGACTCAGAAGTCCTTCACCACTCCTGACGAGCGGGGTTATGAATATGCAAATACCCCTGAAACGCCGTTTCATTTGCATATTTTTAATTACCATTATTCTGATAATAATTGGTGAAACCGACTGTGAAGAAGAAGAGAGGCTTTCAGAAAACTCTCCGAGATTTTCACAGACATTAAAGAGCCACCCTACAGTAGCTAGTGGGACTATCATTCCGGATCAAAGTGTTACGATCAAAGTCGAAAAAAACAGTGCGCCGCTGCGCGCTCCTAGATTTACCCGACCCCGTGATTTTGGCACACTGAACTTGACAAGTGATGGCGGGATAGGATTGCTAGCAATGTATAACTTGACTGACTACCCGTTTCTGTGTTTAAACACTTCTAGAACACCAAAAGGTAAGCTATCTAATTTTATTAAGCAATTTACTTACATGTATTAAAATCGCACGAGGTATTAACTAAATCCAGGATATCAAACGTTTTAAACAGACAAAAATAAAAGTTCCGTCAAATTTATTTCAAATAACGATACTGAAAAAAATATTTCGCTGAAATGTGTCATGGATTTTTCTACACATTTTATAAATTTGATATCGAAGGAATTATATTATTATACTCTTTCCTTCTATGTACATGCACGTAAAACGAGCTACAATGTAGCAATAGACCATCTGTTTAACGTGCGCCGACTGTTGTATAAAGCAAACACAAGGCTCGTATCTTTCTGTGGCTCTTTGTGTGTATGCGATATCACGCGATGCTCTTCTAATATTCAAAGAATCAACTATTATACTTTGTAAAAGATCACTCAAAATACTTAGTTGACTATAATAGTATTTCTCTATTCATGAGCGCTAGACAAAGAAATCGACGCATCCACTTGGTATTGAAAAGAGATCTTCATGCATTATGTATTCAATTGTAAAGAAATTGTTTTCTCTAAACTGCATATTTTTTTTTCAAAAAAGGTAAATGAGGTTTCACTTTGAAGTTTTGTTTTATAGATTGATATTCATTTTTTTTATGTTTGCGAACTCCGTACATGTACATAATCGGTGGTATTTAATACGATGCAATAATTTGTTGCCAAAATGAAAAGTATTCCCAGGTTGACAGATTGGAATATAATATAATATAATATAATGGCTCAGATGACAGGCGAGTGAAACCTGTCAGTAGCAGACGTTGCCCTGTAACATACAGAAAGAAATGACAACTCCAGATTCTTATACAATCAATCCGGAAAACTGGATTCCACCCAAAATTTCTCGATTCTTATTTGACCTTTTAATATGGATAGATGAAAATACATATAAGAGTCTACAATATTGCATAATCAAAACGACTAGCATACAAAATGGTTATCCTTTATGTAGACTTTTTAAAGCCTAATCCATTAATGAATTGTAATTAAATCAAAACGACTAGCATACAAAATGGTTAATATCCTTTCTGTAGACTTTTTAAAGCCTAATCCATTAATGAATTGTAATTATCGTTTAATAATTTGATCGCATTTATGAAGTCTATCGTTTATATGGACATAATATTATAATCAATAACAGATCTCAGATTTCTTTCATGAATTTAAGCCTGAAGAAACCAGCGCATATCGCCTAAAAGTATAATTACGTCATGTATATCAAAGCTGTCAATAATAAAAGTTTGTTTTGTTTTCGTCAAATGGAAAATGTCTTCAAATACCGTTTATCTCTGGACATAATATTTCAATCAATGACCGATCACGATTTTTTGTTCACGAAAAACCTGAAACAAAAAACAATCGTGCAATATCGCTAAAAGTAGCATTTTATCAAAGCTGTTAATGTAAAAAATGAATTTTTTTTTTTTGGGGGGGGGGGGGGGGGGAGAAGGAAAAAGGTCCACAAGTATTTGTATGTCAAGGTCGATAAGAGTACAAAGAACAAACAGATATAAGATAGATTGTGAAGAACTTGGAATTAATGAGCGCCTTTGTATTAAGTGGTTTTACTTAGCTTCCTCTTTCATCGAGACCATATCTGTCTCGTAGATTTATCTATAAGTTCGATGATTTTGCTACTTCAACGACGCTTTTTAAAATTAATAAAACAACACATGATCTTGACGTGTGGACGTGTGCTCTCTCTCTCTCTCTCTCTCTCTGAGAGAGAGAGAGAGAGTCATTGTCATCTTAATGCTTTGCATGGGTGAGAGAGAGAGAGAGAGAGAGAGAGAGAGAGAGAGAGAGAGAGATTAAGTTATAAATAAAATGACATTGTCATCTTTAGCTTAGTTTAAAATTTACGTATTCGTGCGAGTTCCCATGCGAGCGTTAACCTAAAGCATATTCATCTCAAATATGAATTTATCGCGTTAACAACTATCCATAACCTTTTCATTTAAAAGTTAGAAAAATCAGGCACTCTGCTAGCAAAAATTTAAATGAGTATTGTCATCAGATAGTTATATCATAAACACGTAAAAGTTTATTTTGAATTTAATCAAAATCTGAAATTGCTAGTCCCGGTTTAAATTGTAAATTCTTGAATTCAACATAATCTTTTCATCTTTCAATGACTTTAATGATGATATCAAATATATTTTTCATGTAGATGCCAAATGTGTTATAGTTACATAATAACACATTCCATCACGGTAAACCGAAGAATATTTTTTTAAAAGCATGTAGCTTCGTTTTTGAAAATGAGGGTGGGGCAGACTTAACCGAAATCTTGACCAAAAATAAATCAACACTTTGCCAATCCGTTAGAGGGGTGGGGGGGGGGGGGGAATGGGATATACACTCTATTAGTTGTGTTTATCGGTCACCTAGTTTCTATAGGCAAGATTCTCATCATTACCGCCAAGAGTAACAACTTGTATGTTGAGGATGCAGAGAATCATGTAAAACGCTCCCAAGCGATCAAGCGTTGCCTTGTGTTTTGTGCCGATTGAATTAATATACACTCTATATGAGAAAAGCTTTTTCAAACCAAGATGTTACCTTTATCAATTATAACCATTAACCCTGATGTTTTAACTCCGATGTTTGGTACCCAGTGTTCTCATTATTGTGTCAGACCGTACCATGTTAAAGACATGGGAAACCAATTTTAAAGCGTTAGTTGAAGCGTTGTTAATGTATGTTATATGGGTAGTTAAATATAGTCCATAAAAAACATCTTCAAAATAACTACCAAAATGACGAATTAAACATTAAATTGAAATATGAATATATAATGTAAATGTATCGGTGAAAATTCATCAACATTTTCTTGGTCGGAGGTAGAAAACAATTAAAAGGGCTGGATGGTCGAGGTCATTTTTAGACTATTTTAATCTCCTAAGAAGAAGAGCCCGTATTAAGATTACAGCAAATATTCAAATTCTAAATTTAAAAAAAAATGGATATTTTTCTTTCCTAAATTATAGTTTATAACTAAACAAATCTGATCTGACAATTCTAGGTAGATATGATGGCTAATTTGTTGACCACCTAGCCTCCTTTTAAATATCTAAGACACCTTATTTAAGAGGGCTCGATGGCCGTGACCATTTTTAGGCTGTACTGATCTCCTTTAGAAGAAGAGCTCTATATAAAAAATATATAGAAAAATACCCAAATTTAAAAGGAAAAATATTTGGATTTTTTCTTTACTAAATAATAGTTTATAGCTAAACAAATCATACATGTATCTTAGAATTTTAGGCAGATCTGATGGTTAATTTGTTGACCATCTAGCCTCGTTAACATGCAGCTTCCTTAGATTGCACGAAGAGCGGAATTCTTTTCTGACCTACGGACTTATTAGTTCTGTAAAACATGTTTATACCTCTTAAGGAAGCTGGGTGGTCAAAAAAGTACACGTCAGATCTATCTTAAATTTTTAAATATAAGTTTTTAAGCTATTAACTATCATTTGGAAAAAAAAAATCCATACATTTTAGCTAGCAAATCTAAACATTTTTGTATAACTTTCAACAGAGCTCTTCTTCTCAATGAAAATAATATTTTAGTCCATAAAAATGGTAAATTTTCGGTTAATGTAAACGAAATCCTCTTTTGCGGATATAAATGTCGCGAACGAGATGATCAATTTTTGGTGTGTATGTGCGGTGAAAAGAATACAGAAACAAGAGGCCCATGGGCCACATCGCTCACCTGAGGAACAATAGGTATGATGAAATCAGCTTAA
>WFKH01002636.1:16614496-16653773 GCA_016163765.1 Magallana hongkongensis | reverse complement strand
ACCCCCCCATTGTGGCCCCACCCTACCCCCGGGGGTCATGATTTTCACAACTTTGAATCTACACTACCTGAGGATGCTTCCACACAAGTTTCAGCTTTCCTAGCTAATTAGTTTCTGAGGAGAAGATTTTTAAAGATTTACTCTATATATTCATACGTAAAAATTCAACCCCCCATTGTGGCCCCACCCTACCCCCGGGGGTCATGATTTTCACAACTTTGAATCTACACTACCTGAGGATGCTTCAACACAAGTTTCAGCTTTCCTGGCTAATTAGTTTCTGAGAAGAAGATTTTTAAAGATTTACTCTATATATTCATACGTAAAAATTCAACCCCCCATTGTGGCCCCACCCTACCCCGGGGGGTCATGATTTTCACAAATTAGAATCTACACTACCTGATGATGCTTCCACACAAGTTTCAGCTTTCCTGGTCTTATGGTTCATGAGAAGAAGATTTTTGAAAATTTCTCGAAAATTTTCATAAATTCCTAATTATCTCCCTTTGCAAAAGGGCGTGATCCTTAGTTTTCACAAATTTAAATCCCCTTAGGCTAAGGATGCTTTGTGCCAAGTTTGGTTGAAATTGGCCCAGTGGTTCTTGAGAAGATGTTGAAAAAGTGAAAAGTTTACAGACAGACGGACGGACAGACGGACAGACAGACAGACGGACGACAGACAAAATGTGATCAGAATAGCTCACTTGAGCTTTCAGCTCAGGTGAGCTAAAAAACTGAAGTAATGCAGGTCAGCTCGCAGAAAATAATCGTCGCTAATTATAGTTCGTTACTTGCTATTTGTGATATAAAAAAAAAAGCTTTTAAACTTGATTACGGTAAAGTACCTTCAGCTTACAGCTCGTCAACAAATTATTAACAAACTTGTATATGTTGTTGAGTACATTGAGTACACGATATGTGCTTATAGGGTTGACCGATAACTCCCAAGGGGCATCGTAAGATTATGTACTTCCGATAGAGTCTGTGTGTATGATATTGACTGGCTGCAGAACTGTGACCCTTTGGGAGAAAGACAGATTGACAGAACGGAGATCTTGAGATCCTTACACTTGGGTGCAAATATTAATTTCTCCAGATATTTAACAACAAAGAAATCTGCTGAAGACATTTAACTTATACTAGGCATAGAAACTATTGTCATCACCCTCATTTGCCTTATTTATTTAAAAATGTACATTAAAGAAAGTGAAACTCCTAATGATCTACGTAAACGACACTCCAGTGACGAATAGATGAATTTCCAGCGTAGATAAAGGTGACAACCTCGGTAGAAAAAAGTGCAAATGACTAAGCATGTGCGAAATAGTTCTCTGGTCGGTCAACCCGAAGTTTACCAAAGAGCCACTATAACTGTTCTACAACTTGCGTTTGACATGCATATTGAATATCATATGTATTTTTAAGCGAACGAAGGTTCCGCTTTTTAAACAATAAAAATGTTTCTTTGGTTTTTCTGACTGTTTCATGTTGGTATGAACAGAGCTAGCATTGTGGTTGGTTGGGGGGGGTGTAAGGGGGGAGGGGGGCAAGAAAAAACCCTCCTATAATACATGTACATTTCGTATTAACCTACGTCAGCGGATTGTGATATTATTATTTTTTTGTAATGACTTTATCTTTATAGCCATATGAACCACGAACATGCATTATATTATTTATATTACATTTGCCATTAAATGCATCTTCACGTATCAATATAAAGTAACGTACGTAAATCATCGTTATATGTAGTCGACGCGGTCGCCGCACATAGACAGAACATCCAATTATTCCATATATGGAATGTCCGTCGACGCACTACAGTCGATTCGTATGTTCTCTAGTGATTTAGGCGAAAAAATCAGCCGAAGTGTTCCGAACGTAAGATGGTCAACTATTTGGAAATCTGACGTCATTCCATGAGGTCATTGATCCGTTTGCATGCGTTTCTTGCCCTTTTCTTGTTCGGCGAAAACATTCGTTGTACGGGAAGTGCAGCGGATCTGCCACAACAGTAGATATTGTCAAGTATCTTAAACATTCGTGCACAATTTTTGTGTGTGTTGCACAATGCGCGCACGAGCACTTAATATATATTAAAGTCATTTGAGCAAAAACTCCATCACACAAAGACTGCACATTCAAGGGACAGTTATCGCAATGTTTCGACTCGCTCTTGCTTCGAGTTGTATGACATGTATGCATGAAAATACTAGTTCTCCAATTATTCTTTCCAAAAAAACTCATCCGGGGTTGACTCTTGTCGACAAGCGAGTACAACGTGAGAAGTCTATGGCCAGTATCGCTCACGCTTAATGACCATTGGCCAACTCGCTGATTTTTCTCGTTTTCAGGAATAATAATGCCCTATCCTGATTGGCTGCTTTACACTATTGTGAACAACACCCTCACCCCACCTCCTTAGTGCTTACCCATGAATATACATGCATAAACAATTGCATATTTTGATAACAAGCTCTTAGACTTCATACCTGTAAAACAAATGTTCACTTTCTTTGGTGAAATGTGAATAGTGCAGTACATATTCTTGAAATTGAGAAAAGTCCAGTGCGTTTCCGATCATTGTAAAACAAAGACACGATGTAAAACGTTGCACGAAAAACCGTTTAACAAACTAATCGTCAGACGGTTCGGAAGTCTTCGTATGAAAATCGTCAATTACTAATACCTCCAAAGACTTTCGGTAGAGAGGTTAAGAGAGAGAGAGAGAGAGGGGGAGAGAGAGAGAGAGGACAGTATGATAGAAAGAGCTCTCGACAACGATCTTGCATTTGGCACTTAACATCAATCAACCGCTGAAAAAGCTGATCGGTTAAGACCTTTTAGCAATATGGCCTATTGGGACAGTTTCATTGACCGTTTACTCTGGTAGTTACATGTTCCTGCAGTTGTTTTTGTTTCATTTTGGTAAAATCTTATCGTCATTATTTATATTTTATCACCTTATTTACTGATGGCTGACGATTTAAAGATTCCCCCATATGATACAAGAAAATGCAAATGAAAAAGCACAAGCATAAAAGTAGTCAAGTAATTATTTGAAATGCCGGTTGTGGAAACAAAACTTTGCTTAAAGCAGAATTTACGATGACAGACATGCATTTCAGACATGCATTTCAATGCAAAAACCATGTCCTCAGATTTTAATGCAGGAGACACAAATTATACAGTTGGCAGTAGATTTGAAAGGATAAGGCTGACAGATATTGTGCATATTGATACATTTGTCAAATAAAATCGCGAAACCAGATGTAACACACGTAAGATCTGTTTTGAAAAGAATTTATTTAAGTCACACTAATCGTAGAATTCAAATATAGTTCGCGAATTAATGACAACCTAATCGGTTCTAGCGGTTTATATCTCAAAAAATAATCTCCATGAACATTAACAAAAGTCACAGTGAACGTTGCATAACATGTAAATCCCGTAGCTTTTTTGCATTTAATTGTGAGATTTGCATTCGTTGTTGAATTTGCCGTGCTACAATGATGCTGTAATTTTATAATCCATAGAATGATGGTATAAATTCGAAACATGTATCATAAAATGAAATTACGATGAACCTTGAGTCAAAACTTTTTAGTTAACCTTGATATATCTTTTATTTTATTTTTCAAATCAATTTATAATCTTCTTTTTTTAAAATTATGATTATTCTGTAATCGGTATACATTATTCATATTGAAATTTCAATCAATTATACAATGTTATGTCTCTCGTGCTCTTCGTGTTTCAGGCTTTTTTCGAAGTTAATTCTTAATTACTTTGTTTTGTACATCATTATAACCAGTCATATATTAGGCTTTGAGTTGTTTGTGTTTAGTTTTTGGACTTCCAGAACTCATTCTACAGACCTTCATTTAAATACAGTGCTACTTGCTGACAAATGATCTAAACTATTTGGTGTCATTGTCACAGGATACACAAATACAGAATCAAAAAATTATTTAAAAAACCCACACATTTGATGTCTATTATTTTGAAAGATGAAACTTTCTTGGTTTTAAAATTCATATAAATTGTCTTCGAATAGCTCTGAATTAAATGATGAAATTGAATTTACAGCTAATGGAACTTCAATTAGACATGTTTTGTTTTTTATTTTAAAATTGAATGAAGATGAATTACTATAACAAATCAAAAATATCAATATTATGGATTTTTTTTAAATGAGAGAGAGAGAGAGAGAGAGGAGGGCGTTTCTCAGCTCTACAGCGTGGGTCATAACCCCGGTCTTTGTATGATGTAGAATCTATCGAGATTGATACATGATAGTTTTATCAGTGGATTTACCTTCTTTATGAAATAAAAATACATAGAATATCAAACACACAATTAAGTCCAGACTCATTTTACATACCAACAAGCTGTGACAAGGCGTAACACGTTTTTTGAGGTAAACATATCAGAAAAAAAATGAAATAAAACATGTGGCCATTTCTATGGGCTGATCTGCATTGTCAACATCTCGAATTGTAATCTTGTTGTAAAATATCGCGTATTCTCAGATGTCTGGATGGTTGTGCTCATTTTTAAAGACTACATGTATATTGATCTTCTTGAGAAGGAGAGCTTGGTATAGAGATATAGGGGAAAATCCAATTTATTCAAACTTTATTGCTAAAATTTATTGAATTTTTCTTTTCCAAATAATAGTTTACAGCTAAAATAATCATCTCTACAATTTTAATGTAGATCTGAATGGTAATTTGTGAAACGATGCGTCCCGATATCCCGTATGCATGCTTACATGTACCTGTACAAGGATGGATCAGTCACCGCAATAGATATCGATAATGTCAGGTGCCCGAAACACTCCTTTTGTATATTAACAAGATTTTAAACGGTCAGAAAAAAACTCATCATGCGTCGAAAATTTTATGGAGACAACAATAAAAACTTATTCTTGAAAGTACTTTGTGATTTTGAAGTGTTTTGTTTTAAAGTGAGAAATAATGGGAATTCAATTGCTTACATTTAGTTGACGTAAAGAGACAGGTGTAGATAAAACAGGAAGGGGTACCGTAACTTAATCGTAATGTATTCGATTGTTAGACATTTCAATATTCAATGATCAAATTGTACGATAATGACAAGAATCTTTCTCCAATTGTCACAAAAATTTCTGGCATTGATTGCTACCAAATGTTTGTAAAATAGATTTTACATCATCGAGACGAACACTGCAATGATTGTTGATATCCGTTTATCTAGAAATAGAGTTTTATCCTTTATATTAAGAATATGTCAGACAGCAAAACTACATGTATATACCACTCAAAGTTTTGCTGTGGTTTAATCAGAACAAAACTGCCGCGTGCTCTATAATACACATTAAAATGGTTCAACAAAATATAGGTTTCTATCAAAACAATCTATCATGATACTAAATATAAATCAAACGAGATTATTTCCATTAGAAAAAAGAACAAGAAATAACATCGCTGTTTCTGGTAATAGAACGGTAGTTGTGCTTTAATTACAAAACCTCTGAAAACGAAGATTTGTGCTATTTCGAAATGACAAAATGGCTGTCCTAGATTTAATTAAGCTCATCGTATATGACTTGTTTCTGGGCATTTGTTTCTTTGTAACGATGACACAACTCGTATTCTGATACGGTGCGTCTTGAATTCCGAACCAATTTGGATAATTGCAACTCAAAGATGTTCTCTTCAAAAGGTTTTATTTCATTCCAGAAATTAGAATTTATCCTTAAACCTTTTTGAAGCACAACGAGTTTAACATTGAAATCGGATAAGTTTTTAGCTCAATCCTTTACAAAAGACAATATTGCCTTTGAATCTTCGTAAAAGGATCGAAATCGCATTCAATCCTGCCATCAGTTTATTTTGTTTTCTTAGATGTTATTCTATTTTCAATTAAAATACATCTAGATTCGGAATAAATTTGATAAAACCCCTCTTAGAATAATTAGATTTCTTCCTTATTACGTGATTAGTTTCCAGATGTCATTTATCCATTCGTCGCTTCGTGTTTTGACATTCATTTGAGACACTTCTGTTTGGGGACATCAGATGCTATTAATTTCTACGAAACCATCTTTTGTCAATTGCAATTGGATCTGACTGGTTGTGTGTAGTAAGAATGGCGAACTAGATGTCAAGACTAGTACAAACAGCTTTTTATTGGATACTACGTAGTATCTGAAATTTTTTTCTTGCTCATTCATATTCTGGATGCTTTCAAACATACAACACAAATATCTTCATTTTATGCAGTAATACATGTATAATTCCGTACACTATTGATCATGGTTTCGTATATACCCACGCTTTTATTGTTCGAGATTTCGATTAAATATTGCACTTTGAACAACGAAAACCGCGATTGACATTTTGTTTCCATTGGTATTGTTTTAAGTTTTCATTCCTTTTTTTCTGGGGGGGGGGGGGGGGGATTTTGCTTTGATAGGTGAAGCGAAATGTGTTGCTATTTTTTTTTAAATCAGAAATATTTATCTGGGGTGTGTTCAGAGTCCGTTTACTTTAAACGTCAGAAAAATAAAAAAAATAAAAATTTTAAAAAGTGTTGCGTCATCACAGCCTGTTAACGTAAATAAGAGTACATTTTTCAATCTTGTTTTTATATAAAAACGTGATATTTTGTAGGCGTAAACTAACAGATATAAAACAATGATTCCTACAGCCTTATTTTATTTTTCTTTTGTACTTTTAAGTCTTTGAATCTCTTTTTTGTCCGTTTAACGCGAATAAATAATACAAATGACGAAAATTTCAAATCTTATTTCATTTAAAGCTTATATTTATTCAGTAATGAGTTAGACTTGGCTGAAGATGTGCTATGTTCCCAAAACAAATACATTTCGTAGAGTCACAAAAAAGCCTTCCCTAAATTGATTCATTAAAAGTTAAAAAATAATGAAAACACGTGTGAATAATAAATGATTGGATTACGATAAAAAAAATCCATTTTACACTTCAAGAGAAATAGCGAATGTATTAAATCGAAGCAAAGAGCTATTAATACATAATACAAAGAAAAAAAAACCCTTTTGCGTCAACCAGAGATGTACAGATATGACCTTGCATAATTGTGACGTCACTTAGAGATTTTTCTTTATCCCGCCGTTATCTCCTTTCTCCCACGTAACGTAATATTAATGTCACTTCTCCCACTAAAGGCGCATGAATAAATAATCTCCGACCATTTTAGTTGATTTTTTAATTTTTTTAAAGACCCCCCCCCCCCCCCTCTTAAAAAAAATCTAATAGATGAGCAGCAATAGGATTTTATTTGACATCTTCAAGAATGTTTTATTATATAATTATTATTTAATATTCGATTGACATACACGTACACGTATGATCTTTGCTGCTGCAAATTAAATGAAGGGGGTGGTGTTCTTGGAATGGTGTTTTTTTTTCATTACAATAATTTTCTCTATGTGCATGTTATATATATATTGTATTGCATTTTTAAAAAAAACATGGAAGTGAAGAAAAATGAATTTCTACAAGTGATATTCACGTAAAATGAATTGCAATTTGCGTTTTTCTTATTAACAAGTACATTAAATATGAATTTGTGAAACGTATATCGCACGAATTTCAACATTAATTTTATAAATAGAAATTTGTATTAAGTTTCAAGAGAATTTCAGCACGTGATGAAATTAAGGACGCTGGATGGTCAATAAATTAACCATCAGATCTTCCTTAAAATTTTAGATATGAATATTTTGCCTTAAACTTTCATTTAGTAAAAAAAAATTCTATATATAATTTAGCTTTCAAATTTTAAATTTTTCCGATATCTTTATATAAAACTCTTCTTCTTAAGGAGATTAATATAGTCTAAAATAAAATGGCCACGACAATCCAGCCTTCTTAATCTGAGTTGCAAAAATTCCACGTCGTTTATTATAGTGTATTGCACATTCATGCTTCACATTTTAACATTAATTCGGTTGAGGCACAGCTCCGTTGGCTGATTTAGACATCACTTTTGGGTTCTTGAGTAATTGCCTCACGTTGAGCTGTTGAACCATAGGTCTTCAGCCGAATTCATTCAAGACCTTTGTCTCTAAACTATTCAGAATTTAACACGGTTTTCTTCAAATGATCAAGTACTTTTATCCTACTGAGAATTTCTGAGAATTTCACAGATAATTGGCCGTTTCTTATTCATGAGATCTATCGTAGAATGACCACTGAAACACAATTGACTAGTTCTATGTCTTCAGCTATGCAAGAATAATTGCCCGTGTCTTCTCATAATGAAGGCACTTATTATACCAGGACGTGGATTGGACTTGTGGGTTATAATGATGGCTGAAATGGAAATGAAAGGACCTCTTAATGATAGAAATGATATCGAATTGACCCGTAAGTCTCAACAGATATGTTCAATTTTGATAACAAGAGGGGGATTTTTGCAAGACGGTATAAATCTTGGTTGGTGTTAGACTTTTACCGATAACGATGAGTTTTTGTTTCATCAAATGGTTTCTTTCATCGTACTGTGTTTTCGTATTAAATACAGGTACATGTATTACACATTAACTTTCTGATAATGTGTATTGACGTTAATTATATTTAATTAGTGTTCAAAAGAAAAAAAAAAGAAAGTATTCAGAGTCTTCAAAGCAATGACTGAAATGATGATAAGAAAATGTAACCTCAAAGCCGCGACCGATGCCTTCAGTAGATTGATTTTTATTTGTTTTTCAGATGGAGTTAATCCGTTTCAAATATAGATTAAGACACATGGTTTTTTCGTACCCTCTGTTATTATTAAAAAATAGTAATTTTCTCCTCAGAGTTCTTGGTAGACCAAACACCTTTTATCGTTTGATGGGATCAAGGCTTTGAGAGATCCTGAATCAAATAATCCAAGCTATTTCACGCATTCCCACTTCCTTTAATAAGTATAGTAAATATAAGAGGAGTATCATAAGGCGAAACGAATAAATCAAACAGATGTTGTTGTTTTTTTCATCTGAGGTTTAATGCTGAGAAAAAGTGTGGCTCTATTTTTCACGAATTAGCATAGAAAAAACGTTTATCTTATCAACCGAGAAAAAAGAAGAAGAAATAATTCAGAAGTATGTGTAAAAGCAGGGCAGGTATGCTTGAATCTCTGTATCGAAAAAATCTAGTACTAAGAAAATGTGCTTTCTTCTTTGTAGTTTTCTCGGATTTGGCAACCGTTATCTGTTTTTGTTTTTTTTTTTTTCTAAAATGATAAAGAAAGAATATAAAGAATCCGCGACTTTGTTCAGAGTTTTAAATTCGTTCAAAGCATCATTGGGGTTTGGGTGTTAGCCACTGAATTTTCATAAAGTGTTTTTCTGTTGTGTTCAATTTGTAGGATTATTTTGGGGAAAGGGTATTGATGAAATCATGATTTGAAGATATATATATAGCTGATTTTGGTTTTTGTGCTACTTATATTGACTGCAAATACATGTCATTGTATTTATACGACAAGTAAGCTCCTGAAAATCCTGTAACAATTCAGGGTGCAATCGTAATGTTGTAAAGCATCATTATGCGATAACATGTGAGAAATATACATGTATCACACATTTATAGATATGCGATAAAATGCAATAATATCTAATCAGATATTGATTATACAATTTGATTCAATATTTCACTGCCCCACTTAACAAAGCAAATCAAACTAAAGGCTACAGTCGTAACTGCAGCATGCAGTAAAATCCTACATAGATCGCGCATAATCCAAATGACAAGTTATTTGTTATTTCGATTTTTAACTTAAGAACTTAAAATCTAGAAATTTAGATGAGGTTTTAAAGGCTTCGAAACGTCGATTTCTGGTATGCTCTTGTCACATATTACGCAATTAAACGTTGATGTCCCTCGTTTATACAAAAACTTAGATGTTTTGACTTCAGAAAACGCATCAAATCGCATTATCAGACCCAGAGGTAGGGCTTATAAATCTTATTTTTATTACATCTTGTAACTGTTTCTATAATTTAAATGCGTTAATATTGAAAAGCATTTCCGTATATCATTTTTAGCGAGTTTATTTGCCTGCATGCTCAAACGTAAACGCTAATGCTTTCGGGCAGACACAGTTCCTAAATGTATCTTAAAATATGGAAGGATGTCATGTTCAGCGATTTTTAAAGATTTGAACCAGCTTCCACCAAATATCTAAAATAAGCCAGAATTTGCACAGACTAGCTAAACCTGCTATATACTTAAGTTTCTTTTCAAATGCAAAATAACACTTTCAAGTAGTTTAAAACCATAATATTCATTGAAAAGTGCATCCAAATTAAAGATGGAATGGACGTTCGCCTTTATTTTAGATGCACTTCTAATAGTCAACAATGGTCAACTAATTCGTGTTTTAGCTTTGATGAAATGTCTTTTTTAAATGATCATTCTTTACACTACTTTCAAATGTTTAAAAGCTTAGTACAATTCCTATCGCACCACTCTTTGCAGTAGTATATTAGGTATTTTTATCCCTCATAAACTGGAATAAATTCTTTCACTCTCCACCAAAATGGAAAAATTAATATATATGTTTTAAGTCTTTTTGATAGCTCAGCTTAACTGAAATCTGCAAAACTCGTTGCTTTCTATTTCTTTATTTGAACGAAGCAACGATTTATTTTTATAAAAAAAAAAAAAGGTATGAAAGAGAACAGTCTGAATGCATGCTAATTGTCTCATTCCATCAAATTTCCCCCTTCCAATAACACTTAAAGAGTAAATATAGACCGATGCCCAATACCGGCCGTTTCTGCGAAGACCGACAGAAAAGAAGCATAGCCGGGGGTAAACCCTTGCAATCCATCAGCTAATAAATTAGATCATTAGAGGACCAAGAGCAAAGATGACCAATCACGCGCACCGGTTCACATTTTCGATTGATGGACATAAATAAAGAAAGTGGCGAGAAAGGATGAACTGATTATCGATTGTGCCCACTTGTTTGATCTTTCATTAATTGTCCGAAGATTGTTGATAACTTGTCACTAAGGCTTCCATCATTGCATTGCGATTGCATTGAGGGCTCGAAGTATTTAAGGGAGCGCATGCAGCTTTTGTACACTGTCTAATAAAAGTATTTTTATCTGAAACCTTTTGACAAATCCAAAGCAACATTGAAGCTGGCATGTTTCAATATTGCTTCAAAACTGTAAAAGCATAGTAAATTGCAATCACATTGTTTTTTTTATTGAAAATGACGCAACATTGTTTAAATACATAAAAATACAACTGACTACAAAATCAAATTATTCATCCCTGACATGTATGTATCATACAAAAAGGGCTCCTTCAGCCACAATAATGCAAAGTAAACTACATGTAATATTAAACATTAATAAACAGAAATTAAAATTGAATTATAATGGAAAAAAAAGTGGTGCATTGAAATTAAAATAGGTTGATGCATTCCCGTTTGAATTTTATTTTTGATTTTATTTTTTACACATTTATATTCGATCTTTGATCCGCTCCAAATAGATCGCTACACAAAGCGATCTATTTGGAGCGGATCAAAGATCTAATTTTAATTAGATTGAAATTACAGGTTGCTTCTCTTTATAAATAAATGTACTAATTGCATACAGGATAAAGACAATTCTATGTTGACCATCTCTCTTCGAAGTCTTCAGTAAAGTAAACTGTTTCATTTTAATATTGTAATACATGTAAATTGCAAATAGGATAACAACGTTGCAAAACAGAAGCCTATATCTTGTCGTTTGATGTTAAAACAATTTTTAACTGTTTGTATTTGTATAGATGCAACATTGTATCCAGGATCATTTGTTGATGATTTGACATTAATGTCATGTTGTAAATTTCGAATTTACCGGGTGGCAGTAAATACAAAATTTACAACATGACATTAAAATGCACAACAAATGGATAACAAATGATTCGACTTGATTTTCCTTTGAATTGGTGTTTGTGTTGTTTTTGTTTTGATTGTATGTTTCGGGAGCTTTTGAAATGCATATCTCTCAAAAATATTTTAGATATGTCATCTAGTTTTTCACCGCTCTATTACAAATATAATCTATTTTTTTCTGAATTAATTGACCACATTGCCTTTCACTCGTGAAATAATTAAATAAATATGAATATTAAGGCTGCTAATTAGAATAAAAACGTTATCGTTAACCTCAATTTTACCGAAAAATATAAAAAAGAAAACAATTTAAGTGAAAGCGGTTTATACACTCAGATTTGTTGCATTAAAAGTGCAATTTCAAATTTATGAATTATTAATGACTTATGTAATACGGATGTATTTTATTAGTTTCTAAAAATAACACACAGGTGAAATTACGGTCTGTGATCTTCCTATTAATACCTGATATAGAATTCATGAACGCCCTGAGTTTTAATTGCATTTTAGATAAATGATTTTTGAGCTCCTTAAAGCATTTCCAGAGTTGCGTTAATTGCTTTGTTATTGATGTGAAAATCTCGTAAAAAGGTAAAAAGGTCTGTTGATTAGAAAACATGTAAAACTCTATGTAATCTGACTTTTTTCCGTGGACGCAGTAAATTGATAGAAATTCTAACACTATATTAATGTTTCTTTTTTACTAAAACTACCAGACGATTCATTTCAAATTCTTTGTCATCTTTTACCCAGGTTTTATAATCAGATTTTTTTATATTATCACTTCTGAATTAGATGAAGAGGTCAACATTTCCGAATACTTACGTCATAATGGATTGCAAGTACTCGGGTGCCTTACACG
Source organism: Magallana hongkongensis (assembly GCA_016163765.1). NCBI lineage: Eukaryota > Metazoa > Mollusca > Bivalvia > Ostreida > Ostreidae > Magallana > Magallana hongkongensis. The sequence continues at coordinate 16,641,001 of WFKH01002636.1, read as the reverse complement.
AAAATAAATAAGTGGCATGAATTATTAAAAAGGTTTCATCAGCTTGTTAATGTGGTATAATTTTTCTTTTGTTAAATACAGTAAAATAATAAAAACAAAACACATCGAGAGTTGTAATTAGCATACCAATACTGCTTTTTCCGTTTGCAGCAATCGTAAATGCAATTTCATTTCTTTTTTGAACTCCTTTTAAACGCATTTTTTTTAAATAAAAATTTCATCGAAATTGCCAGTTGGTCTGTAAAAGAAATCATAAATATAGGCCCATGCATGAAATTATTTCAAACTACAATTTTTTTTTCGAAAATTAGGAAAAAACGAGTCTGAATGCCTTGTCTTGGAACAAAGGATATAATCAACTTTTTTAAAGTCTTTCAAATGGTATTCAACCAACAAAGTTCAAAGTTGCAGGCAATGATTGGAGGAGTTTAGAGGAGATAGTATGAGTTACATTGTCCCCACCCTGCTCTAATTAAGGTCAATGAGACCAATTCCACGTCATCATTACTGTTGTTTTTGAAGGGATAAAACGTTTCCTTACATTCGCAATTCCATATCATCATTACTGTTGTTTTTGAAAGGATATTAAACGTTTCCTTACATTTGCAATTTGTTTCACATTCGTTCAACGTTCCTGACAGTTCTTTGACTGATGTAAGCAGTGACATAATTGTAACATTGTTTGGGGGGCACTTGACATAGTTATTATCGGTCATTTCTCTCAATGAATGACAGTAATCTACATGTATATACACAATACACGACACTGGGCGGGTAAATGTTCCATAGGAAGACAATAAAATAAAAACGTCGCTCAAATTGTATTATAAACTCGTGTAAACCCAAATTACAGTAACTTTTATTGAATTATTCAGACCATATATTGCAAGGATCTGATTTGCTTTATATCTCACGCGGTGCACTTTACAAATGTCCTATGATGTTAAATGTATAACTAACGTGACCTATTTTCATGGCATAGACAGAGATATGCCGACGTTGCAAAAATTCGTTGATGAACAAACCGCGTTATGCTTGTGATATTGCATTAATAATTTTTTTGAGTTCCATCTTACTTTTCGATAAGAACAAGGTCACGTTTATACCATGTCAGATGCAAATTAGTTATGTTCTACTAAATGCAAGATGCACTTCCTAACTGTAATCACTAATTTGGTAGATGTAGACTAAGGGCCGCTTTCTAAGAGATTTAACATCATCAAATTAATCAGAATCAAAAGAAATGGCACAACAAAATCAAACTAAATTGATGAACGTACATGCAAGTTCTTCACATCAGAGTTAGATTTAGAGTTGAGATATTTTAATTCGTTGCAATGTTAGCTAGTAAAACTTTAAATCGTTTTAATATCTTCCCAAGAATTGTGGCATCCTAATACGTTGATGATATTGTTTTATCAGCCATTTCATCTGGTTACATGCATCTCTCGCTGACTTTGAATAATTATATGTATAAGTGACATGGTCGAATTTACCACGGCACTTGATGCCAAATACTGATAGCAAAGAAAATTATTCTTCTCTCGGGCTTTATGATATCCTATGTAACAGAACAGGATATTAAAAATATATAAATGTATAGGAAAGTGAAGCAAAGGTCATAATTCAAGGCTATTTAGTATAATACCCTATGGTGGCGTCTGAGAAGAAACCATTCTTGAGAGGACAGTAATTCAGTAAAAGAGAAATACGGAAAAAAACTTGTAAAATGTCAATGTACTAGTATTCAAAGTGGTATTTAATGAACAAAAAAAACCCAAGTTTATTTGTAAAGCGTTGTATGCTGTAACGACTGAACATATAGATACATTTGAAGACAATATTTTCATGACTTTTATGATCGAATACATCCACGCATTATGGCCATGCTTTGTCGTTTTTTTAACCTATTCTGTAATACACCACATATACACTAAAAATATTTTGAAAAACAAACTCTTCCTTCTTCTTGGCTTGGTTTAAGTATGAATTGATCGAAAGAGACTTCGGCCATGCTTGATGTTTTGAACGCTTTTTTCTTATTTCGTCTTGATCTTTATCTTCGTACAAACAAAATACCAATTGCAATAAAACATGAGGTGAATGCCCCCGCAACGTCTGAAGTAAATGTTAACACTTCCCCTTTGAGGTTGATCTTTTCCCTCCCAGTATGCATCAGTTGTCGATACCGTTCTATGATGTAAAGGGTCACATTCCGTAAGTGTTCACACTCCCTCTTTTAGGTTGATCTTTTACCTCCCAGCATGCATCAGTTGTCGATTCTGTTCTATGATGTAAAGGGTTGGATCGAGTAGGCTTCAGCTAGAGTCAGTAAATAGGTCAAGGTATCATATGCGCGGATGAAGAAGCCCCCTCACCCCTAGAAAATTCAAATTATTAAATTCACATTGTAAAATACCAAAAAAAACCCCAAAAACAGGCATATGACCCCCCCCCCCCCCCCCCCCCCGCACGGAAAACAAATTTATAACTCGGACCCCTCCCCCAATTTTTTTGTATCCGTGCATGTGTATAGAGTAAGAAAATAGTTTCAGCTAAGGAGTAAAAGACTAGTTCAATTTTGTGTTTGTGTGTTTATCTAGTTAGCTTGTTTTTGTTTTTTTCGTAAGGGTTTTCTTTTGCTTTGTTTTGTTGCTTTGATTGTTTTATTGTTGTTTTTTGTTACTTTTCTTTTCTTTTTTCCTGGAGGTGGTTGCTATTTGCTGAATTTTTCTTTGTGTACACGTTTTGATTTAATTTTTATTGACACACTTGTCAAATGGTTCTTTTTTCTTTTCCTGCCAAAAACTCTGAAGAAAAAGAAAAACGAAGTGGCAATTTTCTCGTATTCAATATCAAATCTGTTTGCAAGGGATACTTTTCAATAACAAAATGCACGTTATTTATAATGTGCTTTTTGTCAAAAACCAGACTATATCAAACCGATGGGAAATCGAAATAAGGAATGTGTCAGAAACGTGTTATTAGATAGAGAAATATCTATATTTAATTATAATAACATAACGATATTGTCTAGACTTTTCCGCGTTGTTTTTTCCTTATGGTGATAGGAGTTAGGTAGGCACGAGATATATCAGTATAGACATGGATAGAACTGCAAATTAGGATGCAGTGGCTTGACATACATGCTATAATGTACTATGGACATCCACGAAGAAATAGAAATGCATCAATCAAAATGGGACATTATATGAAGAAAAAAAGTATTAATCACTTTTTTTGATAGAAGAGTTATATGCTATCGGAACTAATATTGAAGCATGCATGTTCAAATGCATGTATCTAATTACTTTAAAAGTTTTGTTTATGTATACCATTAAGAGTTAATAAGGCACTCTGCATTTTCGAGATTGCCATATTTTGGCGTAGTAAAAAAATTATTACGGTTCATGAAAAAAAATTATGACAGCCAATAACTTTAGCAAATAGTTTTAAATCCATCGTGTGGAAAGCATTTTCATTGTATTTTTATGTACTTTGGGGTAATTTTCGGAGATGCGTCCTAAATATATGTAATAAATCTTTTGATAAACGTTTACCAAAAACACAATGTTAATGCGTGATAAAATCATTTTCACACTCAGAAGAACCATAACAGTAGTAAATAACAATAAATTCTCTGAAGATTGCCAGATAAAAAAAGCTGTGAACTTTTTTCTCAATGTCATATCTATGGTCGTAAAAAATATATTCTTTGGTCGTGCCAAGGGAATATGAATGCTGTGTTGCCATTTAAAAGATGCCCGTATGTGAAGACTATCAGGAAGCATATAAAAGGCAATGATGTCTATCGTCTGTGATAAGGCGGGCAATTTATTTCCATTATAAACCGTAGTCCTTGTAACCCCGCAAAGATTGTAAAACTGATAAAGTGAATAATTGATAAATTATAAAGTACTCTCTCTCTCTCTCTCTCTCTCTCTCTCTCTCTCTCTCTCTCTCTCCCCCCCCCCCCCCCCACCGAGACCTGAGGGAAACGAATTTTTATCTGTTTTGTGTTGTACTCTTGTCATGGATTAAAAATACACAGCGGAAGTTTTATTCTTAGTTTTTATAATGTAATATATCTTTTTCATGTCTGCTTCTTTAAAAGGCTAAGATAAAAGGATAAGAAACCAGAAGTAAGAAAGTATTCATAAGAAGAAAAGACGAATGACATGGTACATCAATCTATTTTTTTTGGGGGGGGGGGGGGGAATTCATGTGAGAAATTAAATTTAAAAATTAATACATTTTTACATTTTTTTCATTCATTTTTCTATCGATTATCTTTTAAGAATTTAGCAAATACATAAATTAGTTTTAGATTCATGAGAAAATCCTGATTACAAATAAGCGGTCTGCACATATGATTCGAGCATTTATTGTAAAAACAATCTTTTATAATTATCATGCAGAAAAAAATTATGAAATTCGAAGCATTTACCTTTTGAATGATTTAATTGATGTTGTAATAGGACAATTGAAATAACAGAGTACATGCAATAATCAAACAAGAAATACTAGCGATATCGAAATCCTATATTATAATTAATAATAATTATATCCAGAGAGAGAGAGAGAGAGAGAGAGAGAGAGAGAATCAATGATGGCCAAACTGGTAAGTCTATCATCCATGACTAGACTTTGGACGTCCTTAATAACCCCCCCCCCCCCCTTCGCCTCCTTCCCCTTAATACTAGTAAATGACGAAAATAAAAGCTTTCAATTGTCCCGTTAACATTCAGAATAAACTCTGTTCCTTAATATATGTACTCTAAGAATCTTTTTTAAATATTTACCAGACAGTTGTATGATGGTATTTTTGCTTGTAATATTAACATATACATGTTTTGCAATACTTTAGTCTCGCTTCAAAAGTGGCAGTAATGTAGATTATGATGCGAATTTGACTATGCAGCATATGCTATTACAAGATGAGATATCAATTGTTGCAAACGCTGATTGATATTAACAATGATACAAGCCATGTATGTATTCAGACTAAATGATAAATTCTTCGTCGCAAACCGCAGCTGTCATATCATCTGACTGTACAGCAGAGGGCCAAATTGTATGGTTACTTTTTCTTCTGATTGTATAGAAGAGAGCTCAAGTGCTGTATGAGCTATAAGCGGACTCCAGACTATGATATTAGAACCATTTTAACAAGACCTTGGACTTTCAGTAGAACGTAACTATCTATTTCTTGCGTCGAAACAAGTTAAAAATGACGCGGGTTCAAGCGAAATATGCACCGATTGCGTAGTCTTAGCTCAAAAGCCAGACAAATCTTGTTGATTTCAAAGAGCCATGGCTGAGTGGCCAGCAATGAAATAGACAGGCCTACGTCACATTGCTGTTTGACACATCTACCCAAAGTCCAAGCTCTTGTTAAAATGGTTCTATAACGATACGATGGATAAGGCATCTATATTCATAAAACACGGTCACTTTATCAATCGGTCAAAATGAATGTCAGGTTTGCATTTTACGAAATGTCTATTTTGTCTCAATATGTGCCATTAGGGTATTGCTGAAATTGAGCACTGTCTGTTTCTAGTTTCTCTCAATAGGTATTATAAAAGACAACAGCTGAACACCAACTGGCGTTTTTGGTCATGGCTTATTTATTGAAATTGAACATGCATTTTAACAACCGACCTGCTACCCAATTGGTGAGCAGGTATATGGCTGTACAATAAATCAATCAATCAATCAATCAATCAATCAATCAATCAATCAACACATCAACAATCATTTGTTCAATCGATAAATTAATATAAATCAATCACATCAGCAATAGGATTGTTCAATCAATCAATCAATCCATAAATCAATCAATCCATAAATCAATCAATCAAATTGTTTGATCAATCAATATAAATCAATTACATTAGCAATATGATTGTTAAATCAATTAATCCATAATCAATCAATCTATCAATCAATATCGATCATCACTGTCAATTGATGAATTGAGTCAATGAATAATCAATGGATCAAATAGTAGATAAATAGCACTTTGCTTAAAACGGGTTAATGGCTAGGCTAGGTAGACCCTGGACACAGTTGACCACCTATTCCCAAGCTTTGAGCAGGCCCTGGGAACAGTTGCCTACATCAATGGTATTATTTGAGCGTGACTGAAATTTGTAAAGAACAAGATCTTTCATTAATATTTTTGAAAGCCATTATCTATATTATTTAATTTTTATGTATTATGGACCGGAGACTACATTTGTACATCGTTATTGTCATTCTTTAAAAACACTATCAGATTACGCATGCATATATTTTTTTTACCAATTCATTAGAAACATTTTAACAAGACCTTGGACTTTCAGTAGGGCGTAGCTATCTATTTCTTGCGTCAAAACAAGTTAAAAATGACGCGGTTTCAAGCGAAATATGCACCGATTGCGGTCTTACCTCAAAAGCCAGACAAATCTTGTTGGTTTCAAAAAGGCATGTCTGAGTGGCCTACAATGAAATAGACATGCCTACGTCACATTGCTGTTTGACACAACTACCCAAAGTCCAAGCTCTTGTTAAAATGGTTCTAGTTAGTTTTGAATATTATATTCCTTGCCTCTTTAAGTTTAACGTGATGATATTTGAACAGATGCAATTAGTTAAGTTTTCAAATGAAGATATCTAATCAAATGATTTTCATGTGACAAGTTTTGCTATAAAACTTCACGTTTTGAAATCGAAAGTGAAACAAATCAAGTTAAACTATCATTCAGATCGAGGACATCATTAAAATTAGAACATTGTATACGACTTCCATCACCAATTACCACCAAGTGTTGTACGTATATCTGAAATGGTCCAAAATATTCATTTTTACTAATATGTGTATATATATATATATGTAATATATATATTGTAATAATTCACAAACAGTAACATACGATACCTTATATTCAACAATACCACTTGATTAGTACAGCTGATGTTTGCTTGTTGTACATTTTACTTAGTACATTTATTTGAAAATGTATTATATTTCTTGAAATATTTATGATACAGAACGATTTGATTTGATATCATTGGGTACTTTTCTTACATGTATACAAGATTATTTTTTTTTCTCATTAAACCTATAACCAATGAACAAAATCAAATTTTGTGTGTCTTGCAATTCCTGGAAATTGTATCGCGTAGATATATAGACATAAGTAATAAAATCACTCAAAGTAAAAAAGAAGAAAAAATAGCGCTCTCAAGAGAAACAAATTCAGATTAAATTTGTTCTTCAGTAGGACAAATCCGTCTGACTGCACACCCATGTGAATTGGTGGAATAAGATTTGTGTCACTTTGCCGTAAAAGATGAATGTCAAATATCATTATTCTTGTACAATGTTTCACCGACTATTTTTATTTTTTTTGGTCGGAACAAACACTAATAATCTCTGTTGGATGTTTTCCCTCTTCTTTTTAAAGTTTTTTTTTTTTCATTGCTGTTGTATTTTGATTTTTAAGTAATATTTGGTTTTTTAAAATTATCTGGTTTATTCCTTTTCCTATTTTGGATTTTTTTTCTTTCTTTTCTTGCTGGTTTTTGTTTTAAGAAAGGTATTTTTTTCATCAAAATTATATCTCAATGAAGTGCACTTTCAACAGTTACTCTTTATTTAACAAGTAAAAAATAAACCACCGGCCCCCTGCTATAATTTATAACGTAACACCAATATCGTAGCTAGCAACTTAGCAATAAAAGAAATTGATAGGTTCTAAATTTCTATGTCTGTTTAATCGAAATATATATTTGTTAAAATGTTGAACTTCATAGAATTATAGTATATATGAGCTTAACTTTCCGTTTTGATATAGCTTGATAAACGTGACTCTCACTCGGAACTTCTCGGGCCTTTCCGGCAAAGCTCTGTGGGAAAGGCCCGAGATATTGCGATTGTCGTGACTTATTTATCAAAGCAATGAACTTCATAGAATTAAGAGTTCCACTCCGTGAGAATGAACTTGATAGAATTATTTGTATGAGCCGTATCTTCTCTGTTAGATAGAGCCAAAAGTATAATATTTAAAAAAAAAAAATGACATTCCTGATTTGATTTGAACCTGATATTAAACTGTTTATCAAAGCAGAAGAGTGTTATTCAGCTGTGAGAATGCATTGACCGTTAGCGTGTGTGGGTTGCATCTGGTTAGCTCTTGGTTGTTTGAAAACAGCTGAAATCATGCTGCATCGCTTTCGGTTTTCACGTCCAGACAAATAAAAAAAAAGATAAATCTGATCATACCATGCATTGTGGTATACATTAAGTCCTATGATATTGATGATTCAAGTAATTAATACCATGTTATAAATCAGACGCCAAAAGTGAGATTACGTAAGATTTTATCCGATCCTATATCTATGGAGGCAAAACTCTATAGCACACACAATTATGGCGTGTGATTGTTACCATATATACTACATGCATGTACATGTAAGTATATGAGCATGGTTTAGGCATGTCATTCAACTCAATATCTTTAATTTAAGATACCAACCTTATAAACAAATAACTTTTCAATTTATTAAGCTATAATTGAACAATTAATTGCTTATCTAAAAGCAATGTTACCGCCATTCTTTAAATTTCAAACATCAAAGTATTTAATTAAGATGATAAAAAAGTAATCCTTTTTGAGAAAAGCTTTAATGTTCTTTTTTGTTATCAAGACTATATCTTCCCACGCTATTGATTGTCTAACATCAATTTAAGCGTTGTGGAAGACGTGCATTTGTCATTCTGGCAGGCTGCACAAGTTCTGATGATCTTCATCGATGATATCTTAATTGGAGACAGAAGGGAGTTTCGTCTTTAACTACACGGTTTAGCGTATAATGAACAGAAAAGCAAACGACATTCTGTTCTTCTAAACGTGTCTTAAACATCAAGAATCGGTTTTACTGATCACACCGACTTTGTACGACAATGAAATAGAGAAACAAAATGAAATATAAAAAAAACAACAACTGATGAACTATTAAACCTGTGGATTTGTATACGTTAAGATGACGTTCGCTTCTGGCAAAAATTTGTTGTACTGCTTTCAAAGGACAAGGTTGTGTGTTCCACAAAACACGGAAGTGCAGAGTGTGTCGTGCATAAAATAAAGGGCTTATAGAGTTTATCACTTGTTTGTGGGGATATCATGAACATAGCGTTCACGACAAATCTATCCTTTTCAGAAGATGGGAGAGTCTACTGTAATGCGACATTGGACCCATTCTCTTGCTGGCCGGCGACCCCTGGTGGACATTATGCCGTCATTTCCTGTCCGGAAGTCCCTGGAGTAGATGCTACAAGTATGGTTATAGAAACTGTAATGCATATATTTATTTGTGATCATCTCTTCCCTTAAAAATATATAAGCATAAAAAAAATTGATATCAATATAAGTATAAAGAGGCATAGCTACGATTTAAGCTGAACATTTTTAAATTTTATTTTTTTCCATGTTTTGATGTTAAGAATGCTTCAATTGGGTATTTCTAATAATTAACCAAACTTTGAATTTCAATCGTTATGTTATGTGCGAGATGCAGAAATCAAAACTCTTTGTTATGAAAACAAAGCTCCGGCCACGTTTTTGTCTACATGTAGTCCGAAATATCTGACGTTTTCCTGGCTTTTTTTAACGATTTTGATATTTTACATGCCAGGAAAACGTCAGAACCGGCGCCATAACGAAAACTGGAATTCCACCGTCTCCAACTGGAAGCGGCATTCTAGGCTCGATTTTAAATAGATTTATATTTAAACTCAATAATATAGCTTAAAATGTAATTTTACTCCACATTTTGATAATCACACTGATAAACAATAGTGTTGTTGACCTATTTTCTCGCGAGATTTCAAAAATGCACGAAATCAAAACAAATCTCAACAGTTCGATAGAATGTGTTCAACAACCTGTTTATGGGATGTAAGGACCCATAAAAGCGATATCAGTGAGCAGTAAAATCATCCTATTATTAATTAGTTGTGAGTGAAACATTTGATTCAACTCGTAAATATTTAAAATCGAGCCGAGAAGGCCGCCTCCTGTTGGAGGCGGCGAATTTCCAGCTTTCGTAATGGCGCCTGTTCTGACGTTTTCCTGGCATGTAAAATATCAAAATCGTTAAAAAAGCCAGGAAAACGTCAGATATTTCGGACTAGTCTACATGTTGAATAAAAGAAAATCGAATGTGGCAAAATATAGAAGCTGCTTTTTGTGTTCATAACAAGGGGAAAATTGCTTGAAACAAAACTTTTACTATAGAGAGTATACTTAACAAATGTAAATAAAACAAGGCATAAGCCTTGTTTACATAATAAAGCATTGTGAGCTATGTTTGTTTCATATGACCCGACAACTGACATTCAAATCTAGGCTGATCATTAAAAATACCACTGAGAAAGCATTTTAAACATTATATATAGAAAAATAAAATTTAAAACCAGTTTCAGCTCAAATCGTGACCGTGCCCCCTTTAAAGAAGCCGTGGTTTTTTTTTTTTTTGCATTGCAGAAAATGCAACAAAATATTGTTTTCCGAATGGAACATGGATGTCAAAGGCAAATTATAATGCTTGTTTGTCTCAAGGGATAGCTGTTGAGAATAATATTGAATTCCAGGGGGTAAGTACGATGCCACGCATGATAATGACCATAGACTGTGTTATATGTATAATAAATCTGGCTTTAAGATAGGGACGTTGTCAATTTTATATGTATAGTAAGACAGCATTGTTAATCCTCTCAACTTTTGAGAGTTAGTCGAAATAATTGTGGTTTCTTGGTGAAAGCAAGTTTTATTATCTAGCACTATTGTGGAAGCTTTTAGAATTGAAATTTAGAAGTATTATAAAACGAGAAAAAAATCGCAAATAAACCAAAGTGACTAAATGAGCTTTGAATATGACGCAAATTACCGAAATGTGGTAAAATTGAAATAATTTTAAAAAAAAAGTATTAATAAAAATGTTACTATATAATATATACCGTCATTTGTCTATTTGTTTTAAACCTGCAACGTTTAGATATGTCATCTATAGTTTTATTGATCAATGAGATTGTATGGATGTTGTTAAAGCCCAGTAGGGAAATCCAAATTCAAAGTGCATTACAAAACATAATGTGCTATTAGCGAATTGCGGGAAACAATGCCTTATGAAGGAAGGAGCAAATTATTTGATGAAAAATTGAAATTGGGGATTTGAGCGATTTTCCTTCCTCTGCTTAAATGGTCTGCATCTTAAAAGTAAAATAGAGAACATTCGCTACCGGGTGATTTGTCTTGCTGGCAAGAATGGATTTTTTTTTTTGGGGGGGGGGTGTATAAAATTATACTCAAAATTATATTATCCCCCTTAGTTTGAGTGATGATGGTCTTTCATAAAATTGTATTTAAATGTAAATATACAGGAGATATTTTTCGTCAAATGAAATTCGACAACATTTTCCGTTGACAAAAGAACACGAGAATTTTGTGAGGAAATCTAAGTATATTATATCATTTTACTTTATTTTAAAAGTAATTAAATACAAAGCTACACGTAACTTCAAATTCGTATTGAATGGAACCTTATATCCTCAACAACTTTCGATCATCTTTGTTATTTTGAAAACCTCCAAGACTGTTTTGTCTCTCACAAAACAAATCTGATCAGTTGGATTATGTTTCCTGCTTAGACGATTGTCTTCGCTCGTTATCTCGTACGGCAATCCGAACGTGTTGCCAGTTTGAGTCGTCTTATAACAATACTTCAGATACCATCCCTTGTTACACACAAGATTCCGTCTAAAGACCTCTTAAAATTGTAGAGAAATAATTGACTTTTTTGACGAATAAAAAACAAAAAAAGACACAACTCCTAAGAACTCATTTCCTCTTCTGTTTGCAGTAGGTTTCAGTGTCTATAAATGAATTGTTATGAGCATTGTTATTATAAAAGTTTCAATTAATCTTTATTGTAACAGACGCTTTTTTTTTTAGCATTTCCGTTGTTTTTAGTGAATCGTTTGTGGGGGTTTTCTTTACTTGCAGGAACTTGCCACAGATTATGTTTCAAGAATCATCTACAATCTCGGGTTTTCCATCTCTACAGTAGCTCTCGCCATTGCACTATTTATATTCACCCATTTTCGGTGAGACATCACATAGATATTTTGATCGATCTTATCTATATAGGGTAGCTATAAACAATTTTAAAGAAGAAAGAAAATCAATATTAGATAACAAACTATACACGGAATGCAAAAAAAATGGAATCAGTGTCTTGCATTGTTTGACCAAGTGGAGATCTATTGATAATTTTTTGTGAAGTGTTGAGAGAGAGAGAGAGAGAGAGAGAGAGAGAGAGAGAGGGAAAGAGAGAGAGAGAGATAGTATGTTTTTTTTTAGAAGTAGTTGGTAGTAGGTACGCGTTCAGGCGAACTGTCATTGATTTCTGTAAGAGTTTTATTTCCTTGTTTGTAGGAGCTTGCGATGCCTGAGAAACGTCATACATTGTCATCTGATCGTCACCTTCATATTGCGTAACGTCGTGTGGTTCGTCCTGCAACACACCCTCGTCCCAATTGTTGCAAATCAGGAAACGGTATGGCCATTTTTTTTTTAATTTTACAATGACGTCATCGAAATTATCAAAATAGTGTTATTTCCTTTTCACGGTATACCCATGCATTAATTATAAAGTCAACATGAAGTTTAATTCGGTTTCAATCTAGCATGATCTTTAATATAGGGAAAAATCGACCTTCTCCGTAATACATGTCATGTTGGATTCGAAGATATTGTATTACTGCCTGTCTTTCGTGTGTTGTAGTTTTTTTAAATATCCAGTATTAATTAATATTGAGGGATTATACTAAATTACATTTTCATCATCATTTCAAGAATGAAATGAGTTCGTTGTGAAAAATGCATCTTCATTTCTTGACTTTGAAGCAACTATATCGTGCATGTATATACAGTCAAGATAATGTGCTGAAAAATGTATTTCCTCACTGTTTGAACGTTCTGTCAATAAAGATGTAATATCCTTTAAAACTTTTTTTTTGGATTTTTTTTTTAATTTTATCATATTTTTTCCTGCATGAGGGCACAAATACAAATATAAAATCCTAAGAATGTTTGTTTGTGTCATATTTAAAAAACGGGCTTTTAATGGAAATAATATGGAAATCACAATCGGATAAAAAAAAGGACATCTAAAAATGTATTTTTGTAGGTTAGGTTGGGTTACCCAAAACACACAATATTTGTTTTAGGCCTGATCAATTATCTAAGATATTTTACTATAACTATGTTTCGATACGGTTAGATATGGTCAAACATTACACTCTATGATTTCCTCTTTTCCAGTGGGCTTGTAAGTTTCAAGTAGCTGTCTTCAACTATGCTCAGATGACGAATTTCTTCTGGATGCTGGTTGAGGGTCTTTACTTACACATTATCATTGTGTGGACGTACTCGGCAGACAAAATCAAGAGATGGTACTTAATCGTTCTTGGTTGGGGTAAGTCTGAAAAAGGTACAATTTACCCCGGGTTGTACTCCATACACCCTGAGGCCGCATTGTAGCTATTCTCTGTTCTTATCTAGAGAACTAGCTAGAGACTTATTCTATTTTCTTCTTTAAGAAACAATGAAAGATTATTTTATCTTGTTCCATGTTTGGAAGTTCGAACAAAAAAGTGGTTACTCTTCGCGTTTTTGTTTTTTGTTTTTGGAAAGTTTGAAGAGAAGTTTTGCCTGTCTAGAAAGATTAGTTACGAAAAGTGTTTTGTGTTCTTTGAAGCCAAACGAAAGAAGTTTTGTTTAATATGTGGAGAAAACAAAATATGAAATTTTAAAAAAAGTTTAAGGAAATTTAGTTGTTTTTGTTTTGTGTTTTAAAGTTAGATGAAAGTTGCTTTTACTTTTGGAACGTTAAACGAATGGTGTGTTTTTTGTTGATCTATGTTCTGAAAGATTAAAGAAAGGTTGTTCTATGTCTGGAAAGATTAACAGTTAAACTTGAAGTAGTTCTTTTGATTTTGGCTATTGATAAATACTGATTTTGGCTTGGGTATGTCAAAAAGTGTAACTCAATGGTTACACGTAACAAATTACTTTTCTATCTTGATATACATCTAAGCTTTGTATACTGCCGCAATCTAATTCCACGCGACGTATCTAAAACCGTTGAGCAGATGGAAGTTCTAATTTTAATTAGATTGATACTGTAGAGTCCTTATTTTACGCGAGGACATATTTGCTACATCTGTCAATTTTGTATTAAATCGCAAGATTTAAATCTCTCGATCGTCGAAATTTTATAATGATTCCATGTAGTTTATCAAAATTAAAAGAGATTTCAAAATTCGCGATTTAACGCTGATAATAATCCCTCGCATTTAAGAGGGCTGGGTGGTCATGGCAATTTTTAGACCATTTTAATCTCCTGAAGTAAAAGAGTCTTGTGAAAAGATACAGCACAATATTCAAATCTAAAAGCTAAAATATATGGATTATTTCTTTACTTATTGATAGTTCATAGCTAAACAAATCATATCTAAAAATTTAAAGAAGATCTGATATGGTTATGGTTGATTTGTTGATCACCCAGCCTCCTTAATAAGACATTAACAGTAAGAGCAATGGATAATGTAGTAACAAAGTGTTATATAATATGAAATGAATGGTTATACAGGTATGATATTACTTTTCAGGTATGCCATTATTAATAATCGCAGTTTGGGTTTCCCTTCGAATCTATTACACTTCAGTTCAGCAAAACAAGAGTTCCGACTTACAAAAGTAAGTGTTCTCTCTCTCTCTCTCTCTCTCTCTCTCTCTCTCTCTCTCTCTCTCTCAAATTAATATACAGTCTACATGTATATATGATGACTGATGTAGAAAAAGAAAATGCAAGTACACTAAGATAATTTGAGAGTAGTTTTCCTACATAAAAATGTTCTGCTAAAAATGATTTTTTTTATCAAGAAAATGATCAATTAAGTGTCAACTCAAGTATGATTAATGAGTTGAAAGATTTTAATTTCTAATAATGGCGGAAAATTAATTCTTGATCTTTTTTGGCAGCTGCTGGTTGCCTTACAACACCTCACAGATGGATCTCCTGGATTACATCTATATCGTACCAACGCTCCTGGTGTTAGCAGTGAGTAGGCATTAAACCATGTAGACACAAGCTTGTTGTGGATCGACTTTGTACTTCCAATTAGTTGCAATCTAAATAAAAACGATTCATTAAGAGGGCTACTGGATTGTCATGGTCATTTTTAGACTATGTTGATCTTCGTGAGAAAAAGAGCTCTGTGTAAAAGATATTGGAAAATACTCAAATTTTAAAGCTGAAAACTATGGGATTTTTCTTTACAAAATTATAGTTTATAGCCTAATAAATCATGTCTAAAAATTTAAGATAGATCTGATGGGTAATTTGTTGACCACCCAGTATCCTTAAACAATATAGACAATAGGTTTGTGGAATCCAGTTTTAATATAATTTTACATTTTCCAGTGTCTTTGTCTGTGTAAACACTACGAATCGATTTTGTAATACATAGCCCAATACTTTTCATCAATGACTATTTTGATATTTAATCATACAATTGCTGAAAATTATATAAATATAAGTAATAAGGAATCATTCTTTGAATATTATGAGGTGATCAAATACGGTCGGGCGTGATCAAATCCATCATAAAGCCCTTCAGGCTTTTTTGGATTTGATCACCCCTGACCGTATTTGATCACTTCATAATACTCAAAGAATGATTCCTTATTCGTTTAACAAATGCCTAAACAAAGAGTATGTTAAAATTTCAAGCATCTGCGATGAAATAGTTGCTGAGAAATCTTTGACGAAAATTTGTTTGGAAATTTAGGCTAAAAATAAACAAAGTCGATATTTAACGGGAAGTTGACGTCCGATTGGTACAAAAATTGATCCCAACGTATGGCATGCCTAAACAAAGCGTGTGTTAAAATTTCCAGCATCTGCAATGAATAGTTGCTGAGAAATCTTTAACGAAAATTTGTTTGAAAATTTTGGCTAAAAATAATAAAGTCGTCATTTAACAGGAAGTTGACGTCCGATTGGTACAAAAATATATCCCACCATATGGCATGCCTAAACAAACAGTGTGTTAAAATTTCAAGCACCTGCAATGAATAGTTGCTGAGAAAAATGCGACAGACATTTTTGTTACGGACAAACAGACACACAAGGGTAAAACAGTATACCCCCTTCCCCTTCGGATCGGGGGTATAACTATGATTGATTATTACTTTAACCTTGGTTTTATTTATAGTTTAAACGCTATACATACAAGAAGTGTTATTGTAGAGGGATTAAAAGTTAATAAAAGTTTAATGTATATGTATGCGTGCATTTAGGATGCTTTAATCTTATATTATCGGTAATAATCAATATAAAATTAGTGGTTATAAAGTATAAAGTTAGGTAACTCTATTGTACTGAGTTCAAAAAGTTACTTCTTTCACAAATGATGGTAATTATTTGATCAAAGATTCGTTATTAGAAATTCGCTGTAATTCTATGCAATATGTTCTTTTTTCCTTCGATTAGATTAATATGCTGTTCCTCGCTACAATTATATGGGTTCTAGTGACGAAATTAAGAGCCTCGAATAGTTTGGAAACGAAACAATTAAGGTAAGGAAATAACTTAAAGATAAAATCTGGTTTATGATTTAAAGAAAAATTAATGAATAGTTATATTCTAAAGATTAGGTTATAAACAATTTTATCTACTTTCAAATAAGAATTAAATAACACAAAACTTTAGATAATGAAGAACAGAATTTCAGTAAATTGATATCTGTGGTATATAATGAAAAGATTGAAGAACGAAAGATAATCCATAGGCAATAGGATTTATAAGAGAAGAGAACAGATATGGCGAGAATTAGAAGCAGAGAGAGAGAGAGAGAGAGAGAGAGAGAGAGAGAGCTTTTCAAGTACACTATTCAAGCATAGAAAAACAGTCATACAGAGACATAGAGACTGTCAAACAGAAAGACAGCTGGACAGACAGGCAGACAGACTCAATTAGTTGTAACTACTGAGTACTAATTACTTTCTATTTGTGGACTGTAGGAAAGCCGTGAAGGCCACTCTGCTACTGCTGCCTCTGCTGGGGATCACGTACCTGTTGTTTATATATTCGCCGACAGACAACAAGGCCGTAGTGGAGGCCCATAAATTCATCAACACATTTCTCCAGTCATTTCAGGTATTTATGCTCGTATAGTTCACTTTTGAATATTGTTGAAAATAAGAAATCGGAAAACATTTAAATGTTGTACACTATGAACAAATATTGGAGACCCAAAAAGTATGGTTTATTTCTTATTTCTTTTTTTTTTCAGGGCTTTTTTGTCGCGTTATTTTACTGTTTCTTGAACGGAGAGGTATGTTTCGCAACTAACTGGGGTTTTTTTTATTTATACAAGATTTATACTGTAATCTGAAAACAAAAAAGATTCACGTTTTTGAAATTTTAGCCATCGATTTGAAAAAAAAAACTAACAATAATTTTCCCCCGTCTTTTTTTTAATATCAGGTGAAATCTGTACTAAAGAAGAAGTTCAACACTCTTCGAGAAAATCGCACGCTGGCCACAAGATGTACGAAAACTTCCATTGGCTGGGCCAATGACATTACGATACAGAAAGACCACGTGGCCCTCACCAATGGCAACCGCCACGCGAATGCGTACAACTACAATGATAGACCGGAACTCAGGATTTCTGATTACTACAGCAGGGAGGATGGGCTGGAATCAGAGATAATGTTGTGAACTGTTTAGAATATTTATTTTTATTTAAATATTTCTGTTTCCATTCCATAACAGAAGACGTGAAACTAATTATAACTCTTGCATAATAAAATGGCATTTGGTTTTTTTTAACTATTATACTCAGTTCTTATCATAGCATTATTGCGATAATATTTCTATATTTAATTGGAAATGTTTTATATACAATATGATGGGACGCTGGAATTGTCATTTTGTTTTTCAACTAAAAGAAAAAAAAATTATTGTATATACATTTAGATATTGTTAAGTTTAAGTATATAAAGTTTACATGTACAAGTATATATCTGACATACAAGTTGGAAAAACCTACGTGTATTACATGTACTTGTTATAATACCGAGTCCCGAGTTATCTACTGTTATATTGGTATTAACCACGTGACATGTTCTCTCTAATTACATGACGTCACACATACAATGTATTATTTACATGTATATAATTAACCTGAAAGGGAATGTATTCTGTCCCATACGTGTAATCACGCATCAATGTATACCTTTCCAAACTGCTTTTGAATTGTTCTGTATCATCATTTAAATTTATATGTAATAACGAGATATTAAACTGGTTTTTTTTTGGTTTCGTGTCTGCTATATATTAATCAAGGGTTCATTATGGAGAGATTTGGTTGTTAAACCACAAAATAAACATATATGTGGCATTCAGTAAACTGAATGTTAAATAAAAGGTCTGGAAGTGTGACTGAATGACAGAAGTTTACCAATCAGCCCCCGTGTATTTACTATTTAGTCAATAACTGTCATTAAGTGAAATAAAACGATAGCGAAAGACCTCTTAAATCAAATCAATATCAAATATTAAGTGAATTGCATTTCGGAAAAAAGTACGCACTTTGAAGATTTTTTTCAAAGTGCGTTAAATTTGGGACCAAATCAAAGCACTTTGAACACAATTATCAAAGTGCGTTAAGTTTGGGACCAAGTTAACGCACTTTGAAAATTTTTTTCAAAGTGCGTTATGAGTGACATCAACATTTTTTATTATCGAGACACTTAACGCAATTTGAAAAAAATATGTTTAAGTCACAAATTATGGAATTGAATTTCTAATTTGTTGATAGTATGATGATTTGTTAACACTAATGAATACAATTTACCGTCTTTGAGAACGGGGGTGGGGGTTAACCAAAGATACAGGTCAATTACCAGTACATCATTTAATTGATTACAGGAAGAAGGTCCCCTACCCCTCATCTTTCCTTCCAAAACATGTTATATTCAGCAACTTGAAGTAAACGTACAAGACCGGAAAAAGAAATACGCTTTGTTGTAAATTAAGTACAGTGATATTGAAAAAACGAGCTGACAAAACATTCAATAATTTCTTCAATGGTATGTTAAAGAATCTGTTAGTGTTTCAACTTAAACCCTCTTTTCAAATTCTAATCGAATAAATCACTTCATTATAAAAAAAAATGACATTGACAAATATTAAATTATGAAGAACTAAAAAATAAGCATTAGGATGTGGGTTTTTTTTTTTTGCATTGATGTTCTAAAAGATCATATTGTTTTTGATAAACATAACTAAAGTTTTTCACTTCATGTTTGTTTTTAAGCACATGCAAATGAAGCCAGTTTATATATGTTATACATTGATCTCCATTATCAATATACGTACATGTATATAAATCATTCTCAATGTACCAGATAAGAAGTAAATATGATGCATACAAAAAAAGGAAAAGACAGTTGCTAAGCCATGCAGTTTTAGTCATATTTGGATAATTCAAATTTCCCGAGTTGTTCTTTATATGTAAATTGTCAAACTACGTAAGCGTATGAGAAAAGAAAAAAATCTAATCGAGAAACTGTTTCTCAAGTTAGCTGAGAATGCACTGGGTTCTTATTTAGCTGCAGGTCTGTAGCTCCCGGTCTGAAAAAAATCGGATGGCCGACCTGGGAGCTACAGTGCCTCCCATAGTAAAAAAACTGCAATTTACGGCGCACAAAAAATTGCGCTAGTTTTTGACTGATTAACCCTATTTCCGAACACATGGGCTCCTTATTTACACCCAAATTCTGTGGGAAAAATTAACCATTAAATTCTTCATTCAATTTACTGCTGATATCGGTACTTTACTTCTTGAAACTTTCTCTTCAACACACTACTGCCCTCGGAAATTGAAGTATGTTAAATTCACGTCGAGCTCGAGAGTCGCCATTTTTAAATGTAAACGCACCACTTCACTTTACGGGGCTGGTGATGGAGTTTAAAAGAATATCGGAGGCAAGTAAAGTGATGATGTCTGTAGTAAAATGTCCAAGGAATTTTTTGGAATCAAATATTTGTATAGAATGTGTTCGGAAATAAGGTTAATCTGTCAAAAACTAGCGCAGTTTTTTGTGCGCCGTAAATTGCAGTTTTTTACTATGGGAGGCACTGTAGCTCCCAGGTCGTCCATCCGAATTTTTCAGACCGGGAGCTACAGACCTGCAGCTAGGTTCTTATTTAGATATATCTGTATTGAGCTAAACAAGGTTAAAACAATCATTTATTGTATATAAAAGTATCAATTTAATTTCGTCCAAACCCTGAGCAATATTTTTCAAAGTGCGTTAATATTGACGATATCAACGCACTTTGAAAACAAATATTTTTTTTCAAAGTGCGTTAACTTGGTCCCAAATTAACGCACTTTGAAAATTTTTTCAAAGTGCGTAATTTTTCAAAGTGCGTTGTAACATTGCATACATATAGATGTAGCTCAAAGAGAGAAAAAATATCTAATTTTCCTACAGTAACTGATAAAAGAGGATCATTTCATTCAATAAATACACAAAAAAATCTGTAGGTATATTTTAAGCTCCTCACTGTACGAAGTATCTAAAATAGAACATCATGACCTTATTTTATTTCATCCTGTTTCTGTCCCTTAATGTTGTCGTTCACATATCTCTATATATAATGAATACATGTACATAACAATTTTGTGTGTGTACATGTGTAAATAACAGAAAAAAGTTCGATATTTAAAGGATAAGTCCAAAGTTGGTCAAATATTAGGCACTGCTCTTTTTTATATCTCTCCAAAGAAATTGCTAAAAATATCTATTTATGAAAAAAAAAACAACTGAGAACGCTCTCTCTCTCTCTCTCTCTCTCTCTCTCTCTCTCTCTATCTCTCTCTTTTTCAAGATATATTTTACCCATACCATCTAAAACATGTACTATAGTCAAAAAGGTCTAAAATTGATCGGAAAATGGAGATAGGCCAAAGAAAACAGTTTGATTTAGTATGCGTGGATTAACAAGGGGGGTTGTCCTACGCCAGATAAGTTTGTTTGCCTGGGGATTTTTTTCAGTACCTTTACAATTTGATTTTTATTATAATTTCCAGGTCCCCCAACCCCTCTCTAGATCCGCGCTTGGATTTAGTGTTGTTTGTATTTAAATGACACCCTCATGATCCGCTCCAGTTTGTCACCTTTTGATCCTTCGATCCAAGTTCCGGATCGGTGAAGAAACCGTAAACAAGCAGCGATTGGAGTTATTTTTTTTTACGATACGTATTCAAGAGAGAAGGTATATGTAAGGACATGTATGCATTTTGAGTTTTCAAATACTGTGTAATTTTTTATTTGGTATGGGTAACATTAAGTGTTACATATTGTTTTTCTAAAGTACAAGACAAGTGAAGAAATACAAAACGAAAGTAGCCTCATAATCTCGACTGTTACGACATTATCTTTGGAACATATTAAAGCTTTATATGATAAACGATTGATAGAATCATTTAAAACATTGGTATGCTTGACGACATGTTGTAAACATTCTGATAAATTATTTTCAATTGTACATATATTTTGTATGTTGGCCTATAAGATGATCCACACTATATATTCATTTTATTGTGTTGAATTGTTATGAACGAGAATAGACTATGCTTCTCTAAATAATATAGAAAAACTGAACAAAATGGTCGTAAAAAAGAACAAATTAAGTCTTTAAATTTTCTTATGGATACACGTAAAATATTATTTCATCTTCACCATGAAATAATCGACAAGCTCTATATTGAATGATCATAGAGTTATCTTTCTTTGTTTCTCTTTAACTTTAATGTATATTCTAAATAAACATTCCCATTTCGGGAATTTCCCTCTGTCTTCTGTCATTACATGCAATAATACAAAACATTAAAAACCAAATAACAGAGATTACATGAATAAAAAGAAACATTTTTCGGGGGGGGGGGGGGGGAAAAAAGAAAAAAAAAAAAAAAAAAAATTTGAAAAATTAAAAAAAAAAAACAAAATAGAGGGGGGGGGGGGGGGGGGGGGTCAAAAGTGAAGCACAATTAAAAAAAATTTCTCAACTTTAAATTACAACTCCAGAGTTAAGTAATTGATATTTTCATTGTACAAATATATATATATATAATAGTTTCATATAATTTTATACTTTCCTGATTAATGATATTTAATTTACAATTTATCAATCCACTGGATTGTATCAAATCGCGATAATATAAAATCGCGAGGACCAAACTTTTGTTATAATTCATATAGTTCACAACCTACTGAAAAATGAAATGGAAATTTTAAAATCCGCGATGGGTGTTTATCGCGATTTTATGCAGATATTTATTCCTCACGTTTAGTTAGGGATCTACAATATTGATGTTGAAATTAAAACCCGTTATACATCTTTGCTTCCAGAAAAAAAATGGATTCAGAAAGACAGGGACAGCATCACTTAGAATGCCAAGCCTGCACAGTGACACCAAAGGGTCCTGTGCAATGGTACTGCAAGAAACACAAAATTGATCTTTGCGACAATTGCAAAAGCTCACATGCATCAAAACCTTGCGAGGTTGTGGTCTACAAAGAAAAATTCCAAGAACGTCTGAAGGAAAACCCAGATATGTCAAAGGAAGTTAAATGCACCTTAAGTTTTCTTCGAGACATAGGAATTGCCGGCAAAGACCAGTTCTGGCTATTGAGCTCGAGAAGTGAAACCATCAAGCTTATCGATTCCAATGGCAAAGAAATCAAAAGTGTCAAGGCTTCTGCTCAACCGATGCGTTTGGCTGTATCACATGACCGGAAGTCAGTTTTCTTTACGGTTCCCAGTGAAAATCTTGTGATGAAAATGGACGCGAAATCCGGAAAAATCACTCGCTTGTTTTCAACTGGCGAATTTGAACCCATAGGAATAGGCTCATGTAGATCAGGCGATCTTTTAGTTTGCCTGTATAATTCAAAAGACATCTTCGGGAAAGTTGTCAAATATAACCAATCAGGTCAACAGGTTATGGAAATTGAACGAGACGGAAGCAGAAGGAACATCTACACAAAACCGCATTACGTCATCGAAAACAAAAATGGCGGAATTTGCGTTTCCGACTACAGTAGGCGCGAGGTTATCTTGGTGGCCGATAACGGAGATTTTCAGTTTTCGTACGACGGAAATAAAGCCAGGGGTATTGTCGAGAATTTCACCCCCGAGGGAATTGCTACAGATAGTCGTGGAAACTATCTAGTGGCTGACCATTGGAACAATACCGTGCATATTATCAAGGAAAATGGCGCCTTTGTTAGCTATCTGCTTTTTGGGAAAATCGAGGGTCCCACGGGGATTACTGTTGATGACGAGGATAAGCTCTGGGTG
Source organism: Magallana hongkongensis (assembly GCA_016163765.1). Lineage (NCBI taxonomy): Eukaryota > Metazoa > Mollusca > Bivalvia > Ostreida > Ostreidae > Magallana > Magallana hongkongensis. The sequence goes on along the minus strand of WFKH01002636.1, from coordinate 16,617,508 downwards.
TGTGAGTTCGGTACAGATGACGGTATTGTAAAGGTTTTGTCGTACCTTCAGTAACATATGACGATATTGCCAAGGTTCTCTCATACCTCAAATAAATAAGATTATGTCGTACGTACCTCCAACAATACATGACGGCGTTTTCAAAGCTATGTCGTACCTTCAATAATGGATTACTTGTACATTTAATAATGCATTATGTTTTATTTGAAATAATACATTTATTGTTTACCAATATATTTTGTTTTACTTATGTATCGAAATAAAAATATTTAAATGCTTGGACGGATTTTTTTCCGGTTTCACAATTTACGGAATGTTTTTAGCGGACAGCATGCGGAGATAGTACATCATAAAGTTTTTAAAAAAAAATAGTGGCTTTTAATTAACGTTATTTCTTTCTTGTGAAAAAAGTACTTTGCATTCAGTTGCAACAATGCAAATGCTTCGTGAAAATATGGGAGAGAAAATGCTCAAGAAAATAAAATCGAACAGGAACTGGATTAAGATAATTAATATATGGTTGTTTAATAAGATAAAGTGAAAGCTTAGATTGTACAAACTTAACATTTTACTTTGAACATCTGCCGCTTTACTATGCATGTTGCGGCTGCAACTTTAAAAGCCATTGTCCGATGGATGCTGTTGTACACATGACATTCATTCACTTACACTCTGTTCCTTCAGAATGACATTGAACAGAAATGGAAATGTGATGGTTTCTGTTAATGTTATAAGATCAATTTACAGTCACAGCTGTATGATGTATGACATTTTGTAAATGTCATCTTGGGACAGCTACATCTTTATGTACATTTGCAATGGCATTCCTCGAGCAAATAATGAGAATCAAAATTACTATGATGTTATCAAATGTAGAATTAGTCAAATGAGATCCTAAGTACCTTTCTAACCTAGATTTTTTAAAATGATTTCGATGCTTACAATTATTGTTTGGAAAAGTTTGGATAAAACAGATTGCTTGGGGTCGTTAATGGTCAAATTCCACAATATCTTGTTCATTTGAAATAATGCCATGTAAGTAAAACAGTGTAATTATTCATCTATCCATCTTATTTTGATGAAAATAGTTTTTAAGTTACTTTATATACTGCAAAGAATTTAAAATCATTCCGATGATGATGTATCCCCCTTTTTTTGATAATGGAAAACCAATTTATAAAATATTTAAACTGTCTGGAAAACCATGGCTCGTGATAAATAATGCATGACGTCATCTTTTTCAATGATAAAAGAGCAAAATCAACAAAAGATATTTCATTGCAGGTCAGTGACACATTCAATTCATACAAAAATCTCCTTAAAAATCTTCACTGTGTTAAGTAAACATACATTTAAATTTAAAAAGCATGTCTACGCTGCACACTAAATAGTAATAGATGGGAATGTACTAATACGATATAATAAAAATTAAGCATAAACAAGCATGATTTTTATTTCAAAAAATCTATATAGAGTATTCGTTTAATCTTAGTTACTTATATGCATCTATCTATGGTAATCTATCAAACACCATTCATATTTCACGTTAGCGATATTTCATTTATGTAAGCATACAACAAATGATATTAATACATATATGTTTTAAGTATTGAATTTATTGTTATACAATTATGATTGCAGCAAATTGATACAAAATAGATTAAATGTTTCTTTAGAGTACTTTAGGCTCTGTTTAGGAATTAACCTATAAAGAACTCATTCAAATTTCCTTGGGAGTCTGTAAAACTGCTACTGCCTGAAAAAGATACACGGTTGTACATGCATTATAAGATTGAATTGAAGGACATAAAAACATACGAATATGATCATCTATTAAATATGTATTTGTTTAAAGATGGACTTTTTTCAATGATGGTTTCTTAAGTTTATATAATCAAATGTCAAAATTAAAAAATAATTTAAAAAACATACAATACAATGGGGTGGTCAAGATCTAGAATTCTTCAAACAAATCTTAACTTTTTTTTCCATTTTACTTACCGGGTGGGTCAGTCAAACCGCTACTTGATGAAAACCCAGGGAGTGATGACGACGGAATACCTGAAGTCCCGGATGAACTTGATACCGGTTCTAGACCGGAAAGTCTCATTGGCGATTGGACCACTAGTGAAAAGAGCTTGAATGGTCAGTTTGTATGGATTTTTGTGCTGTGTCTGATCTGTACTCCGTGTGTTTAATTTTGCGTTTAGACACAGGGGTGTAATAATCAGGCAAAAATAATATTAGAAATCTAAATTAGTAAGCAATGAAGGTTCCTTAAAGAAAACATTTTTAGAACAAGAATAGAATTCCTGGGTCCCCCGGCGTTCAAGCAGTATACTAGTATACTGTACTGTGGAATCATTAAATTTCGTGGGGGCCAATTTTCGTGGATTGCTTAAATTTTACAGGTTCGTGGGGACCTAATTTCATGTATTCTCTAAAACCTACAAAGGAAATATGATTTTATTACCCTTATTTATTAATTCGCGTAGGATGTTAAATCGTGGATGAGAGGTACCCACGAATTCCACGAAAATTGAACCACCACGAAATTTAATGATTTCACAGTATGTGAAATTGCAATATTTTAAACAATATGCCCCCTCCAGCTCGTCTTTGTGTGAGCATAAAACATTTGGTATAAATTTTATGAATATCTTAAAATTTGTAGGCATGAAAGCACTTTCAAGGTCAATTTTTGATATAATGAAGTAATTATTGTGGTCAAAGTCCCATAACTCCTACAAAAAGTATCGACCAAGGCTGATTTAAGAACTTAACCATGGTATTAGTGATATAAACATTTGGTATAAATTTCATGTAAATCCATCAAAATTTGTAGTCATGAGAGCGCTTACAAGATCAATTTTTGGATAAAACGGAGTTATTATTGTGGTCAAAGTCCCATAACTCCAGCAAAAAGTATCGACCAATGCTGATTTTCGAACTTGACCAAGGTAATAGGTGTATAAACATTTGGTATAAATTTAATGAAAATCCGTCAAAATT
>WFKH01002636.1:16576728-16598509 GCA_016163765.1 Magallana hongkongensis | reverse complement strand
CAAAAAGTATCGACCAATGCTGATTTTCGAACTTGACCAAGGTAATAGGTGTATAAACATTTGGTATAAATGTAATGAAAATCTGTCAAAATTTGTAGGCATGAGAGCGCTTACAAAAAAGTGTGACGGACGGACGCACGGACACACGGACCCACGGACCCACGGACGGACGCCCGGCATTTCTATGTCCCCGCTCCGCGTTGCGGCGGGGGACAATAAAATTGTATAAACTATTTAAATTTAAGCTATTCAAAGTTTTTTTAATACAATAATAACACGATGCATCCGTTAATTGTGGAAAATTTACATCATTTAGAACGATTCTAGATTATAATCATCCAACTCAAATGAATTTTTTTAAATCAGATACGAAACTTACGAACAGGGTCTGTGCTCCCAGCAGAATCATAAAAGCTGGTAAGTTGTCCAAAAGGTGCATCACTTGATGTATCAGTGATAGGAATATTACTTGTCGATTCAAAGAACGGCTCATTACTTGTTATTCCAGAAAATGGAATATTGCTTGTTGTATCACCGAAAGGATTACTACTTGCTGTATCAACAGATGGAAGATTGCTTGTTATATCATTAAATTGAAAATTGCTTGTTGTATCACCAAACGGAACATTACTTGCTGTTTCAGTAAACGGAATATTACTGGTATCAGCAAATGGATTATTACTGGTTGTGTCAGCAGATTGGTCATTTATTGTAGTATCAACAAATTGAACATTATTTGTTGCATCAGCGAACGGATTTTTTTCTGTAAATCCAACAAATGGTTCAGTACTTGATGTCCCAAGGATAGAGTTATCAGTAAAGCTCTCCGTATTGTCAATGCTTCTAAATGAAAAAAATGGATCAGTATTTGATGACCCAGAGATAGAATTATCAGTTACGCTTTCCGCAGGCGCAAAACTTCTAAAGGAAGAAAATGGATCATTATTCGTTAGTGCGGTAAATGGTTTGGAAATTGTTGTATCAGAAATGAGATTGCCATTCGTTGTTATTGCAGTGCTGTCTCCCACGCCGAAAATGTTTCCTGTACTTGTCGGTGGATCTATAAAACAAATATCATTACATGTAGTGAATTCTGAGTAACGTAATACATGTATGTGAATTATTCATGCAACAACATTTATATCCATTAACAGAACCCCAACGTTAGTATGTACAATCTTATCATTATCTTATTAGGTTAATTGCTTTAAAAAAATGTTTTTGGTTATTCAGTGAGCTTATAATGAGTTTTCGAATTTATGTAGTTGATTTGTGTTTAAATCTTTTGGAAGGTGCAAATCACCCAGTGTACCGCCAAACTATCATGTAACACCCATGTCTTGGGAAAAAAGGTATATATTGGAATTTAGAATTAAATTAACGGATATGCATGATGAATTTGTAAAAACAAAAAATCTTGGGAACGAGCTAACTTTTTATAAAGAATGTACATAGAAAGTACTGAATAATAAAAATCGATATTTGTATCATTAAATCCTCTGAGTTTTGCAAAATATATTCATTAGTTCACAAAATAAATATATTATTTAAAATATAGGTAATGATATTAGTTGGTTGAAAATAAGTTATTTAGAGAAAACATATTTTCAGTTTCGCACTCTGTTAAATGAATGCAAACAAATAAATGACATATTTTTGTGCTTCGAAGTTTAAATATCGACATAATTTCATAATTTTTTTTGTGTGACTTAAATGAAACAAATTGCAGATTTGGTCGGAGAAAAAAAACAACAATTAACACTACAAGACAGGCAGTTCTGAAAAGCGTTCACATGTACGTGTAGCATGTTTATTACGTAGTGTATTGTAAACAGATGACTATGTAGTGACCTTGATAAAAGTTATTTATATGAACACGCAAGCAATTATGTATAACTGTGCAATTATTATGAATTTAACCTATTAATCATTATTTGGAAAATTTCCTTCGGAAAGTACAGATTAATTTTAATTGCGCAGTAGAATGATCTCATATGTCCATGTATGGGACCATAGTGCTATATTTACCATAATTGTAGACTATATGGATGCTTTGCTATGTATGCTTGTCACGAACTACATGTTTTATGATAACCTTTGACATGTACTCATGTTTTTACTCATGTTATGTACTGATGCGGGAGACTGTAATCCCGTATCCCTCGACGCTTTGATGGACAGTTTGACAGTTTTGATACTGTATTTAGAACTAAAATACTGCTTTCGAATTAAATCACTAAATCTTCACTCATGATCAGCGCAGATGGTCATGAGTAACCGAAACTGTCCATCCTAGCCAAAAGGGTATATATATGCATGTCAATTTGTTAGAGATGAGATTGGAATTGATACCACTATACGACACGTAAATAAAATTGTGTAAAGTTTCACTGGAATTGGACTTGGTTATTAACAAGAAGCAGACGGGGAGACTTTTGCGCGGTGGACCAATTGTCTTACAGTATTTCAAATATTATATGCAGCAAGAATAGTTTCAGGTCTTTCAGTCATTACTTCAAGAAATTCTCTATATTTGGAAAGAGGATGGGAACCATTAATAAAGAGACGAGACCGCTTTAAATTATCTACTATGTTCAAAATTCACAATAATCTTGTTCCTTCTTATCTAAAAGATATAACTCCTGTAATTAGAAATGTCACTTCCAACTATAATACTAGAAACTCCTCAAACTATTCTTTGCCTAGATGTAGATTAGAAGTTTTTAACAAGTCATTTTTTCCAGACACTATTCGTAAGTGGAATAGTCTGAGTACTAATACCAGGGAAGCTACTTCAGTAAGTATTTTTAAGAAAACACTACAGAGCGATTATACAAAGCCTCCTAAGTATTTCTCTTTTGGTAAAAGATTTTTAAATATCATTCATACGAAATTAAGGCATAATTGTGTTCTCAATTATGATCTTCATCGATGTAATATAATAGCCAACCCAATGTGTTCATGTGGAAGTTTAGAAGATGCACAGCATTTGTTCTTCGTTTGTAAAAAATATTCATTATTAAGACAATCATTTATGTATAATCTTTTATCGTTGAACTTTTTGAATATAATTGATGTACATTTGATACTTTGGGGAGACAAAACTTTATCTTATGATGAAAATGTTAAAATATTTAAAGAAGTTCATACATTTATACAAAAGCGTGGAAGATTTACCTAAGTTTTAAATGTAATTGCATAACTTTCTTATCCATCCTAATTCTAATTTTAGATTTGCACAGTATTACAGTATTACAGCATTCAACACTAGTGATTTATTTCTATTTCATTAAGTGTACTATACCTATTATAAATGTTAACTGGCATTGTATGGCATTGTAATATATTATGTACAACAAGGAGAGGACTCTCTAAGTTTTTGGAACTTGTGTCCAATCCTTTTGACATTATTAGTCAATAAAATATGTTCAACTCAACTCATATTATAATAATGTTTATAATTGCTAATAACTGCTAATAATGTAGCGGCAATAGAAAAAAATAAATCTACAGTACAATTTTTCGTAGAAAGATATGAATGAATACCGTCTCATTGTTGGTACATGGTCAACGTACGATTTCCTTGTTTATAAACTGAGGTAAATGAAAATTGAACTTAAAATATTTGTGATAATTAAACACGATTTTCCATAGTTGTTTTTAATGTATATGAACGCTTAAAGAGACTGAGTGGTCAACAAATTGCCTATCAAATCTTTTCTAAAATGTTAGATATAATTTTTTAAACTATTAACTATTATAAAGAAAAATTCCATACATTACAATTTAGTTTTAAATTCGAACATTTTTCCTATAGCTTTATACAGACCTCTTCTTCCCAAGAAGATAAACAAGAGGCCCATGGGCCACATCGCTCACCTGAGGAACAATAGGAATGATGAAATCAGCTTAATGGAGACATAATACAAACTATCTGGACAATGTAGTATAATACATCTAGATCTAGTATAAATAAAATTCCATTTTCCCCTTGGATATTCTTATGTTTATTGTCATTAGTTCCTTTTTTAACAGGATGATTTTATAGTCATATCACATGTTGAACATTGCAGTTCTCAAAACGATCATAACAATTGTTTATATACGGGATATAAACCTACATTAAACTCTCAACCCCTTGTGAGGCCCAAGAATCGTCAAGGGGCCAAAGTCTAAACAATTTTAAAGAATCACCTGGCTGATTAGTTTCTGAGAAGAAGATTTTTTAAGATTTACTCTATATATTACTATGTAGAAATTTGACCCCCCCCCCCCATTGTGGCCTCACCCTACCCTCGGGGTCATGATTTTCATAACATTGAATCAAACTTATATGAGGATGCTTCCACACGAGTTTTAGCTTTCCTGGCTGATTAGTTTCTAAGAAGAAGATATTTTTAAAGATTTAGTCTATATATTCCTATATAAATTTTCGACCCCCCCCCCTCATTGTGGCCCTAACCCACCCCTGGGGATCATGATTTTCATAACATTGAATCTACACTATCTGAGGACGCTTTCACACAAGTTTCAGCTTTCTTGAAAGATTAGTTTATGAGAAGAAGATTTTTAAAGATTTACTCTATATATTCCTATGTAGAAATTTGACACCCCCACCACACATTGTGGCCCCACCCTACCCCCGGGGGTCATGATTTTCACAACTGTGAATCTACACAATATGAGGATGCATTCACACAAGTTTCAGCTTTCCTGGATGATTAGTTTCTGAGAAGAAGATTTTTACAGATTTACTCTATATATTCCTATGTAAAATTTCGACACCCCCATTGTGGTCCCACCCTACCCCAGGGGTCATGATTTTCACAACTTTGAATCTACACTACCTGAGGATGCATCCACACAAGTTTCAGCTTTCCTGGTCAAATGGTTCTTGAGAAGAAGATTATTGAAAATTTCTGAAAAATTTTCAATAATTCCTAATTATCTCCCTTAGAAAACAGACGTGGTCCTTAATTTTCACAACTTTGAATCCTCTTTGCCTAAGGGTCTCTTGTGCCAAGTTTGGTTGAAATTGGCCCAGTAGTTCTTGGGAAGATGTTGAAAATATGAAAAGTTTACGGACAGACGGACGTACGGACAGACGGACAAACAGACAGACAGACGACAAACAAAATATGATCAGAAGAGCTAACTTGAGCTTTCAGCTCAGGTGAGCTAAAAAGTCTTAAGATGGCCACGACCTTCGAGCCCTCTTAAGCTACATATGCAAAACAATTTTGATTGCAAGCAATGCACTTTCACTGAAATTTCATTGCATCACAAGTTAAAAAATTAACAAAGTTCTCGATACCTTTGAGATTAAAAATGTAGAAAAAAAAATCTTACTAAATCGACGGCTTATATCACTGTTCCTTGAGCTCGCTGGTAAAGCAGCAGAAGTGCCGAATGGGTTAATGGCTCGAATCTGTGGTACATCAACAGGCACATCCGTGTTACCAAACACAGTAGAACTGTACACACTATCTACAAGTCCACTGTTCCAAGAGTCTGAAACATTGATTGAACTTTGATTAAACAGTAAATGTTTAAACGTATTCAAAACCTTTTACTTTGCTTTCAGCTCGTCGGTGAAAGGCATCGTTACTATGGAGTTAGCTCATTGATATATTTTTTTTTTATTTAACATTAAAAAAATGAAATAAAAAATAAACGAAGCGCATCCTTACAAAGCTCTAAAAACTGACAATCTCTGAAAATTCAATTTAATTTGAATGTTGTAAGCTTTTTGAAATCCTATTTCGTAATTTTAAAAATTTATTCACAAAATAAGCATAAAAAGGAGACAATTTCCTTTTTCATTTTTTGAAGTTTGAAGGCAAAATTGGAATGATAAGATACGTGACGTTAGTTTAGTTTTTTACTATTGATATTATTTACTATAATTTATTCACTTCAAAATCGACTATCTATAAATTGTGTTTATTTATTTTTTATTTCAAACCAAAAGCTCAAGGACGTTAAGTGCTTCCGAAATCTTTTTATCTTTTTTTAATTTTTTAAAAAGCCATAGGAAAGTGTGTTGCTGCCAACTGATTTACTTTGTATTTTATAAGTACGAGATATTAAGTCGTATTCACGTGATATATGTACAAACGACAATACCAATACATATACATCGAAATGTCTCGAGATAATAAATTATGATAACAATATACTTTGTAGATGAATAAGAAGATACTAGAAATATATCATACGCACGGGGTGATGGTTCGCGTAATGAAACAATAAACACGATTCTGAAACATCTTTAAAAAATAGTTCAGTTAGAATACATACGGATAAATAGGTAAGCAGAGTAAGGGAGATATATAGTACATGTATATTTCCTCTTACATGTAGCCAAATTGAATTATTATATGTTGTTCTTTTTATCGTCGATATGTCTAGAATATATCAATTATTTTTTTTATTCATATGCACGTAGATGTGTAAAATTATTTAGTTTTGAACAGAATAATTCTATTAAAACATTTGAAATGCCTGAAATACATGAATTACTAATAAGCTTAATTTTGAATTTTTTTATTTTTTTATTTTTTTTTTTGGTATGCATGTTATCGCCGATGTAAATTATTTCTATTTTAAGTTTAAGTTAATGCTTCCAATATCTTACATAAAAACAGCTAAAATTGTTATCTATATATTTTATCTAGAAACAAATTAGTGTTTTCACATTTTTACAAGTGGAACCTAAGTGCTTTAATAACAAATTTTAATATGTAGAATATATACTTTGACAAAGCTTTCATTTTAATTTGAGAATTTAAAGATTGCTCTTTAAATCAAACATATGTGTTTAAATAAAAGTCTTACTATGAGAGTAAAAATCATACGAACCAAAGGAGGTGTCTGGATTGCTTCTACCCGGCAAAGGTAAAGTTGGTATTTCACTATTTGTCCTTGGTTCAGGTAATAGTGGGAAGGAACCAGCATCGATCCTATTTGAACGGAGCCCAGAAGATTCCCTAGATTGTGTCTGCGGCCAAATATCTGTAAACAGAATTAAAAATAAGTTTCCATTTTTTTTTCAAACTGAGCCATGGTTTATTTTCCATCAATCACTTGAATAATTATATTTTGATTTTTACAAATTAGGAACGGGTATTTATATACTTTCAAGATCAAGTTGTTGCACTGTTGTCAAGTTATATCATTGACATTCGATTACCTACCGAACGAAGTGTCCGGAATGCTCCTACTAGGCAAATTAAAAGTTGGTAATCCATTACTAGTTATACTAGGTAACTGTGGGAAAGAACCGCCATTGATCCTTACAGAACTAATTTGTAGCCCAGAAGGTTCATTAGATCGTATTTCTGGCCAGATATCTGTAAACAGGATTCTTATATTGCTTACAATAATTAAATATGACAAATTAAATGTTTCTTAAGAAAACAAAAGTACATCTTAGAATTGCACATCGAATTTATTTTAAATTATGATGTTAGAGGGTTTGTCATTTGAATAATCTTTTCTGCAGGTTGTGTGAGTGATCTAGTTTGTTTGCATGACTCGATTCAAAAGAAATAAATAGACTCTGCAATAAAATATCATGTCATTCTTTAGACTTACAATGTATCCACCATAAGAATAATATATTGGCTTGAAAAGTCACTAGTGATTATTACAACAACAATACAGTGAGGTTAAAGTAATCTTTTACAGTTTCTTTAACCAATGAGATCTAATTATAATGTGAAATCAGATACAATAAAAATACATTTAAATATATATTTGCACAGTAAGAAGAAACATGTACATGTATCTAAGATTCAGAAGAGGTACTGCACAGAATTCTTATTCACTACTTTTATTTCGTCGGTTTACTTTTTTATCCAATGGTCATTAAGGTTGTCTTTTATTGCAAATCCAATGTTTGTCTTATCTAATCTTTAACGATCGGACAGTGTACATTTAGGTTGTTTTATTATCAGTCAGAGTTATAAGATCCATTTTACTCCGTTTATTTGAAAGCCCCTTAATATTTAAGTTTATAATATAAATATAAAATATTTGTCGTAACACTTTTGTGGTAAATTATATTTCATTGTATTTTGTTTGGACGCATTATTACTTAAAGGGTTTGCTGGGAAGTCCTGGGTAAAGTTTCAGGAGTAAAATTCATTAAAAAAATCTATCAATTAAAACTTTGTTTACTTCATCATTTGGTTTATCTATAATAGCGGCAAAATGGCAATGGTCCCTGAGAATCATGTTTTACGATTTGTACTACAGATAATTTGACAAGAGGGAGAATCCAAATATATATATTTCATTTTTTTTTAAAAAGGGAGACTAAGTATTACCTAGCTGGGGCTAGCAGTATTAGTTGAAACTTCTCGCGGAACTTGAAAGTTTCTACCTGCAATTTAGATCACTAGAGTTTAACCTATTTATGAAAATTTGACATTCGTTCATACATGACAAATAAAAATAGATTTCACCATATTTCAAAGAATCAATATTACTCATATTCCCAAGTCAATGATTTGTATTCCGCTCCGCTATTCAGAATTATTGACTTGGGAAGATGAGTTTTATGGACATGAACGTTAACTTTATTTTTTCCGGAAAAAGTAGAAAAATGACTGAAATTTGTATCATAATTTGAATACATGTCCTATGTAAATTTATAGCAGTAAATGATTTGAATGAAAAACATGAAATCATAAAAAAAATCAAGATCAAATTCTTAAAGCTCCAGATTTACTTTTTTCTAGCCAATGGTTTTCTGCTTGGTGGAAGAAGCTTGTAACTGTTTTATCATCTTGCAAAGTCCTTTTTGGGTTTGGCTGACTTTTATTGAACCCTTTTTCTAAAAATATCAAAGACAATTTTATTACCACTGCACATAACGTCCCGAGAATTCAAATTCGTTTAATATTTGTTTTAAATTCAGAGAGCAAAAGTTAACAAAGCTAAATGAGAATTTGCCATATATCACCCATTTAAACATTGTTGTCAAAGTATGACTCTAGAACTGTAGCTATAAGTAATCTTCAAGAACCATAAACACATAATCACCAGTACTAAATAGTAATGATAATCTCTGGTCCCTTTAAGTTACACAATGGTTGGAGATTTAAGATTCATCAAACATTTTATGTTATTTATAGCTTCGTTTTCTTTGAAAGATTTGTTTTCATATTTGAAATAAGATTTGCTACTAAATAGGTTTTTTTTCTCCATGAACCCAAAGGACCACAATAAACAATATATTTTATAATACATTAAACAACATATACATGGGCTGTTCGGAAAGTATTAAATTAATTTTCTCTTGTTTTCAAATTATCAATTTAAAATTAGCATAAATGTTAAAAAAATCCACAAGGATTTGTTGAAAAAAAAATCGATTTATATTTGTAGAAGGTGGGACAATCAGATGCTGATATTATATTATATGTTTGTGACAATCACTGTTAAATCGAACACACCCCATAGAGTTTTACCTATAATTCCTTGCCACAAGCTTATCCGACCTTATCAATAGGTGCTAGGTCATACCCGGCAGAGCTGTCCAAAGAGTTAGAAGCATGTGTGTGTATGTGTGTGTGTGGGGGAGGGGGGGGGAGGCAGCGTTAATGAAGCCTATGTGGCACATTTCTAAGTAACATTGTGAAAAAGACACGGAAATTGGACCGTTCTGCGTACCTATTCGCTGTTAGTGGTTTTAAATTGTGCCATAAAATCACCTTAGCTATTGTTCACCGTGTTACCTGGGTGAGCGCTCAGGTATGACTTTAGCGAGAGTGTTTAAATACAGTTCGTCTTTTTCTGTATTACTGTATTAAGAAACTGTGCTTCAAATGTTGTTTTTCTATGCTTTATTTTATTATACTTTTGATGCTACATTTTTAATGAAATGGTTGGGCGGAAGCTAGGTACCGAAAGTATGACGTCATTTTGTTTACCGCCATTTTATAATAAGATAATCACACTGCTAAATTTTATTTATGTGCTGAACACCGCTCGTAAATAGGCACTGTCCGCCATATTTCTCTTTCAGCACCGCTCTCCCTACACCCATATATAAGCCACAGACCTCTTAACAGTTCAAAGTATATCGCTGTAGAGGTCTCACCTGTGTGGACGTACATCTTGCCTCTCCGTGTTACTCGGTCGCGATGCAATTATCAAGTTTTACGCACTTTTTAAAACTAGGAGAGTACTAACATCAAATGAACTGGTCAATGCATTATTTACAAACATAAAATGCACATAAATAAGAATTAAATGCATAAAAATCCAAAGACAACGAAAGTAACACTACACGTCGGCCACGAGTTTCAGATTTGCAATCGGGTGTAACGAAATCGAAGGGCTTATATACCAGGTACCTGTGTGACGGTGCCTATTTACGAGCGGTGTTCAACTTTAAGCTCTAAAATGAATTTTGGAGACCGTTAAGAGTTGCAAATTTTCGTCTTGATGAAGATGATTTACAAGTGCTTTTTTTGTTTTACAAATAAGTCATCTTACTTTTTCTCTCTAGAATCTCTTTTTGCTTGTTGATCGCTGATTGAACCGCCTTTGTAGAGGTTCGGAAACTGTTGCATGTTGGGAAACTGGTGGGCGGTTCTACCATGTCGACGGGATCCCCCTCTTGTAGAACCAAAGACATCCCTTGTGATTGGTGGTAACCAAGGTGACAGTGAAGAAGCCAGTAACCTGTGAGATCAATAACCGGTTGATTTATGAAAAACTACATTTTGATTAACTTCAATGGCGGATCAAATTTCCGTCTCCTACATATGATCTACAAGTATTTTATCAGTAGAGGTAAAAGCAAATCAAACGCTCACTGCACACACTGTTTTTTAATCTCATCAATTGTCCAAAAATGCTAGTTATATTACTTTTAGGTTTGACTGCCTTACGTACTAAAGTCACTTAAATATGCAATACTTATTTTTATCATAAATTTATTTCAGTATATTTGCAAGATGCTTTTTAATATACACCTGGTATTGTATTTTGTTCAAAACATTCACTCCCTATTGTTAAAGATTAAGGTTTGCGACATATATATTTTTTTATCGTTAAAAATTTCACTAAAGTTTCATGCCATTTGGTTACATGTGCTAAAGTATTTCTCATTTATTTTAAATAATTTTGCCTTGCCCGAACTATAAAATGTAAAATTTTATGATTTTAAACTGTCATTTGTATGAAATTTCTTTTTAAAAAACTACATTTCATTTGTGTCTGCTAATTATATTAGAAATTAATGTTACTATTTATCTCATCATTCGTTTTTTATTAATCTTTAAGAAACTATTCAAAAAAGAATAAAATGTGAATTAAGTCAAACGATCCATCGATTACATTTTTTTTTGGGTTGGAAAATTTTACGTCATGTAAATCTTGACGTTACTTTTAAGATAGTTGGTTTTACGTCAAAATGGTAATCTGAGTTATCGTAATGTAGCCGCTAAGTTCACGTTAAACTTGGTGGTAATGTTAGAAAAATTATTTTTTCAAATGGAAAATTTTTAACAATGAGTGTATAACGTTATGCTTTACTTAATAATAAATAAAAACGATTTTATTTTTATTATTTATCAATTCAAATCAACTATACCTGGGTTATCAGCGACGATTCTAACGACCACATAGCCTCCCCAGGGGACATTTACTGTGTCCTTTATTGGAGGATTCCATAAATTCAGACCGGGAACATTATAACGCCATCTTGGATTCGCCCATGTTGCTTCAGTACAGTCATCGTTAAGACAACGGATATCCGAATTCGGTGTTGTCGCGTTTCCAGTAACGGAGTCATATTCGGGAAATCCAATTTTTACCACGTGGAATTGGTGACCATGAAAATGGACGGGGTGTGCTGCTTTTAACCCTTGAACAATCATCATGGTATGGAGAAATAAGAAGACAAATTACCTGCTATTTAATTTTAAAGTTGGTTAATATATTTTTTAATGCTTCTTAAAGTGCTAATTTTTAAATAATAATCTTAAACCTTAAATTGCTTTGCAAAAAGGGGTTTACTTTGTTGGAAAGATTTTAATTTTTTCTTACCTTGAGTGAAAAAGACGAACTGAATAACGTTTCCAATTTCTAACTTTATCATATGGGTACATCTACATTTTTCAGATGTGCATCTCGGGGGTTTGCATTGCGTAATGGCATAGAGGTTGTTCTGACCCTTTTAAATCAGTAAACATTGCAGAATATTGATGTATTAACATGCAAGTAGGTTTGTATTATTTTGTTTCATTTAAAATCAAACAAACCCCTACTTGTTTAATGTTAATAAAAACACGCCTAAATAAATCATATTAACAAATTTCTTCTTTATGTATTAATCAAATAGTATTTTTTTAAATTTGTATGCGTGCTTTATATGTGTATTTCCATGATATACAATTCAAATGGTACTAATATCTTTGACAAAAGGGTTGAGTAAAATAATCATACTTGCAAAGCAGAAGTTGGATACATGAATCGTCTTCCATTAATTGCTGGGTATCCCCCTACAACCGCAAATATATAATCATCAAAAGCATGCTTACCGAGACATGTTATCCCCAATCTATTTAACCATTTTGTAAATTTCAATAAATTCTATTCTTTTCATAAATATAAAGGGAACTGTTAATTAGATAAAACTGTGATTTCAAATTTCTTTGGCACAGTACATGGGTACTTAATCTTTCAGTTAAAATAATTAACGGGTGATACTTTATCTTGTGCATATTGAAAGCTAGAATATAAAAAAAAATCATCTCATACTTGACTCAAATTTATACATACGAAGGAGATGAAAATTAAGAAAAAATTCTTGTAGATGCGACTGGTCGTTGTCAAGTGGCACCGGAAATCGGGTAAGTGAATTATGAGTTGACTTTAACTTTGTCAAAGGTATTATCACGACATTGCTGTCTATAGGAGCCTTGCTTTAAAGATAGAAAATTAGTATATGCTAAAACAAACTGAAGAAAGGAAAGTGATGAATATAGAATTGCTATACTTCTATTTCCGATTATAATCAAAACAATAATAAGAACTCATGACTTTTGATTATTTTTTTTTTTGGAGGGGGGGGGGTGTTTAAGGTTGACAAATGTATTTTTCACTGATGTGTATTTTAACATCCAACATAGCTTTTGTCACCTCCTTTTTTGTTAAGTTTGAAGCATTTTTTTTAATATTACCGTATTTCAGCAGCTCTTTGATACATGCATCTATATGCGTGTATTGTTCACCCTTAGACTTTTACACACATTTCGTCTTAGAAAATAGGCAATATTATGATTTCAAACATAATAAATTAAAACTTTCCGACACATAAGATTTTTTGAACAACAACATATGGTTTCATATAAACTGACCCCTAGACCCTAAAAAATCAAAACACAAGTCAAAATTGATTGATTAACAAAGGAATCTGGGCATGTTGACATACAACATGGCAGCCAACAGTAAGTGCCTTTTGCCAATTTGCGTCTATGAAAAACAAAACTTATTGTCATTCATTAAGGTCAGACGCGACCTATCTTCCATTTTTTCTATTATTTCCTAACAATAATAAACAATTAATCGCATGATTGTGAGGGAAATATGAAGATTTAGAATTTGAAGTGAGGGAAATATGAAGATTTATTCCCCCAGAAAAATCTTATTTCCCTCGGGCGTTGCCCTCGGGAAATATGATTTTCCATGGGGGAATAAATCTTCACATTTCCCTCACAATCATGCAATAAATGTATAATATATCAAGGAAAATTATATAAAATTGAGGAACGTCTCGTGTGTCCTTAAAACGATTACATATGTACAATGTACTTGACTTACCCATAGATTTGGTTCACCACATAGCAAGGATTCTGTTGGGTACAAAGTCTAGGTACAGACACTGGTCGACGAAACTTGTTAACACCCTTGTAATTGAGAACAGCTCGGGTAAGCTGAGGTCTCGTTATTGGTCCCTTGAAGAATAAATTAAAGCCAAACAACTTTAAAAACTCTGAAATAGCTAAAGGTTTAAAAATTACTTTTTTTCTTATTGTTTTAGGCAAATCCATTTAATTTTTACTTGTTTTTGTTTGTCTGGTTTTTGTTTGTTTGTTTGTTTGTTTGTTTGTTTGTTTTTGTTATATCATAAAACAAGAACGTTAAAACCATGGAAATAAAATTCGTTATAAAATGAACGCAAAACCCAGTTACAATATATCATTAATTAGTATTATTCGCATATTGGTTTTTAACTAATGAATAAGATTTGTTAAAAAATGAATGCAAACCCCAGTTATTACTAATCAGTATTATTCGCATATTGGTTTACAACGAATGCATTTTGATAATAGACGTCATTTTGAATACTTTTTATAGAAAAAATTGCGTGTATTAAAATATTTATATGCTATAGAAACAATACCCAAAGTGTCTTTGTTGGTATTGTTTTGATGTTTATATAATAATTGTTCGGTCGACGTTTCGCCGTCAGTTTGATGTCAACAGTCTCGCCAGGACTTATAACAACAGCGTCACATTTCTGGTCCTCGACGTCATTTCCGTCCATTGAAACCACGTAAATCGTGTGCTAGAATCAAGATATATTATCATTAAATGTTTTGAAAAGAAATACTTCTGATACATGGTATGTTGCAAGGAAAAGCTAACAGTTAACTTTACGTAAACTCACCATAATCAAAAGCACGTGTTTAATTTTTTGTAGAAAAAATAATCACCTCTAGGATAAACGTTTATTTTTTGCATTTAATGTTTACATACATGATTTATTATTAATTAATTTGTGTTAATCATCGAACTTTATCAAACATGTATTGACTTTTAACACGGTTTTAATAGAAACAAATCGTCGAACCACTTTTTGGTAACAATCATGCGCTAAGTGTTTGCAAGTAGTTCTCATTTTTTGGAATTTTTAACTGTATTTAAAACAAACATGCACAATATGGAAAAACCATTTCTGTAACACTGACAACAGTTTGTCTTTGCAAATTACTTTGACATCGGTGATTCCCAATATAAAACGTTAGCTTAATACAAAACAATGTCTACATGAAAATATATTACCAATGAGCAACTATTTACAGTAACTCATTAATTGATGTTAAAACTTTGTAAAAATAAGCCAATATTAGGTTTTAAATTACGTACAGCTTCAAAAGAAATTTCAAAAGGCTGTGCGAATCCAACGTTCATAATTCTGAATCTATATGTTCCCATTTGTTGTACTGTAAACGTTTCCAGTGGAATGAATGGTTTCTCGCCATTTTCAATATCACTCTCTGTGTATCTTCGTCCTAATAACAAAGGTTTCATTTTATTTATGAATTTCTACAATCAAAAAATAGGTTTTTTCCATATATTATAAATTCACACGAATATTTAGATGTTTTAAACTAAAAATTAAAAAAACTGAAGATCTATCAATGTACCAACCTCTACCGTTTACCAGTCCGACATTTAGGGGGAAAATAGAGGTCGTTTCATCTGGCATGAAATTAACTGGCTTACATGTTCCATCATAGTCTTCCAATCTTTCAAAAAATTAGCATTATCCTTGTCAATAACAAAAAGACATTTTTGTTAAATTCATTCCTAATTTTAAAAATAACTGTTTGTCGCTTGAAATGATGAAGATGTTCTATCAGATTTTTAACGGTATTCAACGGTGATTTTAGTATCATTCATAAATAATTTGATAAAAGTTGAGCAAACATTAGGAAAAAATATGGGTTGATATTTTTATTAATAATTTACGGTGGTCAACAATACAGAGCTCATCTTCTTCTTCAGGAGGTGAAAATAGTCTTAAAAATGGATACCGCCATTTTGCCTTTGTAAGATTTTTAAAGTCATACCCAAACATTCTGCTCCCGTACGCCTCAGCAGTCTCTGCGGCTGACCGCTTGGTCCAGTCTTGTATAACAGCGAAAAACTCAGCGTGGTATCGTGGTTTTTCCTGTGAAGGAAATAGGAATTTCCCAAAAACACACACCAAAAAAAAAAAAATTAAAAATGCCCCTTTAATTTTGGTTAAGGTCGATTTCTTATTAAAAAAAAAACAAAAACAAAAAAAAAACAAAAAAACAAAAACAAAAACTTCAGTTAAATGATTTCAGAAGTGATAAAAGCATTCGATTTTTTTTCAATTCTTCAACAACTGTACCTTCATAATACCCGGTATAATACATTATTCTCATAAATTCTTTCTGTTGTAATATATTAATCAATAAAATATATAGAAATTTCTTTCCTTATAAAATACCTGTTTTGGGAGCACTATGAAGGCCCCCGAGAGTCCGTCGTTCCTCATGGTACCGGTGTGGGCGTGGTACCAGTGTGTACCCACAGGCTCCGCTATAAACCTTAATAAATTAATACAAAAAGCCCTAAATTTTTCCATACCTTACTTTTCAAGCATACTAATTGCCATTATTTCTATAGTATGTTTTGTTGGAAGGGGGTTGCCCTAAATTATTTTTTTTTTCTACTTTTGCTGAACCCCCCCCCCCCCCCCCAAAAAAAAAACCCCTTAACATTTGTTTATTGTACGTGCGTAAGATTCATTTATCACAATTCATCATATGTTTTAGCACGTTTGTTGATCAAATCTGTGTCATCATTTTTAATCATTTTCATATGCAAAAGGTAGTCAATGATCTATCTTTGTAGACAGTTTTTAGAGTCAATATCATTTATCTTTTCTAGGTTTTTTGAGCAAACAGTTTGGAAAAGATTTGATATTATTTTTACCTGTATTCAAACACCTGCCCGGGCATGATGGGGCACTGGGAAATCATAGAGGCTCCGTCCATCCACGGAGTTCCTTTGTGTAACAGGCCATGCCAATGAATGGTCACACCCTCCATCTTTAACCGGTTATAAACAAGAATGGCTACCTGGAAATTAAAAAACAAAACCTGTTACGTCCCATTTTACATGCACTTTAAAAATGTTAGTAATCTCTGAGGTTTTCTTTTTCGACAGAAAAATGAATGTAATACAGGCATGTTATGATGATAGAATAAAAAGATATCTTAGAATAAAGCTCTGTCGTTTGGTCAATTGAATGTTAATTGAATGGCTTGGAAAGGGGGCTGAATGAAATCTTGCAGAATCATTAGATATCGTGGTGGCTCAATTTTCGTGGAATTCGTAAATACCTCTCATCCAAGAATTAATATCTTCAATGAATTAATTACTAAGGGTTATAAATTCATCTTTTTTTTTGTAGGTATAAAAAAATACACGATATTACGTCCCTACGAAGCTGAAAAATTTAGCAATCCACGAAAACTTCGCCTCCAGGAAGTATTTCTGACATTCATCCAGTTGACTTAATGACAGGATTTATATGCTCACCACATCTCCTTCTGAAACGACTATTTCGGGGCCTGGAATTTGTCCGTTGATAGCGTACACCATTCTATAATCTCCGTCACCTGTGCTGACTAATTCTTTGAAATCTACAATACGTCAAAAAATCGAGTTAAACCGTTTGAAAAAAGAATCATGTAGCAATTCTTAAAGTGTATCGTTGTGTTCCCAAAACATTTCATTGAAAGTATTTGATTGAAGGATATTGCTTTAAAACACTAATTTGGTACATTATCAAGATCAGTTAAACAAAACTCAAAAATCACTTTATACAAAGCTAAATATTTAAAAGGAATATTTGGAATTTTGATTACTTTGAAATTAAACTAGATTCAAAACCTTACCGTAGACAAACAATGCATTATAAAAAAGCCTGTTTTATATGTAATTACTTTAAATTAAACACTATTAAGCAAGATTCAAAACTTCACAATATATGTTTAAAATGATAACATTATAAAATTACATGTACATTATTTCATGTTATACAAAACTGCAATATCATGGATATTTGAATTATCACTACCGTCAAGTGACATGGCCTCGTGGGTTTCTGAACAGTTTGGTGACGTAGACCTTCTTCTGATGAAACCTTTGGAATCTTGGACAATAGGTTGAAATACTGTCCCTTCAGAAGTTGTGTTGTACCACATCATGGTAAACTTGTAGTCTATAATCCACCGGAATTCACATACGTTACCACGACACGCTGATGACCGTTTCACAACGTTGCAGATTCCGCAACGTAAAAACATAACCAGTAAAAAAATAAATACTCTCGCAAACATACTAGCGTCTGGGGTTAAAGACATAATCAAGAAATGGGACACAAGTCGAACGTGCTCTGATTAAATTGGGATTTCAATACTGGGTTTTTCTTTGAAATTTGCATACTCAAATTTCCAGTTAATTTAAAGCGGAACATCGGGAAAAATGAATGATGAATTTTGCTGCATAGATATTTATAAAATGAGCAAGATATGTTCCATGTGACACTTGTATTTAAAAAAACACACACATTTCTTCTACAAATTTAGCAAATCATGAGTAGGATTTTCGGATAAAATAACATTTTGCTACGTATTTGTCTTAAACTACCAGTTTCAGTCAAAATATTAAAAAACAAAAACAACAAAATGTTTATAATTTTATAGTTTTTAAGGATGGTGGGTCTGCGACTTATATACTACTAAACCTAAATATATAGGCAGTAAAAATGACATATGCACATACATGTGACGAGTTTCTTTATTTTCCGAATAAAAAAGACACAAAAATCATTGACGAAAATCCCCTTAACAAATCAATACTTAAATAATCTGGAAAATCCAATAAAAATTTTGTGGCAAAAATTATAGAATAATATATGCAAGATCATTCATCAATCTGATATCTTGGAATATGCTCCTGCCTGTTTTTTATTTTAAAATATATTATTATGCATTCGCATTTACATCTTTTTAAGGTCTTCTGAATGTAAATTCAAAGTGTCAAAAAGAAATTAAATTACGAGGAATTTCCTTTCAACGACATGTTAAGAATTCATCAAACCAAGAAAATATTTCTTTTCCATATTCACTTTATGATATGTACCAAATTTAAACAAAATTATATTGATAAATTATAATTTGAATTCAACAAGTAAACTTTTAGCAACCAAATCTATAGGTGTATTTAAATCAGTTTGAAGGTTTACACTGTAGGTGTAATTATAATCGAAAATAAATTATATAGTCAATGAATCTTTTCCTTGGAATTTAGTTTCCAGCTATCAATTGTAACCTGTAAGGCAAATTAACGAATAAAATGATTTGAAACGTGTCATACAAATTTGATTTGTCGACAGTTAGAGGCATTGTGTTCCGTAATAACAAATTAATCACACAAAAATGTCATGTCATGCAGGTTGTTGTTACATTAACCAATGACTGATGAAAGAGCAGTGACCGGTTATGGACTTGTTTAAAAAGGAAGTTGTCAAACAGGATAAATACATGTACTAGTACATCTTATAAGCAGATACATCTTATCAGTGAGGCAAATTCTTCTACATCATCCAGTTTTAAACTTTTATTTGTCCATGCTTATATCTGTATTGAATGCGTTTAAGGAGGTTAAATGATCAAAAAATAAACCATTAGATCTACCTTAAATTTATTGGTATTATAATAATATCTTGACCATTAACTTTTATTTAGTGAAGAAAAAATCTAAATAGTTTAGCTTTTAATTAGTATTTGATTATTTTTTTATCTTTATTACAGAGCTTGTTTTTGTCTCAAGGAAGTTTATATAGTTACAAAATGGCCAAACCATTCGGCCCTTTATAGTCAATGAAGCTGTCAAAAGATAAATCTTATCAGCACTGCTGTATCATTCTGTTTTTATTTGATCATGGTTACATCTGTATTGTATGTGTTTAAATTGCAAGACGCCTAAGAAACATTCCAGTTACAGAATAAGCTCTGCTATTCAGTCAACTGAATTTTGACTAAAAATTACTTAAGTTTTACTGAATGACACAACCTTAAATATAAAAAACTTAAATACAGCTTACTCCACTTATATTGAAATCGCTTATTTTGAAATTCAGCTTATTTTGACATAGAAATAAATCCCCAGTTTTAGCCTCTCATATTCTTTGCATTAAATTAACGGCTATAATGAAATCGGCTATTTTGAAATATCGCTTATATTGAAGTCACTGATTGGTCCCCAGAGGTGATAATGAGTTTTTTTTATAACGGTTACATTGAAGTACTCCCTGACTGCTGTCGTTACGGTTGGTGATAGTATGCCTGACTGACCGGTTGATATACAAAGGTGTGAATTGATAAGTTCTCTCTTCTTTTAAAGATAAAATTTATTCACTGTTAAATTCTTGTTTTTATGTATACGGACGTATTGAGGCTAGACGTAAGATGGAAACCCCACAGAAAAGAAAAACCGTATATTTGGACACTAATTACGAACTAGTATAAAGGATAATTATTGATAAAAGGACAAAGCCTAAATTCAAAATAGCTAAGGATTTTGAGATTAACGCGAGTACACTTACAATGATAAATAAGCAGTGTTTAGCAATAATTGAAGCGTTCGAGTCTGGTGATTTTTCTTTAATACGTAAAATAATGCGAAAGAAATGGGCATTTTGATGAGGTTAAAGATTGTAACAAAATGAAACTTACAAAACTTACTGATATTTAAATTAAACTTTTGACGACTAATATTATATGTAATATGTTCACTGTAATAAAAAACGATGACCAACTAATTTGTTCGGGTTTGTTTGGTTTTTTTTATATTTTAGATCGGGATTGAACTTTTAAAAATGGTAGCTTTACGTCAGTCGATTTTGCTTATATTGAATTACGGATATATTTAAATAATTTGCACGGTCGCCTGAATTTCAATATATCCGAAGTAGACTGTACTTTCTAAATCTTTATATAGAGCTCTTCTTCTTGAGGAGATTAATAATCATTTAATCTAAAATTTTCACAACCATCCAGCTCCCTTAAAACATTTCACGGCTAATAACAGGTTTTAAAAGCGATTTATATTTATTTTTCTCTAATATGTTTTATATCGATTTAGAAAATATCAATAAGTACGTATCTCTGCATTGCAGTATCGCTATAAAAAATCATGTATGTACCTGGGTTATCAGCGATAAATCTAGCTATAACATAGCCTCCCCATGGAATATTAACTGTATCCTTTATCGGGGGATTCTTCAAATTTAGATCAGGGACTCCATTGCGCCAACTGGAACCATCCACGTTGCCGTTGCTAAGTACAGCCGTCGTCTAAGCATTGTATATCCGGATTTCGCGCGGTTGCGATTCCGGTTACTACATCATAGTTGGGAAATCCTATCTTAACCACGTGACCATGGAAATGAACTGGATATGCATGATAACAATAAGATATTATATTATAATTATCACCTTTTATCAAAGCAAGAAGACGGCGTATAAATTTGAAACATCGTTCACAAAGCAATAAAAACTCCATTGAAATATCATAAGGGTGTTGGAAATGAAAGTTGTGGAATTGCATTTGTATGCAGCTAGGATTTTTACGCATTCTATAGTTCGTTCTAATAAGAACTGAATTTCTGAACGTCTTAAATGGTACATTAATTCATATCTTAGTCAAAAATGTAAATGAAGATGAAATAAAACTGGTAACATACATGTATGAAGAAGTAACTTTTATGAGCTAAATAGCGATACATTTTTCATTTTACTTTAAGGCGAAACAGAGAGAAAAATTCAAAATAAACAAACAAGAAGACACCTTCTTCTTAAGGGCCACAATGCACAGGTATATGTTATATACCATTTAATTAACTATGAGGCTAAAGGGGCATGGTTACAATTTT
>WFKH01002636.1:16534154-16560538 GCA_016163765.1 Magallana hongkongensis | reverse complement strand
AAAATTGTAACCATGCCCCTTTAGCCTCATAGTTAATTAAATGGTATTAATATAACATATACCTGTGCATTGTGGCCCTTAAGAAGAAGGTGTCTTCTTGTTTGTTTATTTTGAATTTTTCTCTCTGTTTCGCCTTAAAGTAAAATGAAAAATGTATCGCTATTTAGCTCATAAAAGTTACTTCTTCATACATGTATGTTACCAGTTTTATTCCATCTTCATTTACATTTTTGACTAAGATATGAATTAATGTACCATTTACGACGTTCAGAAATTCAGTTCTTATTAGAACGAACTATAGAATGCGTAAAAATCCTAGCTGCATACAAATGCAATTCCACAACTTTCATTTCCAACACCCTTATGATATTTCAATGGAGTTTTTATTGCTTTGTGAACAATGTTTCAAATTTATACGCCGTCTTCTTGCTTTGATAAAAGGTGATAATTATAATATAATATCTTATTGTTATCATGCATATCCAGTTCATTTCCATGGTCACGTGGTTAAGATAGGATTTCCCAACTATGATGTAGTAACCGGAATCGCAACCGCGCGAAATCCGGATATACAATGCTTAGACGACGGCTGTACTTAGCAACGGCAACGTGGATGGTTCCAGTTGGCGCAATGGAGTCCCTGATCTGAATTTGAAGAATCCCCCGATAAAGGATACAGTTAATATTCCATGGGGAGGCTATGTTATAGCTAGATTTATCGCTGATAACCCAGGTACATACATGATTTTTTATAGCGATACTGCAATGCAGAGATACGTACTTATTGATATTTTCTAAATCGATATAAAACATATTAGAGAAAAATAAATATAAATCGCTTTTAAAACCTGTTATTAGCCGTGAAATGTTTTAAGGGAGCTGGATGGTTGTGAAAATTTTAGATTAAATGATTATTAATCTCCTCAAGAAGAAGAGCTCTATATAAAGATTTAGAAAGTACAGTCTACTTCGGATATATTGAAATTCAGGCGACCGTGCAAATTATTTAAATATATCCGTAATTCAATATAAGCAAAATCGACTGACGTAAAGCTACCATTTTTAAAAGTTCAATCCCGATCTAAAATATTAAAAAAACCCAAACAAACCCGAACAAATTAGTTGGTCATCGTTTTTTATTACAGTGAACATATTACATATAATATTAGTCGTCAAAAATTTAATTTAAATATCAGTAAGTTTTGTAAGTTTCATTTTGTTACAATCTTTAACCTCATCAAAATGCCCATTTCTTTCGCATTATTTTACGTATTAAAGAAAAATCACCAGACTCGAACGCTTCAATTATTGCTAAACACTGCTTATTTATCATTGTAAGTGTACTCGCGTTAATCTCAAAATCCTTAGCTATTTTGAATTTAGGCTTTGTCCTTTTATCAATAATTATCCTTTATACTAGTTCGTAATTAGTGTCCAAATATACGGTTTTTCTTTTCTGTGGGGTTTCCATCTTACGTCTAGCCTCAATACGTCCGTATACATAAAAACAAGAATTTAACAGTGAATAAATTTTATCTTTAAAAGAAGAGAGAACTTATCAATTCACACCTTTGTATATCAACCGGTCAGTCAGGCATACTATCACCAACCGTAACGACAGCAGTCAGGGAGTACTTCAATGTAACCGTTATAAAAAAAAAACTCATTATCACCTCTGGGGACCAATCAGTGACTTCAATATAAGCGATATTTCAAAATAGCCGATTTCATTATAGCCGTTAATTTAATGCAAAGAATATGAGAGGCTAAAACTGGGGATTTATTTCTATGTCAAAATAAGCTGAATTTCAAAATAAGCGATTTCAATATAAGTGGAGTAAGCTGTATTTAAGTTTTTTCAGCCCCGATATTTTTATAGTTTTTAAATATTAAATTATAGATCTAGTTTATAGCTAAAAAATAACTAATTTAAGGTAGGTCTGATTTGTAATATGACAATGTAATCAGACAAACAGGCAATTTGAATGTACCTAATTTTTCTCTGAACGAATCACTGGATAAAACTTTTACATGAAGCTACTACGCTTATAATATTACGTCAACTGTTTTGAAATTAGCCTATGTTGCTTAGATTTATTCAAGGTCAAGATCTAGTTAATGAAAAGAGCCTACAGGTTTATGAAATTTACGATATAAAATCTTTCAATGATGCTTAATAATAACAATAGCTTTGTTTTATAGGGTGTATCGGAGGTTACATATTTTGGTAAACACAATGAAAAATCATGTTTTAAACTGTGACTCTCTATGAAGTATAAAAGAAATAAGTAACACATTTTGGAGTTTTGTCCTTTTTTGATCATTGAAATATATCTAGAATGCCTACAGTCTCTCCAATAACCGCATCAAACAAGCTCTTGGCCTCCTTTTTAAAATGATGTCAAATTGAATATAGGAATTAGGATTACTTTTCCCATGATTTGATATGGAATGTCAAGAAACTGTTTTATTTTCTACATAATTCCTTTTAAAACCGTAAATTACGGGGAAAAGAGTAATCAAATCAATTATGACGTCATAATGGTTCTAGCACCAAAAGTACACTCTGGAATCATTTACTAGATCTTTACGTTTATTAAAACAAAAACATGACCTGAGCTTTGTTTACATAACAAAGAATTGTGAGATCTGTTTGCCGCTCACAACTCGACGATTGACACCCACATTTTAATTGACTATTAGAAATGCCTTGCTGAAGCATTGTCAACATTAAAAAGGGAAAATTTTGACCAAATTCGTGACCAAGTTCCTTTTAAATGTACACAACGTTTTACTTGATATGACTACTATGATTGATGTATGTTGAAGTGCTATTTCTTATACCATTTTTTATTAATAGAATTATTGGCCATGAATATATGAGTGTATACTTGAAACAGTTATTTAAAAAAATGCGCAAAATTATATCCACGGATATTACTAAAACCATAGTTATACTATTAATATGTGTCTACCTATTACTTGGAAGGTTTCTGGTTATTGCACAGCCACCTTGGACACCACCAGTCTCAAGGAATGGCTCTTGTTCTTCAAGAAGGCGATACCGGGGACATGATTCCTACCCCTCCTAATTTTCCAACATGCGGCAGTTTTCAGACATCAAAGGAACAATTTGAAGAAGCAATTAATGTCCAAAAGAAAATATTAATAGCAAGGGAAGCGGGGAAGGTTTTTGGTAAATATACAGTTTTAGACACTTCTCTTCGAAGCTACTAAATCATTTATTCACCATTTGGTCATAAATACAGTTATAGAATGTTAAAACTCAAACAAGAATTGTAATATATGGTTTCATCCGGGGAAGGGCATAATATTTGCTATTTTACAAAGACAGGAATATGCCTAGTTTACATAATAATGATTTCGTCGAATCAGGGAAAAGATAGTTAAGACTTCTTGTGCACAAGAATCGACATAAATAAGCAATCTAGCCAACCCTACGCATGTTACCAAAAAAGAAAAAAAGGGAACACAGACACGTGTAATGCTTGTTGATAATTTATATCGGAATGCTTTACTGTCTCTTTTCAGGATTACAGTTACAATCATCAGGAAACAGCTTGTGGGGAGCAATTTTAGGCACTGAAAGGAATCAAGATTAGGAAGACTCAAATTTGTGGCCATTGGGTATACATTTACAATTAATTCTCTTTGAAAGGCATCGTCGGAGACTCACGGCCGGTCTCGCTTCTCTTAGGTAAGAGAAGCGAGGCCGACCGTGGGTTTCCGACAATGTTTAAAAGGTAGATGTCATTAATATTACTTATAAGGTTTCCCATATTAAATCTCGCCGAACGGACAGAGATATATCCGGCAGTTACGTGTCATGTTTCAACCAATGAAAGAGTAATATTTCAGTCCGAGGGAAAACAATTCATGATAGAGTGTACAATCAGTCTATATTTTGAATGTTACTGATATTAGAACATTATTTTTGACTTAAAAGTGTTTGCTGCATTTTCGTACAAAGATTTGTTGCAATTTGTTGCAAATTGCCTTTGCAAAAGGAAGCCATTATTGTATTAAGACTGCAATGTCAGCACTACCAGCGCAAAACAGATGCACATATTTTAATACCGTATGTGACATGCAAATCAACATTTATTTGATTGAAATCTAAGTAAACGACATATGGAAGTTTAGCATGCTCAATCGTGTCAAAATAACAACACTCATGCTCCGTGAGTGGAATAATAACCATCTTTGTACAGTCGACATGAATTGCACATTGTACATACATTTTTGGTCATGATTAGTACATAACTTGTACTGATTTAATAGCAACAAGTTAAAAACAACTTTAGGTTTTTGCAGCAGTGATTACAGATATTTCTGAACTGATGTTTCGATTTGTTTGTCAACAAATGAAACACACAGAATGCATACATTTTGTTGAAGCATCAAGTAGTTCTATGTGTATTCTGTTCATTAGTTGAATAACAAAATGAAATTGATACATTGTATATAGTTTGATCTCATTTTTTTTTAACAGAAAGACCGGATCTCGATGACGTTGTGAGCCAAACAATAGACAGAAAGAGTTCAATTGACCTTATTACTGCTATATTTGATGACAAAAATAAGACCAGCGAAAACTCTCTTACTTAAGATGCTCACGACTATCCAAATGCAACGCTATCTCCTCGTCTCGAGAAGAATGATACGTTCAATCCTGATGACCGTCAAAGGATTTCAGAGGCCGAAGCTCTTAACTGTTATTGTCATATTTGTAAATCCATTATAGTTTTAGGAAATGTCTTCTTAAGAACAATTACTATGTAACATATGTACCAAGCTACATATATATTTTTGATTTACAATTGAATTAAAAATGTGAACGGATTTTATGAATAACTTTGTGTTTGAACAACATTGGGATGAATTTAATAATAAACACATATAAATTATTCAAATCACAGTTATTGCTTCTAAGTTAAGGATAAAAGCTGAAAATTGTTCATTCTGTGAGAGAAAGAACTGATCGAGAAACGTTTAGCAGAGATTGGTTCTTTCTCTTACAGAATGGACAG
Source organism: Magallana hongkongensis (assembly GCA_016163765.1). NCBI lineage: Eukaryota > Metazoa > Mollusca > Bivalvia > Ostreida > Ostreidae > Magallana > Magallana hongkongensis. The sequence continues at coordinate 16,555,487 of WFKH01002636.1, read as the reverse complement.
TTTTCGGCTTATATACCACTGTGTCAATTAGTACTTTCTCTAACGGAATGGGCAGCTTATTTAGCATTTCTAACTTTAATGTTTAAGAATAGAAACCGACATGAAACTAATTATATCGCTTTAAAATTAACATGGGTTTTATGTTATATTAAGGACGGCGGACCCAATTCATTTCTACAATAGATTTTTTATTCGAATTTTTATATAATGTTAATCAGTTAATGGTGAGTTATAATCAATAAAAAAATTACATGATCATCGACTTCCTTTTTTTAATAGGGGCGTTACAAAATTTAGGTACAAAAATCGGCAGATATAATAGAAAGTAATGGGAAGTTTCTTGGGCGTGGTATAAAAACTGATATTTTAAAAATTCTGCAATAGATTTCTTACTCTAATTAAATTGTAATATTAAGAAGTCAATTAGCTTACCGATGAACAGAAAAAAAATGTAGGTCATCGACCTAAATTTTTTGAGGGGTTGTGTCAAAGTTCACGGCATGGTTCATTTTTCTTCAGAAATATCATTGAAAAAAGGACATAATTATTTATTGCCTGACGTTACATTAACTGCTGTATATATAAATATTGTTCAGTTAATGTATAAATTCAATATCTACCAGAATATAAGACTATAAACTGCCTTTTGGCGTTGTATGATTTATAAACTGTGGAAATATAACGGACATGTCGCAAACAGAGGAAATTCGGACTAATTTTTTTTTTTAATTTTTCTCCACTTAAAATATTTTGGCATCACAAATTATGTTTAGTATAATGAAAATTTTATTATTTTCTCTTATTCTGATGTAAGTTATTACGACAGTCATATTTATAGCATATGCGCGGTTTCTGCGCATAGGTGCGAAATCTTGAATTGGGTCCGTCGTCCTTAAAGCCGAAAGAAAACACAACGGATTACTGGTACATAACAAAAGTGTTGTAAGTGTTATAAACAACACCAACCATCACTTAAAATGAATGAAAGATTTGAATGAAATGAAGCATATCTATGTCGTTGATCCTTTCAAAAATACCTGTTTATGAGTTTAATTAGTCTAGCAACATGTCTTCCGGTATTAATTTTTTTTGCTTTATCAGCTAAACATTAAATTATAATTCGATTTTTTGGGTTTAGGATTGTTTTGTTCCGGGTGATATAAAAAAAAAGAATCTCTGCCATCCATGTAACTAAATGTGAACTAAAAGTAAAGAAATTGGACTAAATGGCATAGTTGTGTCATTCAGTAAAACTTAAGTAATTTTTAGTCAAAATTCAGTTGACTGAATAGCAGAGCTTATCCTGTAACTGGAATGTTTCTTAGGCGTCTTGCAATTTAAACACATACAATACAGATGTAACCATGATCAAATAAAAACAGAATGATACAGCAGTGCTGATAAGATTTATCTTTTGACAGCTTCATTGACTATAGAGGGCCGAATGGTTTGGCCATTTTTTAACTATATAAACTTCCTTGAGACAAAAACAAGCTCTGTAATAAAGATAAAAAAAATAATCAAATACTAATTAAAAGCTAAATTATTTAGATTTTTTCTTTACTAAATAAAAGTTAATGGTCAAAATATTATTATAATACCAATAAATTTAAGGTAGATCTAATGGTTTATTTTTTGATCATTTAACCTCCTTAAACGCATTCAATACAGATATAAGCATGGACAAATAAAAGTTCAAAACTGGATGATGTAGAAGAATTTGCCTCACTGATAAGATGTATCTGCTTATAAGATGTACTAGTACATGTATTTATCCTGTTTGACAACTTCCTTTTTAAACAAGTCCATAACCGGTCACTGCTCTTTCATCAGTCATTAGTTAATGTAACAACAACCTGCATAACATGACATTTTTGTGTGATTAATTTGTTATTATGGAACACAATGCCTCTAACTGTCGACAAATCAAATTTGTATGACACGTTTCAAATCATTTTATTCGTTAATTTGCCTTACAGGTTACAATTGATAGCTGGAAACTAAATTCCAAGGAAAAGATTCATTGACTATATAATTTATTTTCGATTATAATTACACCTACAGTGTAAACCTTCAAACTCATTTAAATACACCTATAGATTTGGTTGCTAAAAGTTTCCTTGTTGAATTCAAATTATAATTTATCAATATAATTTTGTTTAAATTTGGTACATATCATAACGTGAATATGGAAAAGAAATATTTTCTTGGTTTGATGAATTCTTAACATGTCGTTGAAAGGAAAATTCCTCGTAATTTAATTTCTTTTTGACACTTTGAATTTACATTCAGCAGACCTTAAAAAGATGTAAATGCGAATGCATAATAATATATTTTAAAATAAAAAACAGGCAGGAGCATATTCCAAGATATCAGATTGATGAATGATCTTGCATATATTATTCTATAATTTTTGCCACAAAATTTTTATTGGATTTTCCAGATCATTTTAGTATTGATTTGTTAAGGGGATTTTCGTCAATGATTTCTGTGTCTTTTTTATTCGGAAAATAAAGAAACTCATCACATGTATGTGCATATGTCATTTTTACTGCCTATATATTTAGGTTTAGTAGTATATAAGTCGCAGACCCACCATCCCTAAAAACTATAAAATTATAAACATTTTGTTGTTTTTGTTTTTTAATATTTTGATTGAAACTGGTAGTTTAAGACAAATACGTAGCAAAATGTTATTTTATCCGAAAATCCTACTCATGATTTGATGATATCGTAGAAGAAAAGTGTGGGTTTTTTTTTAAATACAAGTGTCACATGGAACATATCTTGCTCACTTTATAATTATATAAATATCTATGCAGCAAAATTCATCATTCATTTTTCCCGATGTTCCGCTTTAAATTAACTGGAAATTTGAGTATGCAAATTTCAAAGAAAAACCCAGTATTGAAATCCCAATTTAATCAGAGCACGTTCGACTTGTGTCCCATTTCTTGATTATGTCTTTAACCCCAGACGCTAGTATGTTTGCGAGAGTATTTATTTTTTTACTGGTTATGTTTTTACGTTGCGGAATCTGCAACGTTGTGAAACGGTCATCAGCGTGTCGTGGTAACGTATGTGAATTCCGGTGGATTATAGACTACAAGTTTACCATGATGTGGTACAACACAACTTCTGAAGGGACAGTATTTCAACCTATTGTCCAAGATTCCAAAGGTTTCATCAGAAGAAGGTCTACGTCACCAAACTGTTCAGAAACCCACGAGGCCATGTCACTTGACGGTAGTGATAATTCAAATATCCATGATATTGCAGTTTTGTATAACATGAAATAATGTACATGTAATTTTATAATGTTATCATTTTAAACATATATTGTGAAGTTTTGAATCTTGCTTAATAGTGTTTAATTTAAAGTAATTACATATAAAACAGGCTTTTTTATAATGCATTGTTTGTCTACGGTAAGGTTTTGAATCTAGTTTAATTTCAAAGTAATCAAAATTCCAAATATTCCTTTTAAATATTTAGCTTTGTATAAAGTGATTTTTGAGTTTTGTTTAACTGATCTTGATAATGTACCAAATTAGTGTTTTAAAGCAATATCCTTCAATCAAATACTTTCAATGAAATGTTTTGGGAACACAACGATACACTTTAAGAATTGCTACATGATTCTTTTTTCAAACGGTTTAACTCGATTTTTTGACGTATTGTAGATTTCAAAGAATTAGTCAGCACAGGTGACGGAGATTATAGAATGGTGTACGCTATCAACGGACAAATTCCAGGCCCCGAAATAGTCGTTTCAGAAGGAGATGTGGTGAGCATATAAATCCTGTCATTAAGTCAACTGGATGAATGTCAGAAATACTTCCTGGAGGCGAAGTTTTCGTGGATTGCTAAATTTTTCAGCTTCGTAGGGACGTAATATCGTGTATTTTTTTATACCTACAAAAAAAAAAGATGAATTTATAACCCTTAGTAATTAATTCATTGAAGATATTAATTCTTGGATGAGAGGTATTTACGAATTCCACGAAAATTGAGCCACCACGATATCTAATGATTCTGCAAGATTTCATTCAGCCCCCTTTCCAAGCCATTCAATTAACATTCAATTGACCAAACGACAGAGCTTTATTCTAAGATATCTTTTTATTCTATCATCATAACATGCCTGTATTACATTCATTTTTCTGTCGAAAAAGAAAACCTCAGAGATTACTAACATTTTTAAAGTGCATGTAAAATGGGACGTAACAGGTTTTGTTTTTTAATTTCCAGGTAGCCATTCTTGTTTATAACCGGTTAAAGATGGAGGGTGTGACCATTCATTGGCATGGCCTGTTACACAAAGGAACTCCGTGGATGGACGGAGCCTCTATGATTTCCCAGTGCCCCATCATGCCCGGGCAGGTGTTTGAATACAGGTAAAAATAATATCAAATCTTTTCCAAACTGTTTGCTCAAAAAACCTAGAAAAGATAAATGATATTGACTCTAAAAACTGTCTACAAAGATAGATCATTGACTACCTTTTGCATATGAAAATGATTAAAAATGATGACACAGATTTGATCAACAAACGTGCTAAAACATATGATGAATTGTGATAAATGAATCTTACGCACGTACAATAAACAAATGTTAAGGGGTTTTTTTTTTGGGGGGGGGGGGGGGGGTTCAGCAAAAGTAGAAAAAAAAAATAATTTAGGGCAACCCCCTTCCAACAAAACATACTATAGAAATAATGGCAATTAGTATGCTTGAAAAGTAAGGTATGGAAAAATTTAGGGCTTTTTGTATTAATTTATTAAGGTTTATAGCGGAGCCTGTGGGTACACACTGGTACCACGCCCACACCGGTACCATGAGGAACGACGGACTCTCGGGGGCCTTCATAGTGCTCCCAAAACAGGTATTTTATAAGGAAAGAAATTTCTATATATTTTATTGATTAATATATTACAACAGAAAGAATTTATGAGAATAATGTATTATACCGGGTATTATGAAGGTACAGTTGTTGAAGAATTGAAAAAAAATCGAATGCTTTTATCACTTCTGAAATCATTTAACTGAAGTTTTTGTTTTTGTTTTTTTTGTTTTTTTTTGTTTTTGTTTTTTTTTTAATAAGAAATCGACCTTAACCAAAATTAAAGGGGCATTTTTAATTTTTTTTTTTTGGTGTGTGTTTTTGGGAAATTCCTATTTCCTTCACAGGAAAAACCACGATACCACGCTGAGTTTTTCGCTGTTATACAAGACTGGACCAAGCGGTCAGCCGCAGAGACTGCTGAGGCGTACGGGAGCAGAATGTTTGGGTATGACTTTAAAAATCTTACAAAGGCAAAATGGCGGTATCCATTTTTAAGACTATTTTCACCTCCTGAAGAAGAAGATGAGCTCTGTATTGTTGACCACCGTAAATTATTAATAAAAATATCAACCCATATTTTTTCCTAATGTTTGCTCAACTTTTATCAAATTATTTATGAATGATACTAAAATCACCGTTGAATACCGTTAAAAATCTGATAGAACATCTTCATCATTTCAAGCGACAAACAGTTATTTTTAAAATTAGGAATGAATTTAACAAAAATGTCTTTTTGTTATTGACAAGGATAATGCTAATTTTTTGAAAGATTGGAAGACTATGATGGAACATGTAAGCCAGTTAATTTCATGCCAGATGAAACGACCTCTATTTTCCCCCTAAATGTCGGACTGGTAAACGGTAGAGGTTGGTACATTGATAGATCTTCAGTTTTTTTAATTTTTAGTTTAAAACATCTAAATATTCGTGTGAATTTATAATATATGGAAAAAACCTATTTTTTGATTGTAGAAATTCATAAATAAAATGAAACCTTTGTTATTAGGACGAAGATACACAGAGAGTGATATTGAAAATGGCGAGAAACCATTCATTCCACTGGAAACGTTTACAGTACAACAAATGGGAACATATAGATTCAGAATTATGAACGTTGGATTCGCACAGCCTTTTGAAATTTCTTTTGAAGCTGTACGTAATTTAAAACCTAATATTGGCTTATTTTTACAAAGTTTTAACATCAATTAATGAGTTACTGTAAATAGTTGCTCATTGGTAATATATTTTCATGTAGACATTGTTTTGTATTAAGCTAACGTTTTATATTGGGAATCACCGATGTCAAAGTAATTTGCAAAGACAAACTGTTGTCAGTGTTACAGAAATGGTTTTTCCATATTGTGCATGTTTGTTTTAAATACAGTTAAAAATTCCAAAAAATGAGAACTACTTGCAAACACTTAGCGCATGATTGTTACCAAAAAGTGGTTCGACGATTTGTTTCTATTAAAACCGTGTTAAAAGTCAATACATGTTTGATAAAGTTCGATGATTAACACAAATTAATTAATAATAAATCATGTATGTAAACATTAAATGCAAAAAATAAACGTTTATCCTAGAGGTGATTATTTTTTCTACAAAAAATTAAACACGTGCTTTTGATTATGGTGAGTTTACGTAAAGTTAACTGTTAGCTTTTCCTTGCAACATACCATGTATCAGAAGTATTTCTTTTCAAAACATTTAATGATAATATATCTTGATTCTAGCACACGATTTACGTGGTTTCAATGGACGGAAATGACGTCGAGGACCAGAAATGTGACGCTGTTGTTATAAGTCCTGGCGAGACTGTTGACATCAAACTGACGGCGAAACGTCGACCGAACAATTATTATATAAACATCAAAACAATACCAACAAAGACACTTTGGGTATTGTTTCTATAGCATATAAATATTTTAATACACGCAATTTTTTCTATAAAAAGTATTCAAAATGACGTCTATTATCAAAATGCATTCGTTGTAAACCAATATGCGAATAATACTGATTAGTAATAACTGGGGTTTGCATTCATTTTTTAACAAATCTTATTCATTAGTTAAAAACCAATATGCGAATAATACTAATTAATGATATATTGTAACTGGGTTTTGCGTTCATTTTATAACGAATTTTATTTCCATGGTTTTAACGTTCTTGTTTTATGATATAACAAAAACAAACAAACAAACAAACAAACAAACAAACAAAAACCAGACAAACAAAAACAAGTAAAAATTAAATGGATTTGCCTAAAACAATAAGAAAAAAAGTAATTTTTAAACCTTTAGCTATTTCAGAGTTTTTAAAGTTGTTTGGCTTTAATTTATTCTTCAAGGGACCAATAACGAGACCTCAGCTTACCCGAGCTGTTCTCAATTACAAGGGTGTTAACAAGTTTCGTCGACCAGTGTCTGTACCTAGACTTTGTACCCAACAGAATCCTTGCTATGTGGTGAACCAAATCTATGGGTAAGTCAAGTACATTGTACATATGTAATCGTTTTAAGGACACACGAGACGTTCCTCAATTTTATATAATTTTCCTTGATATATTATACATTTATTGCATGATTGTGAGGGAAATGTGAAGATTTATTCCCCCATGGAAAATCATATTTCCCGAGGGCAACGCCCGAGGGAAATAAGATTTTTCTGGGGGAATAAATCTTCATATTTCCCTCACTTCAAATTCTAAATCTTCATATTTCCCTCACAATCATGCGATTAATTGTTTATTATTGTTAGGAAATAATAGAAAAAATGGAAGATAGGTCGCGTCTGACCTTAATGAATGACAATAAGTTTTGTTTTTCATAGACGCAAATTGGCAAAAGGCACTTACTGTTGGCTGCCATGTTGTATGTCAACATGCCCAGATTCCTTTGTTAATCAATCAATTTTGACTTGTGTTTTGATTTTTTAGGGTCTAGGGGTCAGTTTATATGAAACCATATGTTGTTGTTCAAAAAATCTTATGTGTCGGAAAGTTTTAATTTATTATGTTTGAAATCATAATATTGCCTATTTTCTAAGACGAAATGTGTGTAAAAGTCTAAGGGTGAACAATACACGCATATAGATGCATGTATCAAAGAGCTGCTGAAATACGGTAATATTAAAAAAAATGCTTCAAACTTAACAAAAAAGGAGGTGACAAAAGCTATGTTGGATGTTAAAATACACATCAGTGAAAAATACATTTGTCAACCTTAAACACCCCCCCCCCTCCAAAAAAAAAAATAATCAAAAGTCATGAGTTCTTATTATTGTTTTGATTATAATCGGAAATAGAAGTATAGCAATTCTATATTCATCACTTTCCTTTCTTCAGTTTGTTTTAGCATATACTAATTTTCTATCTTTAAAGCAAGGCTCCTATAGACAGCAATGTCGTGATAATACCTTTGACAAAGTTAAAGTCAACTCATAATTCACTTACCCGATTTCCGGTGCCACTTGACAACGACCAGTCGCATCTACAAGAATTTTTTCTTAATTTTCATCTCCTTCGTATGTATAAATTTGAGTCAAGTATGAGATGATTTTTTTTTATATTCTAGCTTTCAATATGCACAAGATAAAGTATCACCCGTTAATTATTTTAACTGAAAGATTAAGTACCCATGTACTGTGCCAAAGAAATTTGAAATCACAGTTTTATCTAATTAACAGTTCCCTTTATATTTATGAAAAGAATAGAATTTATTGAAATTTACAAAATGGTTAAATAGATTGGGGATAACATGTCTCGGTAAGCATGCTTTTGATGATTATATATTTGCGGTTGTAGGGGGATACCCAGCAATTAATGGAAGACGATTCATGTATCCAACTTCTGCTTTGCAAGTATGATTATTTTACTCAACCCTTTTGTCAAAGATATTAGTACCATTTGAATTGTATATCATGGAAATACACATATAAAGCACGCATACAAATTTAAAAAAATACTATTTGATTAATACATAAAGAAGAAATTTGTTAATATGATTTATTTAGGCGTGTTTTTATTAACATTAAACAAGTAGGGGTTTGTTTGATTTTAAATGAAACAAAATAATACAAACCTACTTGCATGTTAATACATCAATATTCTGCAATGTTTACTGATTTAAAAGGGTCAGAACAACCTCTATGCCATTACGCAATGCAAACCCCCGAGATGCACATCTGAAAAATGTAGATGTACCCATATGATAAAGTTAGAAATTGGAAACGTTATTCAGTTCGTCTTTTTCACTCAAGGTAAGAAAAAATTAAAATCTTTCCAACAAAGTAAACCCCTTTTTGCAAAGCAATTTACGGTTTAAGATTATTATTTAAAAATTTGCACTTTAAGAAGCATTAAAAAATATATTAACCAACTTTAAAATTAAATAGCAGGTAATTTGTCTTCTTATTTCTCCATACCATGATGATTGTTCAAGGGTTAAAAGCAGCACACCCCGTCCATTTTCATGGTCACCAATTCCACGTGGTAAAAATTGGATTTCCCGAATATGACTCCGTTACTGGAAACGCGACAACACCGAATTCGGATATCCGTTGTCTTAACGATGACTGTACTGAAGCAACATGGGCGAATCCAAGATGGCGTTATAATGTTCCCGGTCTGAATTTATGGAATCCTCCAATAAAGGACACAGTAAATGTCCCCTGGGGAGGCTATGTGGTCGTTAGAATCGTCGCTGATAACCCAGGTATAGTTGATTTGAATTGATAAATAATAAAAATAAAATCGTTTTTATTTATTATTAAGTAAAGCATAACGTTATACACTCATTGTTAAAAATTTTCCATTTGAAAAAATAATTTTTCTAACATTACCACCAAGTTTAACGTGAACTTAGCGGCTACATTACGATAACTCAGATTACCATTTTGACGTAAAACCAACTATCTTAAAAGTAACGTCAAGATTTACATGACGTAAAATTTTCCAACCAAAAAAAAAATGTAATCGATGGATCGTTTGACTTAATTCACATTTTATTCTTTTTTGAATAGTTTCTTAAAGATTAATAAAAAACGAATGATGAGATAAATAGTAACATTAATTTCTAATATAATTAGCAGACACAAATGAAATGTAGTTTTTTAAAAAGAAATTTCATACAAATGACAGTTTAAAATCATAAAATTTTACATTTTATAGTTCGGGCAAGGCAAAATTATTTAAAATAAATGAGAAATACTTTAGCACATGTAACCAAATGGCATGAAACTTTAGTGAAATTTTTAACGATAAAAAAATATATATGTCGCAAACCTTAATCTTTAACAATAGGGAGTGAATGTTTTGAACAAAATACAATACCAGGTGTATATTAAAAAGCATCTTGCAAATATACTGAAATAAATTTATGATAAAAATAAGTATTGCATATTTAAGTGACTTTAGTACGTAAGGCAGTCAAACCTGAAAGTAATATAACTAGCATTTTTGGACAATTGATGAGATTAAAAAACAGTGTGTGCAGTGAGCGTTTGATTTGCTTTTACCTCTACTGATAAAATACTTGTAGATCATATGTAGGAGACGGAAATTTGATCCGCCATTGAAGTTAATCAAAATGTAGTTTTTCATAAATCAACCGGTTATTGATCTCACAGGTTACTGGCTTCTTCACTGTCACCTTGGTTACCACCAATCACAAGGGATGTCTTTGGTTCTACAAGAGGGGGATCCCGTCGACATGGTAGAACCGCCCACCAGTTTCCCAACATGCAACAGTTTCCGAACCTCTACAAAGGCGGTTCAATCAGCGATCAACAAGCAAAAAGAGATTCTAGAGAGAAAAAGTAAGATGACTTATTTGTAAAACAAAAAAAGCACTTGTAAATCATCTTCATCAAGACGAAAATTTGCAACTCTTAACGGTCTCCAAAATTCATTTTAGAGCTTAAAGTTGAACACCGCTCGTAAATAGGCACCGTCACACAGGTACCTGGTATATAAGCCCTTCGATTTCGTTACACCCGATTGCAAATCTGAAACTCGTGGCCGACGTGTAGTGTTACTTTCGTTGTCTTTGGATTTTTATGCATTTAATTCTTATTTATGTGCATTTTATGTTTGTAAATAATGCATTGACCAGTTCATTTGATGTTAGTACTCTCCTAGTTTTAAAAAGTGCGTAAAACTTGATAATTGCATCGCGACCGAGTAACACGGAGAGGCAAGATGTACGTCCACACAGGTGAGACCTCTACAGCGATATACTTTGAACTGTTAAGAGGTCTGTGGCTTATATATGGGTGTAGGGAGAGCGGTGCTGAAAGAGAAATATGGCGGACAGTGCCTATTTACGAGCGGTGTTCAGCACATAAATAAAATTTAGCAGTGTGATTATCTTATTATAAAATGGCGGTAAACAAAATGACGTCATACTTTCGGTACCTAGCTTCCGCCCAACCATTTCATTAAAAATGTAGCATCAAAAGTATAATAAAATAAAGCATAGAAAAACAACATTTGAAGCACAGTTTCTTAATACAGTAATACAGAAAAAGACGAACTGTATTTAAACACTCTCGCTAAAGTCATACCTGAGCGCTCACCCAGGTAACACGGTGAACAATAGCTAAGGTGATTTTATGGCACAATTTAAAACCACTAACAGCGAATAGGTACGCAGAACGGTCCAATTTCCGTGTCTTTTTCACAATGTTACTTAGAAATGTGCCACATAGGCTTCATTAACGCTGCCTCCCCCCCCCTCCCCCACACACACACATACACACACATGCTTCTAACTCTTTGGACAGCTCTGCCGGGTATGACCTAGCACCTATTGATAAGGTCGGATAAGCTTGTGGCAAGGAATTATAGGTAAAACTCTATGGGGTGTGTTCGATTTAACAGTGATTGTCACAAACATATAATATAATATCAGCATCTGATTGTCCCACCTTCTACAAATATAAATCGATTTTTTTTTTCAACAAATCCTTGTGGATTTTTTTAACATTTATGCTAATTTTAAATTGATAATTTGAAAACAAGAGAAAATTAATTTAATACTTTCCGAACAGCCCATGTATATGTTGTTTAATGTATTATAAAATATATTGTTTATTGTGGTCCTTTGGGTTCATGGAGAAAAAAAACCTATTTAGTAGCAAATCTTATTTCAAATATGAAAACAAATCTTTCAAAGAAAACGAAGCTATAAATAACATAAAATGTTTGATGAATCTTAAATCTCCAACCATTGTGTAACTTAAAGGGACCAGAGATTATCATTACTATTTAGTACTGGTGATTATGTGTTTATGGTTCTTGAAGATTACTTATAGCTACAGTTCTAGAGTCATACTTTGACAACAATGTTTAAATGGGTGATATATGGCAAATTCTCATTTAGCTTTGTTAACTTTTGCTCTCTGAATTTAAAACAAATATTAAACGAATTTGAATTCTCGGGACGTTATGTGCAGTGGTAATAAAATTGTCTTTGATATTTTTAGAAAAAGGGTTCAATAAAAGTCAGCCAAACCCAAAAAGGACTTTGCAAGATGATAAAACAGTTACAAGCTTCTTCCACCAAGCAGAAAACCATTGGCTAGAAAAAAGTAAATCTGGAGCTTTAAGAATTTGATCTTGATTTTTTTTATGATTTCATGTTTTTCATTCAAATCATTTACTGCTATAAATTTACATAGGACATGTATTCAAATTATGATACAAATTTCAGTCATTTTTCTACTTTTTCCGGAAAAAATAAAGTTAACGTTCATGTCCATAAAACTCATCTTCCCAAGTCAATAATTCTGAATAGCGGAGCGGAATACAAATCATTGACTTGGGAATATGAGTAATATTGATTCTTTGAAATATGGTGAAATCTATTTTTATTTGTCATGTATGAACGAATGTCAAATTTTCATAAATAGGTTAAACTCTAGTGATCTAAATTGCAGGTAGAAACTTTCAAGTTCCGCGAGAAGTTTCAACTAATACTGCTAGCCCCAGCTAGGTAATACTTAGTCTCCCTTTTTAAAAAAAAATGAAATATATATATTTGGATTCTCCCTCTTGTCAAATTATCTGTAGTACAAATCGTAAAACATGATTCTCAGGGACCATTGCCATTTTGCCGCTATTATAGATAAACCAAATGATGAAGTAAACAAAGTTTTAATTGATAGATTTTTTTAATGAATTTTACTCCTGAAACTTTACCCAGGACTTCCCAGCAAACCCTTTAAGTAATAATGCGTCCAAACAAAATACAATGAAATATAATTTACCACAAAAGGGTTACGACAAATATTTTATATTTATATTATAAACTTAAATATTAAGGGGCTTTCAAATAAACGGAGTAAAATGGATCTTATAACTCTGACTGATAATAAAACAACCTAAATGTACACTGTCCGATCGTTAAAGATTAGATAAGACAAACATTGGATTTGCAATAAAAGACAACCTTAATGACCATTGGATAAAAAAGTAAACCGACGAAATAAAAGTAGTGAATAAGAATTCTGTGCAGTACCTCTTCTGAATCTTAGATACATGTACATGTTTCTTCTTACTGTGCAAATATATATTTAAATGTATTTTTATTGTATCTGATTTCACATTATAATTAGATCTCATTGGTTAAAGAAACTGTAAAAGATTACTTTAACCTCACTGTATTGTTGTTGTAATAATCACTAGTGACTTTTCAAGCCAATATATTATTCTTATGGTGGATACATTGTAAGTCTAAAGAATGACATGATATTTTATTGCAGAGTCTATTTATTTCTTTTGAATCGAGTCATGCAAACAAACTAGATCACTCACACAACCTGCAGAAAAGATTATTCAAATGACAAACCCTCTAACATCATAATTTAAAATAAATTCGATGTGCAATTCTAAGATGTACTTTTGTTTTCTTAAGAAACATTTAATTTGTCATATTTAATTATTGTAAGCAATATAAGAATCCTGTTTACAGATATCTGGCCAGAAATACGATCTAATGAACCTTCTGGGCTACAAATTAGTTCTGTAAGGATCAATGGCGGTTCTTTCCCACAGTTACCTAGTATAACTAGTAATGGATTACCAACTTTTAATTTGCCTAGTAGGAGCATTCCGGACACTTCGTTCGGTAGGTAATCGAATGTCAATGATATAACTTGACAACAGTGCAACAACTTGATCTTGAAAGTATATAAATACCCGTTCCTAATTTGTAAAAATCAAAATATAATTATTCAAGTGATTGATGGAAAATAAACCATGGCTCAGTTTGAAAAAAAAATGGAAACTTATTTTTAATTCTGTTTACAGATATTTGGCCGCAGACACAATCTAGGGAATCTTCTGGGCTCCGTTCAAATAGGATCGATGCTGGTTCCTTCCCACTATTACCTGAACCAAGGACAAATAGTGAAATACCAACTTTACCTTTGCCGGGTAGAAGCAATCCAGACACCTCCTTTGGTTCGTATGATTTTTACTCTCATAGTAAGACTTTTATTTAAACACATATGTTTGATTTAAAGAGCAATCTTTAAATTCTCAAATTAAAATGGAAGCTTTGTCAAAGTATATATTCTACATATTAAAATTTGTTATTAAAGCACTTAGGTTCCACTTGTAAAAATGTGAAAACACTAATTTGTTTCTAGATAAAATATATAGATAACAATTTTAGCTGTTTTTATGTAAGATATTGGAAGCATTAACTTAAACTTAAAATAGAAATAATTTACATCGGCGATAACATGCATACCAAAAAAAAAAATAAAAAAATAAAAAAATTCAAAATTAAGCTTATTAGTAATTCATGTATTTCAGGCATTTCAAATGTTTTAATAGAATTATTCTGTTCAAAACTAAATAATTTTACACATCTACGTGCATATGAATAAAAAAAATAATTGATATATTCTAGACATATCGACGATAAAAAGAACAACATATAATAATTCAATTTGGCTACATGTAAGAGGAAATATACATGTACTATATATCTCCCTTACTCTGCTTACCTATTTATCCGTATGTATTCTAACTGAACTATTTTTTAAAGATGTTTCAGAATCGTGTTTATTGTTTCATTACGCGAACCATCACCCCGTGCGTATGATATATTTCTAGTATCTTCTTATTCATCTACAAAGTATATTGTTATCATAATTTATTATCTCGAGACATTTCGATGTATATGTATTGGTATTGTCGTTTGTACATATATCACGTGAATACGACTTAATATCTCGTACTTATAAAATACAAAGTAAATCAGTTGGCAGCAACACACTTTCCTATGGCTTTTTAAAAAATTAAAAAAAGATAAAAAGATTTCGGAAGCACTTAACGTCCTTGAGCTTTTGGTTTGAAATAAAAAATAAATAAACACAATTTATAGATAGTCGATTTTGAAGTGAATAAATTATAGTAAATAATATCAATAGTAAAAAACTAAACTAACGTCACGTATCTTATCATTCCAATTTTGCCTTCAAACTTCAAAAAATGAAAAAGGAAATTGTCTCCTTTTTATGCTTATTTTGTGAATAAATTTTTAAAATTACGAAATAGGATTTCAAAAAGCTTACAACATTCAAATTAAATTGAATTTTCAGAGATTGTCAGTTTTTAGAGCTTTGTAAGGATGCGCTTCGTTTATTTTTTATTTCATTTTTTTAATGTTAAATAAAAAAAAAATATATCAATGAGCTAACTCCATAGTAACGATGCCTTTCACCGACGAGCTGAAAGCAAAGTAAAAGGTTTTGAATACGTTTAAACATTTACTGTTTAATCAAAGTTCAATCAATGTTTCAGACTCTTGGAACAGTGGACTTGTAGATAGTGTGTACAGTTCTACTGTGTTTGGTAACACGGATGTGCCTGTTGATGTACCACAGATTCGAGCCATTAACCCATTCGGCACTTCTGCTGCTTTACCAGCGAGCTCAAGGAACAGTGATATAAGCCGTCGATTTAGTAAGATTTTTTTTTCTACATTTTTAATCTCAAAGGTATCGAGAACTTTGTTAATTTTTTAACTTGTGATGCAATGAAATTTCAGTGAAAGTGCATTGCTTGCAATCAAAATTGTTTTGCATATGTAGCTTAAGAGGGCTCGAAGGTCGTGGCCATCTTAAGACTTTTTAGCTCACCTGAGCTGAAAGCTCAAGTTAGCTCTTCTGATCATATTTTGTTTGTCGTCTGTCTGTCTGTTTGTCCGTCTGTCCGTACGTCCGTCTGTCCGTAAACTTTTCATATTTTCAACATCTTCCCAAGAACTACTGGGCCAATTTCAACCAAACTTGGCACAAGAGACCCTTAGGCAAAGAGGATTCAAAGTTGTGAAAATTAAGGACCACGTCTGTTTTCTAAGGGAGATAATTAGGAATTATTGAAAATTTTTCAGAAATTTTCAATAATCTTCTTCTCAAGAACCATTTGACCAGGAAAGCTGAAACTTGTGTGGATGCATCCTCAGGTAGTGTAGATTCAAAGTTGTGAAAATCATGACCCCTGGGGTAGGGTGGGACCACAATGGGGGTGTCGAAATTTTACATAGGAATATATAGAGTAAATCTGTAAAAATCTTCTTCTCAGAAACTAATCATCCAGGAAAGTTGAAACTTGTGTAGATGCATCCTCGTATTGTGTAGATTCACAGTTGTGAAAATCATGACCCCCGGGGGTAGGGTGGGGCCACAATGTGTGGTGGGGGTGTCAAATTTCTACATAGGAATATATAGAGTAAATCTTTAAAAATCTTCTTCTCATAAACTAATCTTTCAAGAAAGCTGAAACTTGTGTGAAAGCATCCTCAGATAGTGTAGATTCAAAGTTGTGAAAATCATGGTCCCTAGGGGTAGGTTAAAGCCACAATGGGGGGTCGAAATTTTATATAGGAATATATAGAGTAAATCTTTAAAAATCTTCTTCTCATAAACTAATCTTTTAAGATAGCTGAAACTTGTGTGGAAGCGTCCTCAGATAGTGTAGATTCAATGTTATGAAAATCATGATCCCCAGGGGTGGGTTAGGGCCACAATGAGGGGGGGGGGTCGAAAATTTATATAGGAATATATAGACTAAATCTTTAAAAATATCTTCTTCTTAGAAACTAATCAGCCAGGAAAGCTAAAACTCGTGTGGAAGCATCCTCATATAAGTTTGATTCAATGTTATGAAAATCATGACCCCGAGGGTAGGGTGAGGCCACAATGGGGGGGGGGGGTCAAATTTCTACATAGTAATATATAGAGTAAATCTTAAAAAATCTTCTTCTCAGAAACTAATCAGCCAGGTGATTCTTTAAAATTGTTTAGACTTTGGCCCCTTGACGATTCTTGGGCCTCACAAGGGGTTGAGAGTTTAATGTAGGTTTATATCCCGTATATAAACAATTGTTATGATCGTTTTGAGAACTGCAATGTTCAACATGTGATATGACTATAAAATCATCCTGTTAAAAAAGGAACTAATGACAATAAACATAAGAATATCCAAGGGGAAAATGGAATTTTATTTATACTAGATCTAGATGTATTATACTACATTGTCCAGATAGTTTGTATTATGTCTCCATTAAGCTGATTTCATCATTCCTATTGTTCCTCAGGTGAGCGATGTGGCCCATGGGCCTCTTGTTTATCTTCTTGGGAAGAAGAGGTCTGTATAAAGCTATAGGAAAAATGTTCGAATTTAAAACTAAATTGTAATGTATGGAATTTTTCTTTATAATAGTTAATAGTTTAAAAAATTATATCTAACATTTTAGAAAAGATTTGATAGGCAATTTGTTGACCACTCAGTCTCTTTAAGCGTTCATATACATTAAAAACAACTATGGAAAATCGTGTTTAATTATCACAAATATTTTAAGTTCAATTTTCATTTACCTCAGTTTATAAACAAGGAAATCGTACGTTGACCATGTACCAACAATGAGACGGTATTCATTCATATCTTTCTACGAAAAATTGTACTGTAGATTTATTTTTTTCTATTGCCGCTACATTATTAGCAGTTATTAGCAATTATAAACATTATTATAATATGAGTTGAGTTGAACATATTTTATTGACTAATAATGTCAAAAGGATTGGACACAAGTTCCAAAAACTTAGAGAGTCCTCTCCTTGTTGTACATAATATATTACAATGCCATACAATGCCAGTTAACATTTATAATAGGTATAGTACACTTAATGAAATAGAAATAAATCACTAGTGTTGAATGCTGTAATACTGTAATACTGTGCAAATCTAAAATTAGAATTAGGATGGATAAGAAAGTTATGCAATTACATTTAAAACTTAGGTAAATCTTCCACGCTTTTGTATAAATGTATGAACTTCTTTAAATATTTTAACATTTTCATCATAAGATAAAGTTTTGTCTCCCCAAAGTATCAAATGTACATCAATTATATTCAAAAAGTTCAACGATAAAAGATTATACATAAATGATTGTCTTAATAATGAATATTTTTTACAAACGAAGAACAAATGCTGTGCATCTTCTAAACTTCCACATGAACACATTGGGTTGGCTATTATATTACATCGATGAAGATCATAATTGAGAACACAATTATGCCTTAATTTCGTATGAATGATATTTAAAAATCTTTTACCAAAAGAGAAATACTTAGGAGGCTTTGTATAATCGCTCTGTAGTGTTTTCTTAAAAATACTTACTGAAGTAGCTTCCCTGGTATTAGTACTCAGACTATTCCACTTACGAATAGTGTCTGGAAAAAATGACTTGTTAAAAACTTCTAATCTACATCTAGGCAAAGAATAGTTTGAGGAGTTTCTAGTATTATAGTTGGAAGTGACATTTCTAATTACAGGAGTTATATCTTTTAGATAAGAAGGAACAAGATTATTGTGAATTTTGAACATAGTAGATAATTTAAAGCGGTCTCGTCTCTTTATTAATGGTTCCCATCCTCTTTCCAAATATAGAGAATTTCTTGAAGTAATGACTGAAAGACCTGAAACTATTCTTGCTGCATATAATATTTGAAATACTGTAAGACAATTGGTCCACCGCGCAAAAGTCTCCCCGTCTGCTTCTTGTTAATAACCAAGTCCAATTCCAGTGAAACTTTACACAATTTTATTTACGTGTCGTATAGTGGTATCAATTCCAATCTCATCTCTAACAAATTGACATGCATATATATACCCTTTTGGCTAGGATGGACAGTTTCGGTTACTCATGACCATCTGCGCTGATCATGAGTGAAGATTTGGTGATTTAATTCGAAAGCAGTATTTTAGTTCTAAATACAGTATCAAAACTGTCAAACTGTCCATCAAAGCGTCGAGGGATACGGGATTACAGTCTCCCGCATCAGTACATAACATGAGTAAAAACATGAGTACATGTCAAAGGTTATCATAAAACATGTAGTTCGTGACAAGCATACATAGCAAAGCATCCATATAGTCTACAATTATGGTAAATATAGCACTATGGTCCCATACCTGGACATATGAGATCATTCTACTGCGCAATTAAAATTAATCTGTACTTTCCGAAGGAAATTTTCCAAATAATGATTAATAGGTTAAATTCATAATAATTGCACAGTTATACATAATTGCTTGCGTGTTCATATAAATAACTTTTATCAAGGTCACTACATAGTCATCTGTTTACAATACACTACGTAATAAACATGCTACACGTACATGTGAACGCTTTTCAGAACTGCCTGTCTTGTAGTGTTAATTGTTGTTTTTTTTCTCCGACCAAATCTGCAATTTGTTTCATTTAAGTCACAAAAAAAAAATTATGAAATTATGTCGATATTTAAACTTCGAAGCACAAAAATATGTCATTTATTTGTTTGCATTCATTTAACAGAGTGCGAAACTGAAAATATGTTTTCTCTAAATAACTTATTTTCAACCAACTAATATCATTACCTATATTTTAAATAATATATTTATTTTGTGAACTAATGAATATATTTTGCAAAACTCAGAGGATTTAATGATACAAATATCGATTTTTATTATTCAGTACTTTCTATGTACATTCTTTATAAAAAGTTAGCTCGTTCCCAAGATTTTTTGTTTTTACAAATTCATCATGCATATCCGTTAATTTAATTCTAAATTCCAATATATACCTTTTTTCCCAAGACATGGGTGTTACATGATAGTTTGGCGGTACACTGGGTGATTTGCACCTTCCAAAAGATTTAAACACAAATCAACTACATAAATTCGAAAACTCATTATAAGCTCACTGAATAACCAAAAACATTTTTTTAAAGCAATTAACCTAATAAGATAATGATAAGATTGTACATACTAACGTTGGGGTTCTGTTAATGGATATAAATGTTGTTGCATGAATAATTCACATACATGTATTACGTTACTCAGAATTCACTACATGTAATGATATTTGTTTTATAGATCCACCGACAAGTACAGGAAACATTTTCGGCGTGGGAGACAGCACTGCAATAACAACGAATGGCAATCTCATTTCTGATACAACAATTTCCAAACCATTTACCGCACTAACGAATAATGATCCATTTTCTTCCTTTAGAAGTTTTGCGCCTGCGGAAAGCGTAACTGATAATTCTATCTCTGGGTCATCAAATACTGATCCATTTTTTTCATTTAGAAGCATTGACAATACGGAGAGCTTTACTGATAACTCTATCCTTGGGACATCAAGTACTGAACCATTTGTTGGATTTACAGAAAAAAATCCGTTCGCTGATGCAACAAATAATGTTCAATTTGTTGATACTACAATAAATGACCAATCTGCTGACACAACCAGTAATAATCCATTTGCTGATACCAGTAATATTCCGTTTACTGAAACAGCAAGTAATGTTCCGTTTGGTGATACAACAAGCAATTTTCAATTTAATGATATAACAAGCAATCTTCCATCTGTTGATACAGCAAGTAGTAATCCTTTCGGTGATACAACAAGCAATATTCCATTTTCTGGAATAACAAGTAATGAGCCGTTCTTTGAATCGACAAGTAATATTCCTATCACTGATACATCAAGTGATGCACCTTTTGGACAACTTACCAGCTTTTATGATTCTGCTGGGAGCACAGACCCTGTTCGTAAGTTTCGTATCTGATTTAAAAAAATTCATTTGAGTTGGATGATTATAATCTAGAATCGTTCTAAATGATGTAAATTTTCCACAATTAACGGATGCATCGTGTTATTATTGTATTAAAAAAACTTTGAATAGCTTAAATTTAAATAGTTTATACAATTTTATTGTCCCCCGCCGCAACGCGGAGCGGGGACATAGAAATGCCGGGCGTCCGTCCGTGGGTCCGTGGGTCCGTGTGTCCGTGCGTCCGTCCGTCACACTTTTTTGTAAGCGCTCTCATGCCTACAAATTTTGACAGATTTTCATTACATTTATACCAAATGTTTATACACCTATTACCTTGGTCAAGTTCGAAAATCAGCATTGGTCGATACTTTTTG
>WFKH01002636.1:16487528-16523535 GCA_016163765.1 Magallana hongkongensis | reverse complement strand
CTCTCTCTCTCTCTCTCTCTCTCTCTCTCTCTCTCTCTCTCTCTCTCAAGCTTTGATTAATTCCTATTTGGGTTTTTTCCACATTACAGAAGTCTGGAAACTCGAAAAAAGGGAACTATCATTGCCCTATGTAAAAACTTATCGGCACAAAAACTGCTTTGTCTCCAAAATAACACCCACTCCCTTTTTTATGCAAATATACAGTTGAGAAGACATCAATCAAAATAAGATTGACCCGCTTTTTCTTAAAAAAAAAAAAGACATCATTTAGCATTTTAACATTATCCATTATTATTTAGTTATGATGTATTTATCTAATCAGCAAAAATTGTTATTTCATTATTGCACAACGTTAACATTCATAATAATTAAGAATTCATCTAAAATTGAATCAATAAATCAGAGACCCTTTTTTATGTGCGGATTTTTCTGTATGAAAAAAAAGTATACCGGTATTAGTCAAACTGGCGCTCCACTTTAAAAATGATGCCCGTTTAAAGCATGCTTCGTACATCTATAACGCATCTGGATCATTTTATCAAACTTAGATTCAATAGGACTTATATTTACTTAAGAGTGGACCTGCTTAAAATACCCTTTAATTCTTAAATTGTTTATTCTTACAAATTAGGACCACTTTAAAACTATGTTCATTTATCTAGAATATATAAATAAAAGTCAGCATTCAAAGCTTGACACTGGTATGATGTATCCCATGTGCATCATTCAACCACTTTCAATTAACCCTCCCCCTCCCCCCTTCCCCCACCACCACCATAATGAATGAAATATTCGCGGTTGCCAACTGTCAGCTGCCAACTGCTTACTGTCAGCTGCTTACTTCCTACTGCCTATTGCTAGTTATTTACTGCTGAGTACTACATGTAGCGCGGGGTTATTACTTCACTTCTGCTCATATGCATGCGAAAAGGCAATATTAAAACAGCTGTATTGCGCATTTAAAACGCTATTGAGAATATGGTGATAGAGACCACAAAACTGTGTACTCAAAAACAAGGTGTAGCCTCCTATGAACATTTTTTTTTTACCGGCAACCAGAAGGCTTTGCTAATTATGTATTTTTCTGCGATGCTAGCTCCATTCATACCCGCATGAAACAAATAAGAAAGCATTTTATAGTTTAAATAAATTTAAAGCATGCTTTCCGAATGATTTTGAATATACATGTATATTCCAGTTACATGTACGGTCATGTAAAACTTCTACTAGCGTGAAGACTTTACATTTGTTCGTTTGTAACATGTCAGATCTGACTTACTTCTGTTAATGCATTAATACAGATAGAAAACATGCAACAGTGGCAGGTTTTGATTAACTCACAAAAACAATCAAGCTTCAAAACTTGCATTGTCCAAAGGAATTATATAAAAGGACTGAAGAATAAAATCTAAAAGTATTTATGCCAGAGTAAGATACCGGTAGGTTAAATTACTTTCAGCAAGACTGAAGCAGTATGGTGCTGGTAGTAATCAGTGAACAGTTGGCTGTAGTATATGGAATTTTATAGAAAGATGTGTGAATGGTTGTGCAAATAAATGTTAATATAGACATAAAAGTCTGTTGTTATATAATCAACTTGATTGCAGTTGCTGTTATTTATGTGTGATCTCTCTCTCTCTCTCTCTCTCTCTCTCTCTCTCTCTCATACAAACATACATTGTAAGTACCGGTATATAATCAACCAAAATTAAACCCTCAACTTCAACCATCACTCCTCCCCCTCCTTAAAAAAAAGAAAATATTCATAGATGTATTTATTTAGAAAAAAAATTGAAAAATAGGAAAAATATAACAAAAAATTGTTAGATCTATTTGACAGTGTAGATTCATTTATAATGACATAATGACAAACTTGCAGAAGCAAAGTCATAAACACACAACACTTATTAATCAAATAAAAAAGACAAAAACCACTGAAAAGCTCGAAAATCACATTATGCGATGGTGTTTCACCATTAAGGAATGTATAATGAAAAAAATATTTATTTTTAGAAAATGATTTAAAAAAAAAAACGAATAAAAATGGGTTACTTGTTAACAATATTAATCAAGTAATTAGAAAACTTTGGACTATATAACATTTAATTTAACTGAATATTATATATAAACATGAACAATACGTGACGTATATTTTCTTTCCATCTATATATCAGTACATATCAGTACATATACATGTAACTTGTACATTATTCACATAATTTTGTTCTGTAAAGTCAACATATCTTAATATAATCTCGTAAAACATATACATGTACATGTACAATTGCTGTCAGAGCATTACTAAATATTGCATCAAATGGATTTCTTGTAAACAATCTATCAAAAAAATGAAAATAATTATTTAAAAAATTTCATAAAAAGTAAAATACAAGTAATTCTAGTATCAAATCCAAATATTTCATTATTAGATTTGAAATTAATCTAATAGGAAATCTACATTCGAAAAATGCTAGTACATGAAACTATAAAGGGAGATAACTTGATCCTACAATCATGTAAATAAGTCATGACACAAATGCTGTTTTGTGATCAAATAATAATTTTGTTCCAAATTCTGCCTAATGAGACGAAATTCTTATTCCCTACCTTGACCTTAATAATTAGTTTGTCAGTATTTAATATAATATTGGTAATTTTTTTGAATCTGCAAACAAAGCAATGTTGGCATTAAATAACATTCTTCTTAATCAAACTTATACAAAATCAAAAAAGTATCCAATTTTAAAATCTAACCTACCCCCCACACACACATACTAAGTAAACTTAATTTAACTTCTCCTCTCCCATATACACTGTACTAATTATATCTAACCCCCCCCCCCCCCCCCCCCCCCCCCCCCCATATACTAATCAAATTTAACTTCTCTATTCCCTCCATAGAGTAATTATATGTAAATGTAACTTCTCCATTCCCCCGTATACTAAATAAATCTAATTTCTCCCCACCCCACTCCTTCCCCCCCCCCCCCCCCCCCCCCCCCCCACAAATTTTTATAATTTATTTCCCCCCCCCCCCCCCCCCCCTTCCCCCAAGTGTAATGGTGTAATTTCAGTCTTGATTCATCACTGAAGCCTAATTTTCAAGCCCCAAGCCCACAGGCAGGGCATCTGTCGGATGTTGAGGGATGGAAACACGACCCTCAGTCCCGCGGATTCCAGAGAAAATTTCATCACGGCTTCGGATCCCAGCAAGGTCACGTTGGAGACGGGAATATCCTTGAGCGCTCCCAGCATAACCTCGTTATCGACTGGCCAGTCCAGAAGCAGAGAGTAGATGGTGCTCTTGTCCTTCTTTGATGCTGTGTACCTTTCAAGAAAATAAAAACTTTTACACAAAGAATATTCAATACTGTAGATTTCTAACTAAACAAGAGGAATTAATACCCGTGTAAAATCACGAGAAGCTACTCTTGCCGATTCTAAAATCTCACTTCTATTTTTTATAGTTGTATACTTTAATATGTAAAATATCAACAAATGATATACTACTCTCTTTCTCTCTCTCTCTCTCTGGTAATTTTCAATCATTTTCTGTTCTGTAACCTACCAGACCCTGTTAGACACGGTATCGTTCTGGTGGATCCATGGTGTGGTCTTATAAATAGCCTCTCCATTCACCTTAAGCCAGGAGCCCAACTGTCCGAACCTCTCCTCGTAGATTGGTGCCAGGGTCCCCCAAGAAGTGGGTCCAACATTGATCAAAATGTTTCCACCAAAACTGTTCACAAATACAATTGAGTAGATTAATATTTTTTAAAATTCTTATTTTATTTTTTAATTTACTGTAGATTCCTTATGAAACACGAGGAATTTACATCCATATTAAATTTGCCAGAAGCAACCGTTACAAAATTAAAAATCTTGGTTTTATTTTTGTGGCACTTGTGAACTTTATAAATCATACAAAAATTATTTGCTCGCAAATTGACACAAAATGGTGGAATCGTGGAATTAAGTACTTACGTAACATAAGGAATCTACAGAAAATGTTTTTTTTAGAAAATTTACATCTTCTTGCAAGAGAATCTTTAAATAATTCCAAATTCTCAAATTTGACATTACAGATCTGAGAGATCTGACAACAACCCAAATTAGAGGGTCATGTTCCGTGATATCACAATATCACTTATAGAAAAGAGTAACTTGCCATCTGATTGGTTAAGGTGGTATGGGACATCTGTCAATATTAATAAGGATTAAAGTACATTATAATTGAAATACTTTCACTGGTTTAGAATTTTCAAATTTTACAATATTTAACCAAAAAATAGCTTTTAAAAATATTTGGAGAGGTAAAAATTGTAAAACCCCCAGCGGGATTCGAACTCATGACTTACAGATTCGTAGTAAACCTTCTAACCCACTGCGCTACACTGTTAGGTAACAATACTGGGAAAGAAACTTCGTATATAATTACACTTGGTTTTATTGTTTATTTCGATAAACAATACATCACAACATGGAAGTGTCCCATACCACCTTAAATCAAATTTCATTCTGACATCACACAACATGATCCTAAATGGGTCATTGTGAGATCTCTAGATGTGCTTCGCATTGTTGATGTAGAGATCTATAAGATGTATTGGATTGATCTAATAACTTCAATCTGATTAAAATATTTTAATCAGATTGAAGTTATCAGATCAATCCACCAATCAGAGACTGGGATGCTAAGGACGCCCGTACCTTATTGTGTAGATCACTTCCTCCAATAGTTCCTCTATTGTGTAGAAATCCCTCAGGTCAGCATTCCTTCTATAGCCCCATGACCCTTTGTCAATTGTCATAGCGTTGACCCACTTATGAGGCATAACATGCCCTAAAAAAAACAAAAAAAATGCATCCTATATTATTAACTTCTTTCATGTTATGTCTTTAAAACATAAATTTAGATCTTAAACATGCCAAAATGTACATTTATTGATGCCCTTGAATCGAATTCAAGTCACAATAGATGTACATGTATAACGTTACTACTTGTATATAATTATATTTATGCACTGTGGGACGTATTAAACTGTCCCAAGTTGTCAAGTATAACATAAAGAGAAATTAGATTCAGTTGTTATAATCTAATTTCTATTACTAAGTTTATTTATATATATACTAAGTTTAAACAATACGACTCATATTTTAAAAAAAATTATCTAATAAAGTGATTGATATTAATATGATTGTATAAAAGTTAAATGTAATGTCAAACTTTTTTGCACAGGCATTGTATTGCGATGTAGGCAAGTTAATATGTTACATCATGTACATGACTGTATACAATGTAGAAAAATTTGTTTAGCCAATCCAAAAGTCATGAGCAATAAACATTCTTGTTTTAGTTGGTACGTACCAGGATGGAAGCGGTCAGAGCAGGTCCAGACCCCTCCGTGTTTACAGAAACAGTCGGATCCCCACCGGTCATTTGTCAAGATGTAGTCCTTCACGGGGCTATAAACAGCCAACAAAAATAGGTCATCAAACACAAAAGTTAAAACAACCAGGAAAATTAGATTATAAAACAGAGTTTAATAACCAGGAAAATTAAGTCTTCAAATACGAAAGTTAAAACAGGTCATCAAACTTAAAAGGAAATATGAATTGCAATTTCATGTTAAAAAAACCCACAAATTTTCACAATAAACAATACTGTAAAAGTATTATAGAATAGCAGAAGTTGATTTGCCATCATGTTTAAGCACATTTTATCATCTATTTATTCACATATCTTTATGCAGGACATTTAGCGATGCACTTGATTTAGGGCAAGCCAAATGCTGTCAATTTTTGAAAGTTTAAGTTTGTGGGACAATTCATATCTAAATTATCCGTAATGACATGTTAGTTGTAGATGTACTTTTCATTGTTAAAAAAAATTAACTGAATTCATTATACATGTACAAGGATTGACAAACAAGATATACAATTTAAATTAATATCTCTCATTTGCATGGATGTTAGTGTGAGTGGGGTCATTGATGTGGGAGGAAGTCAGAGTACCTGGATAGTGGATAACACCCACAAGTATAAGTGGACGACCACCATACCTTTCATTGTAAAGCCAGGCCAAGAACACAGTGGCATTCCAGTACCAGCTGGGAGCCAGCCACCCAGCATCATTCCATAGCATGTCTGGCTTGTAGGTGTTGATAATCTCATGTAGTTGAGGAAATATATAGTCCTGAATCATAGAAAAGGAAATTATAAACACATCCACTTTATTTACAGGTGACATACATGTGACTTAATGATATACTGTATACAGGTAAATATTCACCCCCATTTTATTCTTGCTCCTTTCACTCTTCTAGTCATTAGGCAAAATTTAAACTGAGCAATTTAAAAAGAATTTTTAAGTACTGTGTTAATCAGAAAGAGCTAGTATTTATCATATATAAATTCCATTGTCTGGGCGATTTCCAGAAAAAGCAAAACTATTTGCAAGTGTAGACGGGCAAAAAATAGAGGTGTTGAAAACAACCAGTATACAGTATATACCCGGTATATATTGTAAGCAATCAATGGTAACATTGGTAGCCTAGATGTTTCCCAATTAAAGCTGTTATCAATTTAGCTGCAGGTCTGTAGCTCTATTGGAAATTTTGTGTTGACATGCAGTAGAGCTACTGTGCCTCACAAACAAGAAACTTGCAATTTACAGCGCACAAAATCTTGCGCTAGTGTTGAACTTAATATTTTTGTATGCAAAGCACTGTTACTCAACTGCATGTCAACCCAAGTTTTTCTGTAGAGCAGCTGCTGCAGATCTGCAGCTACAATCAGTTAACCTCAGATAAATGTACATGTAATCTATTTAATCATTAGATTTTGTCGTGTAATCAATGGCTGCACATGAAATTAATAGATATGAACAATTACAACTGGTTACAACAGACCAGGTAGCATTTCAAGAAGAAAGAATCAAAAAGTATATGATGGAGCATGCAAAATAATAAGAACAACTTGATGAGACCCAGTACTTAAAGCTGAACACTGCATTGTCCGCCATATTTCTCTTTCATCGCTGCTATTCCTACAACCCCTATATAAGCCAAAGATCTAACAGTTCAAAGTATTTTGCTGTAAAGGTCTCACCTGTGTGGACGTACCTGTACATATAACATCGCCTGCCCATATTACTCAGCTGTTATGAAATTATCAAATTTAAATGCACTTTTTCGCAGCCAGGAAAATACTAACATCATTTACAAGTTAATGGACTTTTTACAAATAGAAAATGCGCATAAAACAAGAAATGCACACAATGAAAGGAATACTACACATAGACCATGAGTTTCAAGTGTGCAATAGCATGTAACGAAATCGAAGGAATCGAAGGATTTATATACCTCTGTGACTGTACCTATTTTAAAAGTCATGTTTAACTTAAAGTACAGGTGTACTAACCTTGACATAATGTTGAGTGGTTAAGTTATTCTTTTGGTCAGCTAGCCATATAGGATTAAACCATTCTATCATGGCATGATAGATTCCAAATCTGACCCCTGACCCCTTCAATGCAACTTGTAAATCACCTGTGAGGAAAATATAAATCCACCACTGAATCACTTCCTATACACTAAGCAAATTTTTATTACTACAATAGTATACAATAGTATAGATTGGTCTAAATTAAAATAGTAGGAGGAAAAAAAATTCAATAAACATTTAGTTTTTTAAAATATTTAAACTTATGTACTGTAAAACTTTGATACAGTACCGACCAGTCCCAACCTAACACCATGCAGAGCAGACCCGAACTAAACAACTGGTTTACTTTGGGGGTTTACCCTGGGTTTACTTGGGGTCTGCTTTTTAAAAAATTGCATCCACTCAGAGTTTACTTTGGGTCCACCCGGGGACCCGGGGTATACTTTGAGCTTACATGGGTTTTGCGTTTGTGGTCCACTTTATGCACTGAAGTGTGAAGCAGACCCGTCTTTTATCTTACCATCTTACCGCCTGAAAGTCCCGCTCCTTGTGTATTCCAAATACACATGTAGCGTCTGCTTTCAAGGGTCTAATTCTGATCAGGGTTTACTCTCTGTGTCCACTCTGGGTCTACTCTGCGTTTACTTTGAGTTTACTCAGGGTTAACTCTGGGTCTGCTCTAGAAAACCCAGAGTAAACCCCGAGCAGACCCCGAAAGTAAACCCAGGGTTTAGATGGGATGTACTTTCTGTTAGGTTGGGTCTGATTAGTACTGTATCTGTAAAATCAATATATCTCAATTACCTTGAATATGTTGAACTCAGTTGGAAATTCCAATCACTTTTTATTAATTTATTTCAATTTTTAACCAAGCTACATACATGTCCAATCTTTGACCATGCATGAAGTTTTTTCTCTGTACCTTAGAGTTTGAGATAACAATTAAGGTTTGAATGTGCATACTTACCTATAAGATCTCTCTTTGCGCCAACATCCCTCGAGTTCCACTGGTATGTGACATTTGTTGGATACAAACTGTAGCCATCACTGTGCTTGGAAGTAAACACTATGTACCTAATTTAAGACAACAACAAAGTGTTAGATTACACACACTGTAATCACTGGTAATGGTTAAGGTATAACGTATCTTTGAAAATACTTATTTATGTTTGAGAAAATCAAAAATATGACCTTCTGACACGATTAAAAGTTCAACAGAAATGAACATTTCGCATCTTAATTTTTACATGTATACACATAATAATTTTCATTGAGAAGAGAGAGGGATAGTGTGGGTGGGGGAGGGGGTATGTAATACTTGAGGGGAAGCAAATAATCTACCGAGATTTATAACTGAAAATTTACAGAAATAATCTAATCCCAATACACGGCTCTACATGAGTCTCTTACACAAGCCGGATGTTCAGACAAAACTGGCGATAGCCAGAAGTCCAGACCGACAACTACACTGACAAACTACCACGTATCTAACAGCAGTTTAGTTTTAAGTTTAAAATAAGTTAACAATGGGACTGCTTACATAAAGCTGTGCTCCACTCGCCCACTCGCCAATGCGAGTAAAATTTCATGTGGGCGATAAGAAATTCAAAATCTGGTGGTCCACATGGTGAGCGGTTTTTCTAGAATAAGATTGTATTTGTTTGTTTTTTATTATTTGTTAGAGTGAGTACCATAAAGTTCTGTGTATAATTCACACCTTAATTTCGCCAAAATTTGATCAAAATTGGGGGCTGCGTATTATTCATTTTTTTCAGAGCGTGTGTCTTAATGCTGCTGGAGCATGACTGCCGATACCTCGTGTTATGTGAGTTGTATGAGTGTACAATGTACACTAGGCCTATTCATAAAAAAAATACCTTATTATTAATTTTATTTCCATGTATTATAATATTAATCTTGACCTTTCAGACCACTGTTCCTTGCATCAAACAACTTGAGTTCTCGCCAGTGTATTTGCCATTACGTAATCTGTTGACTCGTCGCGTGGTCAATGTTTGTTTAACAATATCAGGTGTCAGAAGCATGCACCTGTCTGATGTCGGACTTTACAGTTTATTCGAATGCAGGAAGATTAGCAATAATTATGATTTGATTTAAAACTAATTTACTTTATGATGCTGAGTTAAACGTTATTGTGTTACAGAGACATTGTAAAAAAAAAGATTGATCATATGTACGACTTGATATTGACGATATACGACGTTTCTTCACCATGTTTATTTTTAATAGAATTTATCGATGTAGTATGTGGGCTCGTAAGTTTAACTGTGGGCCCATAGACTTTGAAAAGTTAGGGGCCCACATTGCCCCTAAGGTTTCAATTGTTAACCACAACCCTGAAACAAACACTGAAAAACATTAATAATTAATCTTACTTTGCTCCTGATGAGACAATGATATCTCTCCATTTCTTTGGGTTGTAAAACTCCGCTCGGAAATCTTTAGCGAAGTCTGCATACGTCCACTTTGGGGGATAGTATTTTTTCATGAAATCTACGATGTAAGATTGAGGCTGTCCTTTCCAAAACCACCAGAACCACTCGCTGCTCATAGATGGGACGGAATAGACTCCCCATGTTATGAACATCCCAATCTTGGCATCGTCGTACCACTCAGGGATCGGCCGAGAATCAATGCTCTCCCATGTTGGTTTGTATTTTTGACATTCAGTTAGTGTGACAACAAATATGCACAGTACACAGAGGAGGAAGGATATTTTCAACGCAGACTTTGCCATTTTTCTACCGACTACTGTTATTTAAAAACCCATAAATGACGCAGCACTATGTAAGGAATCGCAACTTCTCGGTTGGGTTTTTTTTTTTCGCACAACCGAGCAGGAAAAAGCCCAAAAGGTTGCGACCAGTTGAAAATATGGTAGGACTTGATTTGTAAAACCGGTGTACGCCGAATGCGCCGGTTGACCTTAAGTGGTAACCCGGCTTGTTGCTTCATTTGACCGGGGAACATGGGAAGGTTCGCCGGCATACGCCGATCTCGCCGGTGTGAAAAGACCGGCGAAGAATTCGCCGCTTTTTTAAGTATGACGGAATCTCAAGGTTGGTGATGTAAGTTACATGTACGTTAATGAGATGAAAAATGTAGACAACATTTGTTAATAAATTAGCATTCTCATTAATTTAATGCATTGATTAAACAAATTTTTGAAATTTTGCGCAGAAACCATTAAAATAATCTGTATTTTCTAGTACTTTTGGTGAAATATTTATGACGGTTCTTTCCATTTACATGTAGTTTCTCAATCTATGTAGGAATTCTAGCAAAGCCGTTAAAAAGGTGTCTATTGGAATTGTTAAATCTGATACCGATATCCTCAAAGCTTCAATTTCACTGCTCATTTCCTTATTTTCACATGGTCCCAAAAAAGTAGGGGGGGGGCAACTCCTTCATAATTCAATTTTTTATGAATTTAAGAAAACCTTTGCTCCGACAAAAAGTGGGGGGGGGGGGCGCCCCCCCCCCCCCCCCCCCCCCCCCCCCGATGCTACGTCCTTGGTGATAAGCGTGTGATATGTTGAAGTTTCTTCCATTTTTGTTTATATGACCGGAGCATTTCGGCGTACGGCGTTGGGACAAAAGAAGTCCGCCCTATGATTGCGTAATCGTTATTTAGTCTCATTTCGGTATGCGTCGGGCTTTTACATCAGTTAATACCTAGAAGCGAGAGTTTTCATCAAAGTGAAAGTAGAAATCTCGTGACTCTTGCTACTTATACAACACTCTTATCTATCTCCGATGTCGCGTGGACAGTCAGATAAATATAAAATCCTAGGAGGTCGTCGTTCTAACACTTCTATTTGCTGCCCTTGTTGGACGAGAAAGCCTTGGTATTTTAAGATGGCGGTAGGAGTCTCGGGATTTTTGGCTTTGGCTGTGGTTGGAGTTTTAGTTGGCCTGGCAGTTTCTGGCCCTCTACATGCCTCCTGTAAAATCGACTGGTATGTGTTGTTATGTTAAAATTTACTTTTCTGTATAATTCTTAACAACAGAGTGGACAGTTTTATACTACATGTATAAAAATACAAGTTGAAGGTACATACATGTACAATACAATGTACAATAACATAACAATTTAATGTACCTGAAACAATTTTTAAAAATTGCAAATAATGGGGCCGGGGCCAAATTTGACTCATATCATATATAGTTCTTTGATTTTATATATGTACTAGGACTTTTGGAGTTTCTTGTGACAATGTGAAGTCTAAACTGAAGAATCAAATCAGTGCTTGGACTACTGCAGACAACTGTAAAAATGGCGGAGAAAAATGCCTTTACAAGGTTTGTGTGACTTACAGAGTTATATTTGTTACTACTTACAGGCTGTTAGTAATTTGTACAGAGTAAATGGGTCAATGTAGAGCACATTAGGCCAGTAACCCAAAGGTCGCTGGTTCAAGCCTGCCGGTGGTCACTTGATGTTGTGTCCTTAGACAAGGCACTTTATCTACATTGTCTCAGTTTACCCAGCTGCAATTAGGTACCTGTTTATGCTGGGGACAACCTGCGATGGACAGGGCTGCATTCAAGATCGCAACAGCTAGCCTAGCTGCTAGGTTGTGGATATCTAGGTCTATTGAACAGACCGCTAGTTAAGCCGCTAGGTCTCTGATTTGAAGATGGAAATATTCAACTAAAGGCTAATTAAGGTCTTCCGTTTCCGTTTATTTTCTAGTTCAAACATATAAACTAACCCTCTCTCTCTATCTCATTCTCTCTCTCTCTCTCCTCTCTCTCTCTCTCTCTCTCGGGCGGTGCATATTATGTTACGGAGCCTATGCGACTATTGTGTACGAATTTTAATTTCACATAAAAGTGTATAGACTCTGGAATTTATGTTTACATTATATAAGGGCTTCGGTCATTTCTCGCATTTGCGATTTACCCAAACTGCACAGTTGTTGTGCGGATTATTCCTCATAAGCAGTCTTCCAGGAAACTTCAAGAAAGACGATTTGATTCAGTCCGAGAATGTGAAAAAGGAGATAATTAAAATATTGCAGAAAACCATGCCCTTTCTACAACTTATGAATTCTCTCCAAAAGATTTTTTTTCCTTAGACATTAAAGGCGAAGATCTCGGAGGAGAGTCTTCCACCCCTGGGTTTGATAGTATTCACCTCACCACCACCCATATTCTTTTCATATGGTTAAAAATAGGTAAGCAATTTTGGTGTGCATGTGGGATATTTTCTATTTTGATTGCTTTCATGACAGTTCAAGACACAATTTCTATAATTAAAATGTGATCCAAACTCTCAAATTCATTGGTTTGGCAACTCCACAGCGCCACTTCATTTAGTATTTTTGAAAAAAAAGAAGATGATGTGCAGAGATTGATTTCATGTTTTGAATTTTTTAATATATAATACACTATTTGTTTTAAATGAATGAAAATTGTTTCATGTGATGTACAACTCTACCTTACCACACCCCCATATAAATGAAACCTCTGGTGCGCTCTCCTAGCTATATTCCTATTATGTACTCTATTAAAATATATATTTTATAATAATTTGATACACAACAAAATTCTTTGTAGACCTTGTTCACTTAAAAACCGCCAAATGTGAATCCGCTCCATTTACTTAATTTTATGTGACCCTGAAGCACAGGTCTTGGAAATTACCAAGTTCAAATTTATTCCAGTTCAAATGCCGGATTTTTAGTACTTATTTTTGTGGATTACTAATTAAATAACGCTAGTAGAAAAAAAACCCCGATTGGCACAATTAAGTTACTTAGAATGTATATAACATATTGTATAATTGAAAGTTCTTGACAATCCTATTTGCCTGTATTAAAGCACAAAAATCGAGTCCATAATTTTAGTAGATAGATACATGTTTACTTTTCTTGGCCATTATTTTTTTTATTTGAGAGAGAGAGAGAGAGAGAGAGAGAAAGGTGTCCAAACATTCGATTTCTCAGGGCACGTGGTCAGAGCACGAGCGCTGTCACAGACAGAAAGTGTTTTGTAATAGTTATACTTATACACACGCTTTTACACAGGGATAACTTTTCTTCAAAATTGTGCTTTTCTTGTGATTTTTAATGTACCTGTCTAAATCAATATCATGCATAATTTTATGTTCGGTGTCAGCATGGACGTATATTACTGCTTTATTATTATAAACTCTTTTTTTTTTTTACCGAAAACGCCCGTCACTGCAATCTGTGCACTTACATGTATGCAGAGATCTGTATTTTGATCAGATCAAACGCCCGTCACTGCAATGTATTTTGATAAGATTACCGTTAAGGCTACATGTATACATAAAATATTAGTTATTTGCAACGAGAGAGAGAGAGAGAGAGAGAGAGAGAGAGAGAGAGAGAGAGAGAGAATGAAAGGTGTCTTAACATACTTGAGACGTGATCAGACCACGGGTGCTGTCACGGACAGGAAGTGTTATGCAATAGTTATTCACACCCGTATACACAAGGATAACTTATTTACAATGTACCTATCTGAATTATGCATAATATGGTGTTCGAATTCAAGCGGTCTACCTATTGAAAAAATCGAAAGGGCGTATGGTATTCATTGTCGCCTTCAAAAAATAAAGCGCTATTTCAGTTTCAAACTCTTTAATATTTTACTTTTGTTTTGAAAACGGCCAAGTATATTATAATTACTTTACATGTACATAAGAGTTTAGTTTTTTGAAATGAGAGAGAGAGAGAGAGAGAGAGAGAGAGAGAGAAATATGTCCCAACATTCGATAAGATTTCTCACGGCACGTGGTCAGAGCACGAGCGCTGTCACAGACAAGAAGTGTTATGTAATAATTATACACACGCTTTTACACAGGCATAACTTTTCTTCAAAATTGAGCTTTACTTGTAATTTTTAATGTACCTCTCTGAATCATGCATAATTTTATGTTCGGTTTCAGGTGGTCTACCAAATGCAAAAATCGAAAGCTGTTATGATATTACTGCTTTATTATTATTATTATTTTTCCTGAAACGCCTGTTACTGCAATCTGTGCACTTGTGTAGAGATCTGTATTTTGATCAGATTACCGTTAAGGCTACATGTATAACTTTACATAAAATATTAGTTATTTGCAACAAGAGAGAGAGAGAGAGAGAGAGAGAGAGAGAGAGAGAGAGGAGGGAGGGAGAGAGAGCGACCGGAAAAGTATATAAATTAAAAATAAGCGTCAGATTGAGGGAAAAAAACCCATACAAGTTGAGTTGATGCCCACAGTAGCGATCTTATAAGTTAGAGTACATCGTAATATTTGTCCTCTTAAAATATGTGGCATAATTTCAACTCGTAATAAGAAAAACATTAATACATTAAAATATTTATAATTTTCGTGTTTTCGTATATGCATGGATTGCATTACATTGCTATGTTTGGGGCCCTTGTACAATATTTAAAAAATAGCAATACATTTGTAGACAATACCGCGATGGTGTATCGCGGAAAGGATAAAACACTATCACGGGGTCGCGGGAAAATACGGGACCCGCATTTGCCGTAGTGTAGTATGACAGGTACATGGGCCATCAGCTTACAATTTTTAGACAGCAATCACAATCACTCAAATCAATGTCTAAAACAACTTGGTTAATTTACATGTCTAATTCTGGATGAGTTTTAACGACTTGAAGAGTGATAGGCGATGACTTAAAATTCATGAAACCTCCCGTATAATCATATTTCGTATAATTATTTCTTTTTATTTCCATTTTCATAATCAAAAAGTAAAACATCTTTTTTGAGTCACCGTGTCACTTTTAAAAAAAAGAGTGTCAATCGTAAATTGTTCTTTTTCGCCTCGCAGCTGCAACGGAAGACCAACTCGTTGCTTTGCAACGAGCATTGCTCTAGTTACATTGACATTATTTGTTAATTTCAAGCGGAAATATACATGTTAAAATTCATTATAACTTATAGGATGAATAAAATATCACTAAATAAGATAGATTTCATGTTTGTTACAAAGTGGTAACTAAGGTAGCCATCTTGAATTTGATGCTTAGAATTAAAAATTTAGGCTACGAATATCTACATAGCAGCTAGGTTAGCGTACCGTTCAACAGCATAGCTGCTACGTAGTCTTACATAGCAGCTACGATCTTGAACGCACCACTGGTGTCCCATCCAGGGGAGTCAATTTATCATCAGTTTAGCACCATGGAAACTGGTAAGCACCGAACTTACGTGTTTTCATGGCTCTTTCAAGGATCTAACTTAACTAAATGGGTCAACGTAAAAAATGACATGATAAAAAAATAAAATTTTCTAGCTGCTCACACACCAAAATTTGAACAAGAGGCCCATGGGCCACATTGCTCACCTGAGGAACAATAGGTATGATAAAATCAGCTTAATTGAGTCATAATACAAACTATCTGGACAATGTAGTATAAAACATGTAGATCCTGTATAAATAAAAATCCATTTTCTCCCCCTGGACATTCTTATGTTTATTATCATTAGTCCCTTTCCTAACAGGATGATTTTATAGTACCGTATATACTCGCTTATAAGTCGGTATTTTGGGCGTAGAAAATTGAATAAAAACTAGGGGGCCCGACTTATAGGCGTGACATACAAATAGAAAGTTTTTCCACTGGGTAAAACTTCGTTTTTTGGTGCCATTTTGCTTCCAACTGTTTACTTGCTATCCCTATACTTGACAGGTTTATTTTATAATTACTAAAAAGATAAACTCATTAATAAATGCATTGAAAGTTGCAATTGTATTTCTTAAAAATATAAACAAGGTTTATTTGATAATTTTTTTTATTTAAGCAGTCAATTATTTACGCTTGAGGTGATAATAGCTGTAGGTAAAAATGTACTTAAGACAACACAAGCCTGCACTGAGTTTAAGAGGCTAATTACCAACCCTAATCAGTCAGTAGGGGATAAAATCACTGTCATTTTATTTTCGGTAGCATTTGAAATAGTTTTTGAGCTATTATCCAGTTAAAATGAGTATTTTAAGAAATAATGGCATCCAAAATCGAAAGTTACTAACCTCAAGAAAGATAACTCTGTTTACAGAAAACTATTAAAAAAAACATGGCGCCTAAAAGCGATCTAGCGGGATCAAAGAACAGCCATTTCTGTTTAATAATTTAAATACAACACATGAATAAATGATGGTCTGTTTAAAAAAAAATAGAGATTGTTTTATCATTGTTCCTATTCATAATTATTAACCCCCATTTAATTACACTTGAGGTGATAATAGCTACATTGGTGGCCGTAGATGGCATGTCACCTAAAACAACACAAGCTAACACACCAGTTATAAAAGGGGCTAATTACTATCTTAATCAGTCAACAGGGGATCAAATAACTATCATATTATTTTCAGTAGTATTTTAAATAGTCTAGAGCTTATAGCAAGTTTATTAAAAAAAAAATGGCGTCCAAAATCGAAAGATATTCACAAGATAAATGTCTTAACTAAAGACAACACTTTTAAAATGCATTGCATCTAGAAATGATAACAGAGGGGTCAAACACAATATTTTATATCTAGAATTTAGTTATGCTTGATAATATGTTCTAATTAGATTAAGAATCTGTAGACTGAGAAACTTTAGACTGATAATCTGTAGACTGACTATCCAGAAAAAGTTACCCGACTTATAAGAGGGTCAACGGCAAAATCTTCAGAATATATCTGAAAAATGGCAACCGACTTATATGCGAACAATACTTATAGGCGAGTATATACGGTAATATCACATGTTAAGCATTGCAGTTCTCAAAAAGATCCTAAACAATTGCTTATATTATATAGGATATACTAAACCTACATCAAACTCTGAACCCCTTGTGAGGCCCAAGAATCGTCCAGGGGCCAAAGTCTAAGCAATTTTAAAGAATCACCTGGCTGATTAGTTTCTGAGAAGAAGATTTTTAAAGATTTACTCTATATATTCCTATGTAAAAATTTGACCCCCCCCATTGTGGCCCCATCCTACCCCTGGGGGTCATGGTTTTCACAACTTTGAATCTACAGTACATGAGGATGCTTCCACACAAGTTTCAGATTTCCTGGCTGATTAGTTTCTGAGAAGAAGATTTTCAAAAATTTCTCAAATTTTTTTAGTGATTCCTAATTATATCCCCTTTGACAAGGGCGTAATCCTTAATTTTCACAACTTTGAATCCCCTTTGCCTAAGGATGCTTTGTGCCAAGTTTGGTTAAAATTGGCCCAGTAGTTTTTGAGAAGGTGTTGAAAATGTGAAAAGTTTACGGACAGACAGACAGACGTACAGACAGACGACAGACAAAATGTGATCAGAAAAGCTCACTTGAGCTTTCAGCTCAGGTGAGCTAAAAAGGGTTCTTCAGGGCTCCAATTGTCACAAAAACTTGTGACAAAGTCCTGAACCTTTTCAGTTTCATGGAATGATCATCAAAGTGCAAAATGACAACTTTAAAAATAGTTTCTCAAAAAGGAAAGAAAATTCTACCTTTATGGTATAATCTAAATATTGTAAATATAAATATAATAATTAAAAAAGAAAATTTTAATGTGGTTTATGAAATTGATCTTGTCAAGAATGTCTATGTATACATGTTTGATGTCAAGTGCTGGCCGTGCTCAATAATTGAAAACAACAGGAAGGAAATAATGATTTGAAACCCCCTCTGAATATGATGATAACATATACATGTACATGTAAATGCATGTTAATGTTTCTCAATTATTTTTTAAACAGTTTGTGAGTGAGTCAGGGAATGAGCTGAGAGCAATACACGAGACTCCAGTGAAACATTATAAAGATGATTTGACCTTTACCTTTGGACCTTCAAGTTCAGCTGGTAGTTGTAATGTCCATGTAAGTACACTTATTTAAATGTTTTTTGTCATCCATGGCTACTAAAAAAGTGGGAGTTAATTTCTCAAACACTTAATAGATGTACATGTGGGATCTCAGTTTTACTTTATATCAAAATAATCCACAACTTGTACTTAAGGTACCTCACTACACATAGACATACTTTTTAGACACTACGTCACAAGATGGCATTATTTAAATGTTTTGTTAAATTGTTTGTTAGTATCAACCGATTTGCTTGTTTATCGTCATAGCTCATTGGTTAAAGTGTCAGGCTTGTGAACCACAGATCATGAGTTCGAATACGCCTGGGGCTTTTGTTCATGCTATCTATCACAATCAAGTAATTTTCTGCTAATTTGAGAAACTATTTCAAGGTGTAGTGAGCCATCGTAGTGAGGTATTGACGTAACTCACTACATCAAGACTTACTTTTTATTACACAACAGTACAAGATGGAAGCTTAATTGGTACATGTGAAATAGATTCCTTTAGTACATTTACTTGGTTATCCATGTGAAATTAATTAGTAATTCTCCATGTGGAATGTTTTTAGGGGTTTTCAACCTCC
This sequence comes from Magallana hongkongensis, assembly GCA_016163765.1. Classification (NCBI taxonomy): domain Eukaryota; kingdom Metazoa; phylum Mollusca; class Bivalvia; order Ostreida; family Ostreidae; genus Magallana; species Magallana hongkongensis. Next base: position 16,504,652 of record WFKH01002636.1, on the reverse strand, counting down.
GAGACTTGGTATGCCCTGCTTGACTACGGTACAAACTACTGCAATCTCCACAACTTAATCACAGGTTAGTGCTCCCAAGATACTGGTACAACAAATTAAATAAAATCCGAATATATAAATGAGGTTAATATTATCATGATCATAACTGTAGTTTCCTTATTTTCTTTTTTTTATGCGAGTACTTAATTCCGCGTTTTAACCATTTGGCATATAATTGTGGGAATATAAAATCGCAACCGCCGAATTTTTATCATAGTTTCATTTAATTTACATCTGCATGTCCGAAAAATAAAGGCAACATTTTAAAATCCATGAGATGTGCTTCTCGCGATTTTACACAGATATAAATTCCTTGCATTAAATTAGGAATCTACAATATATATAAGAGATGTTGTTTGCATAGAGAGGGTTGGATTTTGAATGGTTTCCTTAAATTTCAGGATCAGGCCTCGACAAAGTCACAGGATATACCGAGAAGACTAGCGACAGTGTGTGTACCCAGTACTCCTCGGCCAATTGTACCGTCTACTAACCGTACATTTCGGTGTATGTTGTGATTATTTGTAATGGTACATTTGTACCTATTGTACAGACTACTAAATGTACTGTGGGTACTACAATGACTGTACATGTACATATGCATATTACTGTTATATATTTCAAATTTTATTAGCTATACATAAATATCTATTGTTACAGTATAAACTATTCATACATTTCAGTACTTACTGGGCTCTTTTCAACATTCCAACAGCCTACAAAACATTAGCATGATCAATCTAATTAAAATTAGCTACTTAGATCCGCTCACATACGATCGCTACACTTGTATAGCATATCTTAGAGGAGTGGATTTACAAGTCTGATTTTAATTAGATTGTTAGCATGATATAATGTTTTTTCGGCTGAAATTTCTCTTCACTTAATAGTATTAAGTAACTATTACCTATTGTTGGAAAACTGAATCAACTACTGTCTACTTGTACCATACCTGTATGTATTTACTAACTGCTAATTAATGTATGAACAGTTCTTTGAAAATTATATTTTTTAGTAAATGAAAAAACAGTACTTTTACAGTGTACATTATGGTTAATTATGAATATATATAATATTCAAAATGTAAGATACATTAAAATCGATATATACATGCTCATATACATTTGTTGACCTAAATATCAAGTCTTAATTCCATTATCATACACCGGTAAGCTGTGAAGTTCTCAGACGCATGTTTATTATGTATATTTGTCTTTATATCTGTTTATACACAATACATACATGTACATATACATAAACATCTTTGAGACCATTTTCATTTCAATCTCACCATCAATTAAAACTCAGCTTTTTTTATATTTGTAACACTGACAGTTTTTTGCCAAAAATTATCCAGTTCATCGAGCATGCAATCACATTTAATCACAATTTAAATATATTGTAAGTAAGTAAGTAAATGTTTATTTAAGTGTGAAATGCCAATATTACAAGTAAAATTTCATATAGATACAATACATAAAATATTGGCATCCTGCCTTAAAAGACATGAGACACTAAAAATAGGACAGGTTATGCCCCTTAGCATAAAAAGTACACATAAAGCAAAATTATAAAATATCTGCATGTTTCGTTCTTTTTTTTTTTGTCTGAAGAAGTCTATTTTTATATTGATAAACAGGGAAAATAAATTTTGTAGTAAAGATTTTATAAGGTTAATATCAGTGCACAGTGCCAATTTTTTTTTTTCATTTCAAATGATCTAAATAAAGTTATATAAAGGACTATCATATTTTGAATTGTGTATAAAACTTCTCAAATATATTCTGTTTATATTTTCAAAGATAATGTTGCCATTTTTGGCTTGTTTTTGTATTTTAAGGGTATTGTTGTATTAAATTCTTGAAAATGTTTAGTGTCTTTATATTGTGCTGATCCAGAAATTTTTCTGTGGGAGATCTGAGGGATAATTTTGTTTTCCGGAGTGGGGGTTGGGGGGGGGATGCCTATTTACTATGTACTATGTAAATTTTACAAGTTTGAATTTTCGAGGAGGGGGGTTGGGTTGGGTCGGGACCCCCTCCCTCAATTTAGTTCCACACAGAACAGAGCTCCTTTACTTGGTACATGTATAAAATGTAAGTTTTATCTGTCTTGCAAAATGATATATTGATTGTTTAATGTGTTCAGTTTAAATCTTAGAACCAATTTTATTGAAAGCCAAGAACAATCACATTTTAGTCACTTCTGCTTTACAAGAAAACTTTTATTATTGTCATCCTTAAAAAATGAAAAATATGTATTCATGCAATGCATTTGAAGTGTTTTCACGTGGGGCCATCTTACTACCTATATTTGAATTCCACAAAAAATGTTGAAATAAAATTTATCTCCGACCTCATCATATTTCCCTCTTTAATTTGTATGTTAAATTCGCTATCTATTTTTTGACTACACGTGAATTGGTATTTCCCTCGACACCCTTTCTTTCAAACCTTGTAAATTAAAGGACTCCCTATATGTTCAATTTACATGATATAAACATGTAGCATTGCTTATCAATTAACAACTGTATCGATTTATATGCAGTATATTCTAGTCTAGTACAAGAGTATCTCAATGTTTGCTTTTGCAAATGGGTGATGTTGCTACCAAGCTGATATATTACAGAATACTGATCATGATGCAGGGTTGTTGGTTTTTGGTTTTTTTTTATTTTATTGGCAGTTTCACCGTCTTAGTCGGGTTAAAGCCCATAAAATCTTTTAGCTGCCAATCGATTGTCAAGTCATTTAAAAATGGGGTCTATTTGTAATTGTGCAAGACACCGTGCGCGTTTGTTTTGTTGTGTATTGCTCGTCTAACCAATTAAGGGTTTAATTTTAACACCCGACCTGTTAGAAATAAGATTTCAGAACCGTTTATTATCAATTAAAACCGAACGGCGATTTTCAGATACAAATTTTTTTAACTTAATGCAAGAATAGCAGGGTCCCGTGTATAAAGAAACTTCTAATGGGAAAGCTTGGAAGATCCTTCGTCACCTTAAAAATATATTTAATACATGTATACCTCTCTCTCTCTCTCTCTCTCTCTCTCTCTCTCTCTGAAAGGATAGGGATGTGTATAAATTATTGTATCAATATATATTTCTCCTTTACAACGAACCTTTCTCTCTCTCTCTCTCTCTCTCTCTCTCTCTCTCTCTCTCTCTGAAAGGATAGGGATGTGTATAAATTAAACTATACAACGCACCTCTCTCTCTCTCTCTCTCTCTCTCTCTCTGAAAGGATGGTAAGGGTTGTGTATTAAGTTATTTGTATCAATATATTTCTCCTATTCATCATCAGACGGTTATCTTCATTATTAGATTTAATCCCTCGCCATTTAAACGCCACCGTGTCCATGTTTCAAAGTTATGAATGAAAGAAGCCATTTAATTTGACAAATTATTGGGTCTTTTGTCAAGCCCTGTCGATGTAATCTTATAGGGGGGATACCCAAGGAACAATTTACTCATTGTCGTTTAATCCTATACCAGGTCGGAAATTTAATAAGTAACGAATTTCGATTTTTCCTTGATGAATGCAGCCTGGAAACAAGCATTTTTCATGCAAATGAAAGTTATCGAGGGGGGATTTAAAATTTTTATTAGCCTTATAGTTATGCTTGATATATGAGGCTAGTGTTTGCCTTATTGCCCGGCTTATGGAATAGAAGGTCTAGCTAATGGTTAAATGACCATGATGACTCCCATACACCTTTGTTTGTATTTGTTTATCCGGGATTTTGTTAAATGTATTTAACCCCAGTACACTTCGTACGTGCACTTAATAATACGCGTGCAGTTATAATGCGAAGCGGAGCATGCCAGCTGGATTTAATTTGTGATATGGAGACAACGATATCCGAACGGGAACGGAATACCATTTTGACGAACAAGGTTAGTCAACATGCATTAATATTTCAAATAAAATACATATAGTGCTGTGTAAACTGTTCTACTCGTGCTAATTTCTTCAGTTAGTAATCAATATATTTACCACGAATCAATCAATTCATACAGTGTACCTTTACGCTATTCAAGGCATATTATTGTTAATGAATTTTATTGAAAGTTCATTCAGAGCTGAAATTGGTCGTAATTAAATCATATTCCAATATAAGCTGCGTTTCAGTTAAACAACAATAGCACCCCCCCCCCCCCCCCAAAAAAAAGAAAAGAAAAAAATCAACAGGATCGACTAAAAGTAACAAATTTTCTAGTGCTTTACATTTCACACTGTATAGTTTCTCTCATCTCTTGCCTTATAACGACTTTAGTTGCCATGTACATAAATAACGCCTAAATATTGGACAGATATATATGCATGTATATAAATCATTGGTGATCTGTTTATAGTTTTATGATCGCTTTTAAATCGATTCCCGCCCCAATCACCGTTTTTGAAGTGTTTTACAAGTATTGTTATCGCATTTCAGGCCTAAGTAGCGAACATCACTTCCAACGTATCATCAGTGGTTATAGCAACAATCTCAACCCCAAAAAAAGGACTTAAAGTCTGGTCGCCTTGACTTACAACATGAATATCTTTATCATTTTAACGAGGGAGGGATCTTGACTGAGAACATGAGGCCGAGTATAGACTTATCCGATTTGCGTTTCGATTTTGATGAGGAAGAGACTCAACTGCCGCCGATCGAAGTTCGTCACGTGGCGACGTTCGAGCATCGTCTCGACAGCGTGATTTCCGCCATTTGTCCGAGTTCCAGCAACGTTGCGTGGGTTGCGTGCAACAGTGACTCCGTCGTCGCCCAATATCAGAGAGACGGACGGGAGACAAAGAGGATATACACAGACTTCTACGTGGACGATATGAAAGTTTCTCAATCGGGCAACCTCCTTGTTGCTCCCGATTTGGGAACTTCTATCAAGTTTGTCAACGTTCAAGATCCAAGAACGGTTGACTTCGCCTCGTTTTATCCTTTTGTCACAAGAGGGGTGTTTATTTCTAAGGAAAACGACATCTACGTCAGTTTACGCAACGAGACTTTGTCAAAAGTGGTGAAAATGACGTCACAGGGCGAGATTGTACGGGAGTTGCAACGAGACCGTGGCAACCAGCCGTTGTATTCCGACCCGGACAAAATTGCCGTCAATAGTGTCGGCGACGTTGTTGTGCTAGACTGGGCGAACAAATGTGTGATATCTGTGGACATCTACGGGAGATATCGCTTCAAATACAACGGCAGGATTAAAAGAAAGGTGAATTGTGAAATATTTACCCCAACCGATCTTGTCTGTGATAAATATGACAATATTTTGATCTGTGACTGCGACAACAGCGCTGTCCATATGTTGGACAGACACGGACAGTTTCTGCGGTTTTTGGTGTCCGTGGAAAACGGTGTGAGTTGTCCGTGTTCTCTTGCTTTGGACGAGGAAGGCCAGCTCTGGCTGGGAGAAATGAATGGTCAGGTGCATGTTATAGAGTACTACTGTGGCAAATAATCGCATTTCTTGTATCTTTTGTATAAAAGGAGCCTCTCGGGGTGCTCGCCTCGACGCCTTGGAGATATGATCGGACAGGTGCTTGATAGTTGGTACAAACCTGCTACAGTAACTGTTTAAAATTACTTACTGTAGGCTAGCAAATAAACTTATAGACACGAAAAGCATTATGCTCCGAAGACTAAAAGAAATATTCCTTAATGAATGGAATGAACCTTAATGAACCGGTTTCTTCTAGCTGTGAATATGAAGCCTTCTTCGATACAAAAATATTACACGGGAGGAATATATATTTATTTCATAATTGCAACAAATGCTTTCTCAAAATCCTTCACGATTTATGTATAAGAATTAAAGCTTATTGAAATAAATAAATAAATCTGATTCAGTTGTTGTTTTTGTATGTTAATTACACATACAAAAGAGGAGTGTATATAATACACCATTTGTCTTTATTTTGTTTAAGAGAGGAATGCGAATCGGTTATATAAATTATCAACAAGTGGCTTCTGAATATTGGGTACATATTTTATCCGAAGAGACTTCATTGTATCCAGTATCTTTGTCCAAGGACGAACCTAGATTTGAAAAGAAAAACGCAAAAAGTCTTAAGATGGCTGAATGGTCGTGGCCATTTTTAGACCATGAATATCTCCTTTAGATGAAGAGCTATTTAGATTTTTCTGTACTAAATTGTAGTTTATTGTCTAAAATATCATATTTGAATTCTTAAGTCAAATCTGATAGGTACTAGTGATCTGTTGACCATACAGTCTTCTGAACTAATTGCACACTAGTACATTAATGGTCATACACTGTGACTTATGGTCAGAAGTCAACAAGTTAAGTACTGTTGATTTTTACAAATTGTTCATTTGCAGTTGTTAACTACATAGCTTATCCAGGATTGAAAAAAAAACCCACACACACAGAAAGAAAAATGGAGCAAACAGTCTTAAAACAAAGAGCGTGAAATACCTGGAATGATTAAGAGCTAGCTTTTAAAGGCTTTAAATAAATATTTTGATTGGCACCGGAACCACAGACTGTGCCGAATGAGATAGACTAATTAAAAAGCAAATATTTATTCTTATGACCCCATAACGATTTGAAAATAAATCTATACAATATTTCAATTATGTGCGCTCTTTTCGTATTTGTTTAGCATGTCGTAACAGTTTTTGAAGTTCCAAATGCAATCTAAAAAGTGTCTCTTGTTTCCACATTGTTTCTATTCCATGCAGATACCACACTATTGTGACAAATTACTTTTAATTATTACATTAAAAGAAAAATTTTTCTAACAACAAGTTAATGATATTTCTTCTATCTGTAAATAAGCTCAAATTTAAAATAGAGGTAAGATGCATACTAAAAGTTTGGACAATTAAATTCAAAGATAATCGTGTATTATTAATAGAGGATAGCAAACCAACTCCGAATTTATAGAACTTAATACATGTATACTGTTAATTTATTGATTGATTTTAGAATTATAGTTTGATGTTGTCAAATAATTTTCTGAATTTCAGTAAATTTTGGTACATGCCAAAGATTTTACAGTTCAGAAAGACGTCTTTTACTTGGGAAAGACGTCCTTTATTTGGGATTACAGTTAATTGACCCATTCACGTTCGTACCGGTCATATTTGACCGGTATTTCTAAAAATGCATGTAATACATGTAATGTTAAAATAGCACATTGGACAAACTTATATTCCCGCTAAAATAAAAAAAAACAAGTTTATGAAAATAATATGCCATGGTCATCATGACATAATGATACCCAACTGTTGCAACACGTCTCCACGATATTTTACACATTTATTAATTCACGATGTCATAAATTTTTAAATAATATATTACCTAACTGCTTATATTACCGTAAAATGCAATTTTAATTTGCTTACAAAAGTGCAAATATGCACTTTAAAAACATGCAAAGTGTTAAATGCATGACATGATACATGTAAATGCCTACTTAATTCGGTGTAAACTGCAGATAATCCATCTGAAATTTTCTTATAAAATGCATTCGAGCAAAAGCAGTCAACTTGAAATTAACTGTCGTTAGTTTTCACCTCAAGACTTTAATTTTATTGTTATATATCATAATCGATGAATATATTACAGTTGTCCTCTCCGACAACATATAATATTGCTGGATGATTGTGATTATTTTTAGACTAGTTTATCTACATTTGGGTAATTTATAGACTATCCAGAATTTTTCACTATGTTGTCACCTACCTGTGATGAGCAAGTGCATGCCACAGTAATTAGTGCTGCCATCAAAGTAAGCTAATGGGTCTTCAGCTCTTGAAAAACCCTGCGCAAAGAAACTATATCAATAAGATTTATGCATGTACATTTACATGTATATACTACATGTAGAAATGCATGGAGTTACTTTTACAGGCAGATCTGTACATGTATGTTGTCAAAACTCTCTCTCTCTCTCTCTCTCTCTCTCTCTCTCTCTCTCTCTCTCCCCATCTCTCTCTCTCATGCATACGTACATGGACTTTGCATTCGTTTGTCCCGTTTATGAAAGTGAACTCTATGTCGTTGATGTAGTGAAATGAAGTCGCAGTGTGTTTAGCCCGTAGAGAGTTAACATCTTCTGACAACAACTAAAAAAGATTATAAATTCTTTTTAAAAAATGAAAATAAGTCCATCTTATTGAACCATCTTTAACAAAATCTAATTCTTTATTTTAAATGTAACACATCAAAATGAATCAGCCTTTAATTGCAACTGTTAACGCATAAAATGTTATAATTCTTTTGTATATTGTTTTATAATTTCTCTCTATAATTATAATACATGTAACTTTATTACGCTCATGACAACTGAAAATACTTGCCTCGTATTTACATCGGTCGTCATGGCAACTTTGTTGCGTGGACCACTGTATTATCTGAGATCGTAACCTTGCTCGCACTTCATCACATTGTATGCCAAAATCCCTGACGTAATATAATATCATAGTACATGTATAATGCATGACTTCTTAGTACTCAGTCTTACTCAGTACTTTAACAGATGGCTCGACACACCAGTGTGTTATTTGATGGATCTATGAAGAGTCTTTTCTCAGTTAATATGATTTCACAATAAACAGACCGATGTAAGCTCTCTATGATAACGTTGGTATTTATTAAGAGAAACTGAAAAGACTTTGTCAGTGCAAACAAGGTATCTTAGAGCCTATAATTTGGTATCAATCAATGCATAATATAATTATCGAATATCACATGTAAAAGAGGGTCAGGCAATCTTAAAAATATTTTAAATAAAAAATAATTTTTGAATATGAAATCATAATATGTTTTAATTAAACCCATGTATAAATATTTTCTATAGATCTATCACTGTGTAGAGCCACCTTAATACTGGATCTACTGGTCTACCAAAGGACGGGTATTAATAACAGTCAGAGTTATATTTCCTTTCATGCAAAGATTTAAACGCGTCACAGAGAGTTAAATACATAGTCATTTTTAAGAAGGCAAAGTATTCTGAAACGTGTCTCACAACACAAAACATAATTATACTTTTCCTTGGATTATATCTTCTTCCAAACTTGATATCTTTTGAGTTTTAAATTTTAATGAATTGAGACAGAAACACTATGCAAAAGATATAGATACATATTTCACACAGGAACCTGACGTTATATATTTTTTCTCATAATAAACTTTAATATATTATACCCTCTACCTAATAATACACATTAGGTAGAGGGTATATGGGTTTTTTTTTTAATTATGAGAAAAATATATAACGTCAGGTGCCTGTACTAATTTACTTAAATGTTAAACCAATCTATATTCTAAATAGTATGATCTGGCGCACATTAAACTTGTAACCACTTATCCCATTCGAAAACTCTGCTCTAAGATTGAATTCTCAAAGTCTTTCGGGTAGTCTCTCACAAGAGCTAAAATTTACCCCATCCCAAAAACCTTTTTCTTTGCCAGTACAATTTCCTTTCCATGCAGATAATATCTCATTTTTTTTTACAAAAAGGATATCCTTTTAAGGCAGTTCAGGAGGTTAAAATAAAGCCAAAAATGGTAAAGGAAGTGCTCCAGGTGATGTAAAATTTGGCAGACCAAACTGTCAGTACAACCAAAATAAACTTTCTGAAAAAAGAATTTGTAGAAAAAGAGGGAAGATAGTACTAATGTACACCATGGAAGACTTGGCCCTTTGTGTAGGAATATCAGTGATGGTAGTGAAAATAGTCATGTTGTATATTTGTTAAAATAAATTATATCAGAAAGGACAGTAGTTTATAAGATTCTTACAAAATACCTTGGATAAAGAATTATTTCTACTCAGTGGATACCTTGTTTACGGAAAAGCACAGAGAGCTAATTGTTATTTGTGTGCAAAAAAGATTTTAATATTTCACGGGTAAACGGACAAAGTAACAAGATCGAAATGAAACGAGAATGCTTTATTTTATAACAATAAAAATGATGGATGACAAACAATGGTAAGCAAGTGGCTATATTGCGAAAAGCTATCAGAACACAATCAACTATTAATGTGCTCTTTTACTTCTTGTTAGAAGTTTCTTTTCCGAAATCAAAAAAAAAAAAAAACCAAAAAAAAAACTGTCGGAATATTGTACAAATTCGAAAAATACCAAAATCTTAAACTTCCAAAAACTACAATACTAAAATTCTTCCCTATTTGCATAGTGATGCCCCAGCCCAATATCCAACATTAGTTGCAGATACTCTCAGTAACGAATGAGTTACTGACATTCCGTATCCTGCATTCTCTAAGAAATTTCCCATTTTTACTTTACTTTTTTGCTTCTTTAAAGACAACGCTACAGTAAATGCTTCTAAATCTGCAAATTGATAACGTGAGATAAGTTCAGTGAACGAGAGATGTTCAAAAGCATTTTTTACGACGTGTTTCTTACACTTTATGAAAAGTGTAACAAAATAGGAACTAGAAAACACCTAAGATCGGATCATAAGTCTGGAAAAAGTGCACAAAGATTAAAAGAGGGTACTTATAAATAATAAAAAAAAAAAAATAGATCATGTCTCTAGTTTTATTGCGTCGTGAAGAAAGCTTTCTGAATATCACTCGTTCACTGAAGGGATTAGGTGTTGTAAACCATGGTCATATACTTATCTCACGTTTTATGGCATGAGATACATTTTAATAACGTTGAACTGAACTTAAAATAAAACAAGTGAATAAAATTTACAATTTGCTTCAAGCATAAATTACATGGTTTTTTTTTGGTTTTTTAAAAAATTTTTTTTTATCCATTTTGTACATATCCAAAAAGAATAATAACGAAAGGCGATCTGACTTTAAGAATCTGTCTTTAATGTTAAACCATAGAATGAACCAAATTAAACGTTGGGATTGGACAGCTATAAATTGAAAAAATGAAATCTGAAATCTGTCAAATGTAAGTTTTGACAAGTAAAAATTGCCGCTGACGATTTGTAATCAATGGCAATCAAAATTGTTAGTGTTCTTTTTGCCATATCTCAATCCCAAAGGTACCCTTATTAATTGTTTCCATATTATCATATGTTTTACAGCTAGTTTTGAGATCGGTTGTATGCTTTTCTATGTCAATGCTAAATTGAATAATTATCATCTCGTCATAAATGAAAACTATCAGAAAAATGTAGGCAGAAATTTATCTATCAGCAAATTAATACGAAGGAGCAGCAATACCTTGACAAAATATCATAAATGTTTACTGAACATTGAAAATGAAAGTATCAGTAAATGTATATATACCGGTAGTTCAAAAGTAACAAGTGGTTTTTTTTAATGTGTATTGTTCATTGTTTATTGACTACCGAACGATCATAATGTCGTTAAACTTTGACTTATTTTTAGGCTATATTTTAATACTTGTGAAGGTTACTGTCTTCCCATGAATGTTAATTCAAAAAAAAAAAAAATAAATAAATAAAATTGGTGTTATGACTATATTAGGTCATAACACCAAATTTTATCTTTAAATAAACATTTGTGGGAAGACATAATACCCTTTTTTAGACTATCTTGAGATAAATCGATGTAGATTTACGGCAGTAACAACGAAAACAGCAGAAAGAGTACGGATTGAAGACAACCCTTGTACCTGTATTAAAAAACAGGGAAAGCAATTCATTATGATAAGTATTTAAATAATTCTCGTCAAATTCTCGATAAAAGACAAAACCACATAATTTACGGCAAAACCACAAAATAACAAAATGGCAGCATATACAACATAAAATGTTCTTTGGTTTACATATGATTTTTTTTATTTTTTTTTTTGGGGGGGGGGGGGGGGGTGGGGTGGGGTGGGGTTAAACTGCAAAAGAAGAGGACTTACCATTCAACCTTGCATGACGCATGATGAGGTCTGTCGTTTGTAAGAAACAAACTGGAAGTTTCCACAGATAGTAGGGCGACAGCGAAGAAGAGGTGTAACATTTTCGTAACTCAGATAATCTCTGTATTATTGAAGGCAGCATATGGAAGAGTACTAGATAAGAAATTTTTACCATGGTCAGATGTTTCACAAGATTGCGACAATCTAGGGATTCTATCTTAAGAATGCACATTCAGGTTTTTAGGTAATGAGATTCTTTAGTCAAGAAACAAAAATCTAATTATACCTTAACTCCTATAAGATCAAATAATGTTGTTAAAGAAGAGTTCAATAGAATCCGATTCTATGTATAAAGAAACCAATGCATTTCTAACTATATTTATTTCATTCGTGTGCATTTCATTTAATATATTCTTATTTTTTCTCAACTAGTAACCATACTGAGTATTCTTATCACTGCGTTGCCCCATTTTTCATATGAATGCCGTCTAAAAAGTACGTCCTTCGTTGGTTGTGGTCAATACGTTATGTTTGTTGGCGGGGTAAACGTCTCCTCAAGAAAGGTCAATGGGTAAAAGATAATAAAAGGGCTTGATGATTCTTGCCATTTTTAGACTAAATTATCTCCTTTAGTAGAAAAGCTCTGTATAAAGTCACATAAAAATGCATGAATTTTACAGCTAAAATATTTGGGGTTTTTTTTTGGTTTTTTTTTTTACTTAATTATTATTTATGGCCAAAGTTAGATCTGATGAGACATTTAATGACCATCTAGCCACCTTGAAGTTGAAGTCACAAGATACATGTAGTTGTTGGTCATTGATTTGTATGTTGCTCCAAAATGCCGAGGATCAGGCCCCTGGGCCATAAAGCTTAGACAAGCTCACTTTTGATCTCAGTCTCACTTTTCTGCTATAGATTCCTTTAAATTTGTAAAAGTGAGACTGAGATCAAAAGTGAGCTCGTCTAAGCTTTATGGCCCTGGGGCTTGGTACATGCACATTGTAATTGTCTTTTCACGTCTCTGTCCGTCCGTCTGTCTGTCTTTTTGTCTGAGAAAACTTACATATTTTTGTTTTTTGCTTTTTTTTGTGTTTGTTTTTTTGTTTTTTGTTGTTGTTTTCTTTTTTTTTTTTTGGGGGGGGGGGGGTTCTATTTGGCTTTTTGATTTTATTTAACATGAATTTTCAATATTGATGTTGTTTCAAAATGTTTTTAGATCAAACATCCTGTCATTAATATGCTTTGTATTTAATATACCCAATTGAAGAGGCTGTATAGTTAACAAATTACCCATCAGCTATGCCTTAAAAATTAAAATATAATATTTTTGGCCATAAACTATAATTTATCAGTAAAGAAAAAAGCCCCAAAAAGTTTAGGTTTAAAATTTGATTTTTTTTTCCTAGAATTTTTATATAAAATTCTTTATACCCCTATAGAGCACCAAAGAAAACATGTTACTGTTTATATTTAATTTACATCTTTCTGTTAGTGTCCAAAATTATACCGGTTTGTAATGTAAAAATTCACGTAAGTAAAAATACACGTAAGTAAAAATGCACGTAAGTAAAAATACACGTAAGTAAAAATGCACGTTGCTGAGAATGAAACAGCACACATCTACATCTTAATCTAATTCAGAACTTTAGCCAACATCCTTTTTTACACTGTTTAACTATGTGCATGTATAATATAAAAAAATATATATTTTCTTATTTAGTTTTGATTTACAGTTTATAAAAATAGAGATGCACAGTGCAAGTGCTTCGAGTCTCTTCTGTCATTTTCTTTTCAAATAGTATGTCCTCCATATGTAAGACAACAAAATGCTTTATACCCCTGTAGCTTCCTAAATAAATCTAATATTTGTTGGACTCATGTCAATTGCGAATTTCTCATGAGCAAACAAATGCATATTATCAAAAATTGGCAGTCGCCAGATAATCGAGAACACAGAAAATTTACAATAATTCATGTAATCGAAGAACAATTGATAACAGATTGTGAACAATGGTTCTTTAAGTAAAAGGCTTAATGGCTGTTTTCTAATGAAGCGCAGATTTAAAATGAATTTCCCTACACAATAAGAATGCAGATTCGAAAATACTTTCCCTACAAAATATTTTCTACATTTGCAGCTTACTAACACAGCATAATGTTTCATAAAATCACCTGTTGCGAAACTCTTAATATTCTTAAACACCCTTCCCCAATTCTAATGTTTAAGCATGATTTTTGTTTTGGATGAGAGACACAATGTATAATCAATAATACGGCCCATATCATTGTTTTATCAATTTGAATACATACTTTATAAAATCAAAATAACATATTCTTCAGCGAATAGGAAGTATTTATGCATTTATCACATATCAGAATGAGACAAGTAATTTTCACACTGTTTGTAGGAATTAAAGTGATAGTTCGTTATTTTATAATTTAATATGATTCGATGGTTACTTATTTAGAACAAATCTAAAAGGTTAATTCTTACTATCTGTGTTCAGTTTCCCTAGAAAAGTACTACATTTATGACACACATGAAGATATCACAAGCGTTTTCAAATGAACATCCGCCAGTAATAAATTTTACACTTAAAGTCAAGGACTTGAAGGATGAAACAATCCAGTTCTACATGTATGTGGGGCATTTCGCGTCTTTAGCACTCATACATTTTTGTGCAACTGTTAACTAAGTGCCCGGATGTCACGTCATCATTGCGGTTATAAATTCGTTTTCACAAGCAATATTAGAGTGTACACAGACACGTAGATTATATTATGAGCTTGTTAGAGAATTAACTATAGAATGTTGATGATGTGCAATGATTTCAACGAGTCATTACTGGACACTGTCATTTTATAGTATATTATGTTTCTGATTCAGTGCAATGAAGAGTTCTGCGAATTGCAACTGTACATGGAAATAGAAGGAATCAAATTAATACATCAGGTTCATTGTGTTAAAATGTCGAAGGAGTTTATTAGAGTATATTGAGTAAGAAGATTTTTTTTTTCAACCTGTCGGCCTCGGGGTCGTAATCTCAAAAATTGAAGCAAGCAATGTATGCGCTTTTGATTGAGGTGTGTTTCATTCAGAGATGATGCAACCGCTTAGGAGATTTCTTCACGGTTGTAGCGAGTGGTTATTCATGTTACCTCTTTCAATATATAGTATATAGCTGTGCTGCAATTTGGATGCAATGAAAAACTGTGAAGTTTAAAAAAAAAACCCAGAAAATGGATCGAAATTGTTCTCAAATTCAAGGCAATCTTTTCCTAACGATTCCTGTACACATGGAGGTTGAATCTTCGTTTACGAAAGTTATAATTCCTGTCCTGACAGTATTTGGAACGGTTGGTAATACCGTGGCATTCGCTAAAATTGTATCGGACAAACGTTTACACACACAGACTTACTTCGCTGTAGCTGCACTCATCATGAGTGACTTGGTCAGTGTTGGTATGTATGGCATCCATGTCCTCGTGGTTCTGTCGTTTGATATAAAACCAGACGTCCAGAAATTTGAAAAATTCTTTATGGCCGCGACCTATGGAACTACGCATGCGTCGGCGGCTCATGTGGTATTTCTAGTTGGACTTCGGTACTATTGTGTTGTAAAACCTCTTCAATATGAAACCTTGTCAAAAAGAAAATTATTAAAGATTTTATGGATCCTTTGGATACTGAGTCTGTGTTTTGCCATTGTGTACTATTTTATTCGCTTTCACTCGGATGTGGACGTTCTTCTCACAGTTCTGTTGTTTCGGGGATACCTACTATGTCTTCCAATTTGCTTTATCATCTATTTCCATCTCAAGAAAATTACGGTAATCAGGACGGCGTCCTTGTCCCGAAAACTTCGGTCTAGTGGAAGATCGGAGGGGATTATGCGTGCGAGAGCCCGGATAATAGTGATGTCAAGAATGGTGTCGGTCATCCTAACAGTCTTCACGATGTCGGCTGCTCTCTACCCGCTATGTTTCTGTTTGATTTATTTCGGTGTTTGTTGCTCGCAGTACGAGTGCAGGAGTTTGCTGTTGATGGCTCGCATGGCCTGGATGCTAAAGTTTTCTATCAACCCAATTATTTATCTGCTTTTCTCTGAAGTTGTGTACTCACGTGTGAAAAAGTATCTCAGTGACAGTCTTACTCCTCTCTGTGAAATATGTAGATAAAATGTATTAATTTTTAATAATATTTTTATTAATTGCCTTACTTTCATTTTCTTTAAAGAGACTAAAGATGAAGTGTTTATTGAAAACTGACATTTGTATTGAACAACAGGTTTTTTAAACATCAATGTTTCCCTTTTTTAATCGTCATATCACTATCGTTGGTCTTTAATTTGCTCAGAACAAAATACTTTAAATTTTAAAGGTTCTGTCTATTTAAATTTTTGTTTAGAATAATAAAGCCAATGACTATTCAAAACGCGATGTGCAACCAAACAGATTACCTTTCCGGTTTTTTGTTCAAATTGAATTTCTTCTCATATAAAATTCCACTGTGCTTCAAAAATAAATTATTACAAATAAATCTTAGATGTAAAGATGATATGCATACCTATTTCTTTTAATTTTGCTTTACCAGAATTGAGGAATTTTAAATCAGAAAAATATTGCTTGCTATTCCACCGCTTTTATAATCTCCATTTACACTACCGTATATCAGGTTTTTTCCGCGTGTATCCAATTTCCGCTTTGTTCGCGACGATTTTCGAATCGCGGAAAATAAATCAGCGTAAATTTAATACAAAGTTTTGTTCTTGTAATAGAGTTTTCTCTTTCCTAATAAAGTAAACAGGTACGGTGAACTGTGTTCAGCTGGTTTATTTAGAGGTAGATAATTGCGGGATCGGAGGACAAGCGCCAGAAAACAGGTATGTCAGCCATTCTCCAGAAATGGTTCCAATTAATACGAAATTATGCTGTCGCTAGTGTTTGCTTCTCGAACATTCCACCATTATTAGCTCAAAATAAAATAAAGACTATATCACGTCATTACATGGCAACGTGTCAAATCATAGTTTCTTAAAACCCCTTTTAAACCTGAGCGTATTCAAACTCTAGCGGTTTCTCAATATTCTTTTTGTATAAGTTTACAATCTTTGTCATTCATATCAAATACAATCGTGAATCATGATTAACCTTAGAAACAGAGATGGATGATTAACGTCATCATGTTCGGTTATAACCAAAAGAAGCTGAGAAAGTGATAAAACAACTTTAAAAAAT
>WFKH01002636.1:16473539-16487428 GCA_016163765.1 Magallana hongkongensis | reverse complement strand
ATAAAATGGTCTTTACACACGTAGAAAGTCTTCTAACGAACCTCATTTTATTGTAATTTAGATTTGAAATCTCGTTTTTATCAGTCCTGAATATCATAACCTATATACTTTCATCTGCACCAGTTACTTCGTTTTTGAGTCTGATACGAAAAAATTAGCGTTCATCAAGTATTTTTCGCCATGATACATATCTGTTTTATTTGTGATTAAAACTCGTAAACATACATTGTTCATAAACTATGGAAAACAAACACTTTTTAAATTGAAAAAAATCTTACTGTGGTAACCAGTTTGTGTTTTTTTACTCACTGCATATGGATTCTACAAGTCCTTACACTGCATTTAGAAACAATGATATTTTATGTCTGAAACCTTAATTTAAGTGTGGTCAAGTGTAACACAACACATAAAGTTTTTCATAATTCAAATAACTGTTAATGAAAACATAAGGTATATTTTATTTTCCTTCACATATTTTTTATTCCTAATATTTCTCACAGTTAGCGGTTGAGTATTGAGTACAGATCTTGTCTGATGTAGTCTCCGTATATCCAGCTACTTGGTGAAGGGAAGAGCCTGCGAAAGTAAACGCATCAAGGCAGTGGGTGTATTTTTCATAAGATAAATGAATATGATACAAATTATATGTTCATTTTTCATTTATTACAAAAAAGTGAAGGAAATATGAAGACACACTGTTATCAAATTTCTCGTTGGGAAAAAAAAGAAATATTATTTTTAACGCAAAACTTCTTTTTTGCACAAATATTCTTGCAATACTGTATATTATACACCTCACGAAAGACACCAAGTTTTAATATATTGCAAACAACTTTGAGAAAGCGATTACAGTATTTAATCGCACAAATAACATGTTTGTATTTGTTCAAGATGCAATAATTGCCAGGTGCTAACAAAACAATTTCTAAGTCAAAGCAGTAATTTTCTCACCTGTAATTAGGTTGTTGAGATTACAGTAGTTTGTGCTGTAATCCAGGTGGGCATACCAGGTTTCAGAGGTAGAATATCCCTAAGTAAATAAATACATGTTAAAGCCGCATACAAAATGTAGTTTGTTGGTAAATGTTTGTGCATTTAACCAATCATGACTTTTTTCTAAACTTCAAGAGTTGCTTTTAGATATTTTTTTTTCTTTTTTAAAAATTCAGTCCTTAATTTTAATTTTCAAATATACATGATATTATATCAAAGAAACAGCTAATTATGCATCATAGCAATGTTGCTAGCACATGTATATACATGAAGTTGCATTTCATTTTCTTGCCATGAAACTTACATGAACTTTGCACGAGGTGCTGTCAACAGGCGTGAAGGTGAAGGTCAGATCATCGACGTAGTGTTTGACTGGGGTCGTGTGAGTAGCTTTCAATACGGTATCAGCCTCAGACGTGAACTGTTAAATCAAAATACAAAAGTATCAGTAAATACTAAGAGCTGTTATCATTTGCACAAATTCGGATTTGCAACGCTTTTGACCTTTTTAAAAGCATAACTTTCAAAAACTTTGACTGTACACTAAATCAATTTACTGCATATCGAAAAAGATACGTTTAGAGGACTTTCATATCATTGCAAAACATATAGATATTTTGCCCATAAATATTACCTAACCTCTATTGCTTGATATTGTATGAAATGTTATGGGTACATTGTATAACATTATAAATATTAATATTACAATCCTACATGTAACGTTGCCAATTCTTTTTATTGTTTTAAACGAGGAATTAAAAATATGTTTTGAACGACAAAGTACTGAGTACATGTGGACAAAATTAGGAAAAATACAATTCCCTGATCAATCAATCAATTAAATCAATAGATCAATTCAATAAATCAATCAATTACTTTAATAAATCCATCAATCGATTAATCGATTAATAAATCGATTCAATAAATCAATCAATAACTTTAATTAATCATTTAATCGAATAATCAATCAATCAATCAATCAATCGATTAATCAATCAATCAATCAATCGCTCGATGAGGTTGACTTACGGTGTACAAACATTTCTCGCCCCCGTTGGCACAGTTATCAGCACTTGTCCATGCCGTGATCTGGTTCTTAATCTTGGTCTTGACCTCATCACAAGAGACTCCGAAAGTCCTATCAGCAATCAGAACGAGAACTTAAATACGCCTTATATCAGAAAGGCCAGAAATCGTATGGACTTCTATGTAAAAGAACTTTCGATTTATAGATATAGTACAAATAGTAACTGTTCTGAATTCATAAATTTCATGGACATGTATGTATATTGAGCATCATACGGAAAATAACATATATTAGGAGGGTTGGATGGTTGTGGCTTTTTTAGACTATAATAATCTCTTTTAGTTCTGTATAAGGATATTAAAAAATGCCCATATTTTTTAAGCTATAATTTTTGGATTTTTTTATTCTTCAGTAATAAAAAAAAATATTAAAATTTTAAGGTAGATCTGATGTGGTATTCGTTGACCATCTAGGCTCCTTAAGATGGAATTACAAGGATTTGTTACGGGTAATTAATTAATTAATTATTAATCAATAACAGCTAGATTGTATTTTGCTATATGTACTAAGTGACAAATTAAAACCTTTTACTACCACTATTAAAAATACACGTAAAAACCTTTAAATGTAAAATAATCCTTGAAGCGATAAGAAACATATACATTTATTATAATTTTACTATATACTTTTAGCATTATACATGTATCGCTGTAAATCGTGCATGTCATCCAAATCTTAAAATGATCTATACCACATTTTTTAAAGGCAGGTTTTTGTTTGTTCAAAGATTTTGTGTTGCTTTATCTTAAGATTTGGATTGACAGAATACCAGTTCAGTTAACTTCGTCGAGTAAGACTACAAACGACAGCATATTATTTTTTCACAAAAAAAGAGATCTAGAGAGGATGTACTGAACTGGTTACACGTGAATGAATACAAACATGAAGATTTATGCAAATCAGTTAATAAGAATTAAGATATTTCTTACCAATCTACTTTGCAAGATGCATGGACGGGACCATCTCCAAGAAGAAAGGCAGAAGAGGCACCAAAAAAGGCCAAAAGTGTGCAACAAACAAGGGACTGCATTGTAGGTATTGGTGTACTGTGTGTGTGAGCAAGGTCGACAAATACTGGACTATATACACTATTGTACCAAACAGAGATAAGAGTTTGGTCTATAATTTAGAACAATTCAAAATACGCCCAAGAAACTAGAATAATGTTTCGTAACCGATCATAAATTGCCATTCTTTTTGCTCCCACATGGTTTTAATAATTACCATAACAATATATTGACTCAGCATAAGAAGCTAGGCCTATTACACTGACAATTTCGATCTTGTTTTCATGTGTTCAAATGTAGATCAAAATTATACAAAATACGTGTCAAATAACAAAAGATCTCGATCATAAAAAATATCCAACGATATAATAATTTTTGTTTTCCTATTACAATGACGTATTTTCCCTAATTTGAATAATATCAAGGAAATGGAAATGGAGTCAAGAGATTGATGATTCAATGGAGAGGATTTTATTATCAGCAGGATTTCATAGTCTATTAAATCGGGTTCGATGTTTGAAAGTAAACCAGTTTTGAGGATTTGCATGGTCACTTCTAGCTGCGTTCTAAGCAAGTGACAGCAAAATGGTTGCGAGATATACAAAGAAAATAGTATCTGACGATTAAAATGTCAACATTAAAATATTGAACCAGATTTAAAGTATATTAATTGGACAGTCGATTGTCCTCAGTTCAAAGAAATTAATTTTTTTTTTAAATTTTAAAACAAAAATCGTGATTGCGCAGATGCAATGAGAAAAAAAAAGATCAGATTGGACAGATAGTTATAAATTTAAAAATCGCTGGAATGAAGAAGCATACAAATATGACGTTAAAATGATGGTATAACTTGAAAAAAACCCCCAGAATTTAGGGAGTGAGAATATTTCAGAAGGTTATGGTGATTTACAATACATTTACCAAATGCTCTATATGACTTTTTTATACTGTAAGCAATGGAAGCGAAAGGTTAATATAAATGAAAGAAAAATATTGGTATATTCTAATGGCCTAATGATAAAAAGGATTTTTTCTTTTCAAACAAATTTATTTAAAGAAAATATTAAAGATTTCAAATAACTAATAATTAATTTTTTTCACTTTCAGGTTTTTAACAAAGTATAAAAAAAAGTATGTGTTCAGAAGGCAATGTATAGGATCATGAGAAAAATAGGACAATATAACCACAGGCACCTGACGTCATATATTTTTCTCATAATAAAAAAAATACTCCGCTTACCTAATAAATTATTAGGTAAGCGGAATTTTTTTTTTTATTATGAGAAAAATATATGACGTCAGGTGCCTGTGAATATAACTTACTAGTCGACTGTCAGCTAGATCCTTTCGAGAAAGTTAAAATACCATAATTACTTATATATAGATGTAATATATGGGTTTATGAGAACTTTTATTTTTAAAACAAATTTTGAATTTAAAAAGTCATACTTCATCATTTATGGCATATGGTGAAACAAATATTTATTGACACAATGTTATAATGAAAATTAAAGATTGAATTTTGATTAATTTTTTATGCATGATTAGTATTAAAGGTGAAATTTGGAAGGTATCACTTAATACTATGTAGAAGAAAACCTGGGAGTAATATGAATTACCGTTGTCCTCATATTGGCGTTTCGTTGTTATCTAGTAAAAATGGTAACGCCAACAAAACATTTCAAATTTGAAAAAAAAAAACACGTTACTCTGCTAGACAGTCTGATCTACGGGGCATTGTATCTGAATTTAATAGCCATTTTTAAACTATATCAATCTCTTTCATAAGAAGGTATAGGAAAAT
The DNA here is from genome assembly GCA_016163765.1 of Magallana hongkongensis. Lineage (NCBI taxonomy): Eukaryota > Metazoa > Mollusca > Bivalvia > Ostreida > Ostreidae > Magallana > Magallana hongkongensis. The sequence continues at coordinate 16,482,537 of WFKH01002636.1, read as the reverse complement.
GCTCAAATTTTAAAGCTTAAATATTTGGATTTTTTGTTTACTAAATAATAGAGATTATGGCTCAAGGTATATCAAAAATTTTAAGGTAGGCCTGAAGGATAAATTGTTGACCATCCAACCTTCTTAAATATCAAAATTGGATGCGTACATGTTGTACCATGCGTGTGTCCAGAAATTTTTCCTAAGGTGGGGGTAGGGCGAGGGGATAATTTTGACATGATTGGGGGGGGGGGGGGGGGGGTGGAGTCCTTTTTTTGGCAAATTTACTATGTGAATTAAATTAGCTTTTAATTTTCCAGGGGGGAGGGTCCGGACCCCCCTCCCCGACCCCCTTTAGATCCGCACATGCGTACGCTATTAATTGGCACGACTGAGCTGGTTTTGCAGTGTATTTTTTCAAAATACGTGTATTATAGGAGGCATATACTTGTAAAGCACCCGTTGCATGACGGGTATTTTATATCCCTCATGTTTGCACTTTTGATTGAAATAAGACTTATTTATACTTTGGGAATAAAACCTGTTCCTTAAACTTCAACTCACCTCCAAAAAAATAATGACCTCCTTCAAAAGTTTTAATCTGGTCATTTAAAAATACCTGTCAGGTAACTGTTATAATGAAAACATATATATACACATTCCATACAACTCCAATCATATTGTAACGTGTTATCTGCAGGGTTCTTTTCAAGAAATATGTTATTTTATTTAATACCGGTATTAATTTTCCTTTACGCTACCTGAGTATAAAGTTTTACCTGAGTATAGTTTTACAAAAATAATTATTATAGTTGGCGAGGTGTGTGGGTAGCCGGGCACCCTGAACCTTGTTACTAATCAGCTAGAGCTCCTACTGTGTCGTGAAGTACCCCGTTATTTAACCTTTATTCAGAATTACTTCTCCCGGTTCCCCACCACAATTCCTGTAGACTATTTCTACCATTGGCGCTACTTACATATGTACTTTCAATCCATTCTTTACCTCTCAGCGCTTCCTTAAAACCTATTAGTCAGACATTCTATCGATCAAAGGGGTGAACAGGCCTCCGGGAGAGTTCATTTCATTCTCCTCAGATCAATCCCTTTTTCAATATATTCGATCAGTGCTTACTATCTATTCAAGATATATTACTATAGTCAGGTACTCTTTACACAACTGCACTGAAAAATATAGTTCTATTCATGATCAGCAGATACAACATTACAATAAATGTTTAGAATATCGATGTTTATTTTATATGTGGAAGAAAACAAAATTAACGTAAAATTATTTTGAAAAATCACCTTTCCCCAAGAAATGTAAATGTGAAGTATTCATATTCCTACGCTAGCTGCCTCCTCAGTCTTTTTCATGAAAATATCTACCGGTATTAGGTCATTCTTCGATTGACACTTTTTTCACCCATGAATATTGCTTATATTATTACAATAGTTATATTACTTTCATGATTATTGTTCGTTAGTTATCATACAATCTCTTTTAATTATATATTGTGTATGAGTATGTGTTTTTCATAACGGAATGGTTATGCAACACCTGCACCACATTTTTGATCGCACTCATGTAGACTCTGTTTAAGGATGTGTGCACTGTTTGCTAGTGACGCAAGACTGGTGTTAGTATATTTGCTACAGACATGAAGAACTATAAACGCCAGTTTCTTATCAAGTTCGGTGATTGTAACCTAGAGATCGACTGAACACAGTGAAAATTGAAGTAATTTAAAAGTCGAATATCTTGGATATGGGGTAACCCATATCTATTCTTGTTATGTGATGTGCCCAATATTTCCCGATTACAATAATATAGGACATAGAATGGTTGAAAAGAAAATTAACTCTTTCAAAATCCAACGCTGAGAGAATAAGCCCCCTCCACATTCCCATATTTAGTCGAAGTTACCCAAAACCCTGCTTTTAATCAATTCAACAACAGAGATTGTGCTTTTTATTTCAATATATCTTGTCAAAAAAAAAAAAAAAAAAGAATTAGGGAATTCTAATAATCCAAAATTCGATGAAAGTTTTGAACGGAGAACATCATCCAAGCAGAGGTCGCCATTTGTAGTACCTTGGCAACAAGAAACCGGGATTATTCTTAGACTTGATTAAAAGTTTGATGACTGCCCGTTCTAAAGCAGCACGGAACTGTTCAACACGGCGGGTGGGGATGGAAAGAGCGGATGTCCGGTTTCCATATGCCAGGGGGTGCATGATCGATAGCTGGATCATCCCCAGCAAAAGGATCCAAAACAGTGGTCTTATGTCCATTTTAACTGAAAAAACCCAAAGAGAACACTACAATATTTAAAAAAACCATTCGATATCTGTATTAAAGATGGAGATGCACCTCCGCCCAAACCGGGGATTGAACTCTAGACCTGCAGAACTCACTTTCTTAGCAATGCGCGGTCAGCGAGCTATAAGCACTTTGTCATATGAGGAAGTTAAACAATAATTCATCAAGATGGGCTAAAGCTGGTAAGATCTTGCTAAATCTTGACCATTGGCCTCTTAAAAATCTAACACACTGCGATGCATTATAATCCGCTTTTATTCTTTTTATAGGTCTTTAACTGAACTCTAGACTTACGAAAGGCCGGGAACCCACTCTCCTAGCAGTGCGCAGTCAGAGCGTTAAGCCGCTAACCATTAGGTCATATAAGGAAGCTAAAACAATATTATATCAGGATGGGCTAAAACTGGTAAGATCTTGTTTAATCGTGACGATTTATCTTATACCGCGATGGACTATAGTCTGCTTCTCTTTATAGATCTTCAAAGCCTTTCGATACATTTTAAAATTTATTGGCATTAATATGTATTGAGTGTTTCTTGGATTGACATTATTAAAAGTTAACGCTTTTCAATTTTATGACATCTGTTGGAACAGCGTTGAAACAAGTATATACCAATTTTGCGTCGTTCCGGATTAAAATCATGTATTATAAATAATATCATAATGCCTTCTAAAATTGCATTTTTAGGCTTTTCCTCACTTGTTTAACCCCCTCCCTTCTCTTTACACTTCTTCGTGACATTAAAGCTATTTTTACAATAGTACCACTTGGATTTTAACTTCACACTAGCGGATAATTCCAACTGACTTTCGTAATATATCGAATATAAAACTACAAAAATTGTACTGTAGAAGTAAATGTATTTAGCGTGACTGTGTATGGTGTTTGGCGGAAATTAACTTTAGCAAGTTAGCGTAGTTTTGATTTAGCGCGTTTCTGTATTCATTTTAATATGTGCATGAGATTTAGCGAGGTACTTAGATTAGCGAACGCTGTGTTCCGCCAAAAAAGCAAAAAAGAATACACAGCCAAAGTAATCCACTATGATTCCCGTTAATATTAATACATGAAAGATAAACAATTATTTTAATTTGCATTCAACTTAATGCGTTAAGCAAGATGATTGACAACTATTCTTGGTTAAAGCTAGTAAATGAAATTTTTAAGGAGCCTACATGTTTATGAAATTTGAGATACATGAGTTCTTCTGTAATGATGCTTGATAACAATAGCTTGCTTATAGATAAAGTGTATCCGAAGTCATGTTTTTAAGATCAATTCAATGTAAAATCCAAAATTGTATTTAGGGGTCCCGCCAAGCATAGTCACCAATTTTCTTTCTTTTGCATACATTATTACATATATTGATGTACATAGCAGCAAGATGCCATATTTGTTGCAGAGGGCAACCTTTGTCATGGTAACAGATACTAAACGTCGACAAATGGCAATTTTAGCAACTTAAAAGTAAATAAATGAAGAAAGTAATTGCAGCTAAAATAAGTTATAAAATATAAAATTTTGAATTAACCATATGGTCAATTTCCAAACTAAAGAAACACATGTGTGGGTAAATCAATATCTAATGAATCTTACCATGGAAGCCGGTGATCATTTTCAAAAACCTGATTTTTTCGTATTTTCGTTAAAAACGCCATAGCAACGGCCGTTTCTTTTGCTAAGATGCAGCTTTAATTAATGTTACATAAATGTTTGGTCTTTCCAATCATTTTTAAAAGAATTTTGTCACAGGCATGAATGAAAAATCTTCAAAAGTACCTCAAAATATGCAGATTTTCGTGGTTTTTAGCCTTGTCATCATAGCAACGGATTTCAATTTTTACATAATGATACTGTCTTTGTTGCCAAGCCACAACAGCAGATTAAATTTCCATTAAAAACTATTTATGTTTAAATAAACTGAAAAAATGTAATTGTTGAAGAGCTTTTTAGTTACCATGGTAACACTTTTAAACTATTTTATTATTTTTCCATAATTTTTTTTCTATGATTTGAAAACCCACAATATGTTGTACGTTATTATTCTATTCTGTATAGCTGAAACTGCTGGAATCCCTTACAATTTGTCTTCAAAAAAGCTTAAAATGGACATTTTTCAATATTTTGCGTCCGCTACTAGTATCATGCCAACCATTCCCCATGGCAATCGTATAAGGTCCTCTTGCATCTTTACTAAACAAAGCTTATCTTAATATGAAAATTAATATTAAGAAAATCGGTGACTATGCGTGGGCACCGAATTTTGGCATTTACATAAAATTGATCTTAAGGTAGACACGAGGAAAAAAAATGTGTTTTGAACTGTCATTTTTAATGAGATAATTTATGATAAAAATAGTCACGAATCTCAGAGTTGTTTCCATGTTCGACAAGTGAAATATATCCAAAATGCCTTCAAAAAACAATATTTAGTGTGCTCTTGAACTCTTATTTAAAGTAATATTACATTGAATATAGGTATCTGAATTACTTTTAACATTATTTCAAACGGAATTAAAAAAAAAAAAGGGTTTTATTTTCTACATTATTTCTATAAAGCCATAAAGTACGGGGAAAAGATTTCTCAAGACAATTAAAACGTCATGCATAATGGATCAAGCACCAAAGATTCAGTCCAAACTCAATTACTTCAGATCTTAACCTTAATTATCAACTCATTGTCAGCAACTCCTTTTCTTTATAGCAATGTTTTTGAAATGTAGGAAACATGATTTATACACAAAAATCTATTATAATTGGACACATCTGTTCCAGAGAAGACAAAATAAGAAGAAATAATAGACTAATCTAAATCAAAGTACAAACTGGAATTCGAGTTTCGTTGCCAATGTTATAAATACGGATGGGTACAAATCTATTGCTTAAGAGCAAGCTTTTTATTTCATTTATTCGGCTTTTAATTTAGGGGAAAAATCAACTTTATACAACATGCACACTTGAATTAATGTCATATGGTAGTCCTAATCATGGACTTAGTATCAATGTTCAAATATTTAAAGCAGCAGATACAAAAAATTATAGTCTTACTTTTCTTCCAAACCGGTATCAGAATATTTTCTCTCTCTCTTTTTTTTCATTTGTATCCTTTCTGTACTCTGAGTTGTATTATATTGAATATTTCAACATGTTCATTTTGACCTTGATGTTAAGAGAAGGCTAAAATAGGTTGTGCCTGCTGCCTAATCCCATTCAGTTTATATTGAATAAAATATATTGTTTAAATAAATAACATGCACACATGGGAGAGGGCTCAGATATGCAGAATGTCTGTTGCCTAATCCCATTCAGTTTATATTGAATAAAATATATTGTTTAAATAAATAACATGCACACATGGGAGAGGGCTCAGATATGCAGAATGTCTGTTGCCTAATCGTATTTCGTTTATACCCATGATAAAATATTGTTTAAATTAAATTATACACATAGCAAATATTACGTTCTCACCATTTTAACAGATTTGTTTTTTAAATTGTTAACTTTTGCTAATCGTGACATTTTATTTGAAATTATAACAACATTACTGTTTTTTGACAAAATTAGGTTAAAGTAAAGTGCATGCCTTTTTGTATGACATGTAAGTTACTTAATGTAAATAATACAAAAGTGGTCAATAATTTTGGTAAATCCCTGTTACAAGCCGTAAAATAAAGACGTTTATTATTGTAGCAGCATGAATCGAAATAAAAAATGCATTCGTATAATATTTTGTAAAGCATACATAGTGATATTATTTATATTTTCTTATCTTTTCACTTAAAAATTGTAATTCTTAAGAATATTTATGTAAATAAAATGTATATTGTGCTATTTGTATTCTAGTGAGCTGTACAACTTTAGGAAATAATTTGAAATGAATTGAAATGTTCATTTGATGTTCGAAAATAAAATAAAAAGCATTTTAGTGTCTAATTTATAACTCAGACTGTCTTGTACATGTATTTGTATATTAAAAGTAAACGCGGAACTGTTAAATATCATCTGTCATCTGATCTGACCATAAATAGGCACCTCTTATATTTATCGAGAGAGAAAAAAACCGGTTTTTAAAAAATAATACGCGACAGTGTTAGACAAAATAAACCTAACCTAGTACTCGAGGACTAATTTCTCCTAATGATAGTGCGTCGGTTCATGTCCTTTTAAAAAAGTCAATTCTTTATACGGATTTAGGAGCCTGGATCGTCAACAAATCAACCATCATATCTGCCTTGAATTTAAGGATACGATTTGTTTTGCTAAATAAATCATTATATAGTGAAGAAAAAAAAGTACATATATGTTGCCTTTCAAATTTAGGTATTTTCTTATATTTATATATAGAGCTTTTCTTCTAAAGGATATTAATGCAGTTTTCAAATGGCCATGGTCATCAAACCCTCCTTAACACGTTTGTAATGTTCAAGAATTATGATTTATATAAATATTATATAGTTAGTTGTTCTTTTATTACATGATCTGAACTAATATAACATGATTTATATCAATATTGTATCATCCGTTCAAAAAGAAATTACATAATATACAAGTTTATATTAAATGTGCATGTATTGTACTAATATTACAAAATTTGTACTTATATTACATTTGTACTAATATCACATGAACTGTACTAATATTACATGAAATGTACAAAGATTACATTGAATTTTCCCTTTTACTACAAACACATTAGTTATTGGTTGGCATGTTTACCCAAGTTTTATTCCGAACTGGTTACATTATGATTCAATTAAATCATAAGCATACGAAATTGAAATTGGAATATTCATGTTTCATGTTGACAAAAGCATTCTGCATGTCGACATGATCTATAGAAAAATGACTTACAAAATATGCCATCATAGGATACTGACGCAAGATAAGGAATTATTTTGTTTGGATAATTATTTTCCGGCTCCTGCTGTGGAGAGAGAGAGAGAGAGAGAGAGAGAGAGAGAGAGAGAGAGAGTGTACTACAGTCAAGGAGTTTCATAACAAAATGATCTGAATCATCATATGACACTCTAACTAAGATGACTTGTCTCGACGTGGATGAGAAAAGCAACCCCCCCTCCCGGCCAATAAAATGGGGGGGGGGGGGTGATAATCTTAATATAGTATTTTCGTGAGTTATGTAATTGAACTTGTGGTTTACATGCAACTACATTTCTCAAATGTGTTTGTACATTTTATATAAACTCGAGAAATTGATTTGAATTGAAAAATTAAACAAACTTATTTATATACATAATTTTATAAAGGTAATTCGAAAATTAAAAAAAAAATAATTTAATAAATTATCGACAGAGTAAAGATCGGACGATAAATTATTAGTGTTTTATTAACATTATTCTAATTTCGTCGTCATCATCATGGATGTAAGCATTAATATGTAATAGAAAAAAATGATAAAATAGCATGCATAAAAATATGAGTGCAACATATAAATGCTTACCCGTTAAGTTGAATATACTATTGTCCAAGCAAGTCTAAAGATTACAGTAATCTCTGACGATGATGTTATATATCCAATATATAATAATATTGATATAACTACACCCACCCTCTCTCTATCTCTCTTACTCTGGGAGTGATCAAGTTTACCTTATATATTAAGTGCAGTTATCCTGGGTTTCTGCACTTAAAAAACAAACCATAAGATAGCCATGAGGCGCTTTTTATAATTGCTAAATGCGATTAAAGACTATAGATAAATCTATAAATAGTTCATTCTGTGACTTGACGCTTAATCAGTGTTCTTTCTGCACCTTTTGGTTTCATGGACGAACGTAGCTCCGGGGGTGGGTGGGGGAGGGGGAGGGGGTGCCCCCGCTTTTTTCGAAACAGACATTCTTAAATTTACATATGGAAAAAGGAACTTTGAACGAATCAATTGGTTCCCCTACTTCCGGACAGAGTTAAAAATAGATAAAATTTAAAAAACGACGCACTACTCTCTCTCTCTCTCTCTCTCTCTCTCTCTCTCTCTCTCTCTCTCTCCATTCAAATGATTTCAGATTTTAAAAAATTGTCCCCTCCTTTCAAAAACGACGCAACGTGCCTGTCATTTACATCACAACGTTTTCTGGAAGAAAAAAAAAACAAACATTATTTTAACAATGTAAGAATACTATATATCTTTTTTGTTTAAAAAAAATATTTGTTGTTAATGATCTTTCAATAACTTATTTGGCGCTATTTGCAGTAGTGGATCTTAAGGGGGTGTGAAATGGGATATGATTATGAAACGGGGCTGGGGTAGGGTGGGGAGGGTGCCTGACCCCCGGCCCACCTCCCAATCCCAATTCTGACATTTCCCATATATCTTTGTTGTTTGATGTAAACTCAAGTACATGTAACTACATGTATCATAAATTTTTAGAGTGTACATGTATGTACATGTGTAAACGGTTCCACCTCCCAAATTCCAAACATTGGTGTACAAAAAGCAGGTTTGTACATCTTTCTCTCTTTTGTAAAACCCCATTGTGGCCACGCACTGGAATTTCGAGGGTGTTGGTTTGGGGATTTATTCATCAAGAAGAATTTGCAAGTTTTTATCTCAGTGCTTCATATGTAATTGCTATTTTTTGAAATTTTGCTTAGTACATGTACATATTCCTAATATGCAACTCCCTAATGGTTAGCAATTATTGGTCAATGTGTCTACTTATCCTGAATGCTCGCGGGGGGGG
>WFKH01002636.1:16451385-16473439 GCA_016163765.1 Magallana hongkongensis | reverse complement strand
TAATTTTGTGTGCCGGGATGGGGGCTGGGTCAGAGGCATCTGAAACACCTCGGGCCCTTTTGTGAAGGCCCGAGGTGTTCCGGATGGGGTCAGATGCCTATATTTTCCAGGGGGTCCGGAGCCCCCTCCCCTTTAGATCCACGCATGATGTTTGATAATAACCTAAACTCTCTCTTTGGTCAGTGACATTTATTTCGGGTTTTTTTTTATATAAAGCAACAGATCACGATCTCAACAGCTATAATACATGTATATAAACCTGGCTACATGAGGATGTGTTCTCAGATCTTCATTGCACGTGTTATGAAATTTAGAATAGCACGTGACGTGTAGAATTACGGAAGGGCTAGGTAACAAGTGTTGGTGAACAATTATTAATTAAAGGAGGCTGGATGGTCAACAAATTAACTATCAGATCTACCTTAAATTTTTAGATACGATGTCTTTAGCTATAAACTATCATTTAATAAAGATGATTTGAGCTCAAATCTATATTTTTCCATGTTTAGTGCATGTCTAAAATGCTAAAATTTTGGTATTTTTTTTCTTGAAGCTGGGCCAAATATTTCTTTTTTTGGTCAGTCTTTTTGGAGTTTACATACGAGTTACAATTAAAATTTTACGGCTCGCGCAATTCTTTGTTGTGTAAACAATTAAGGTTATGTCATATGTTTTTGTGGGGTGAGAACTTAGTAAGTTGCTAGAACCTGTGTTCAAACCCACTGTAAATTATATACACAATAAAATATGTTCAAACCATGATTTTGTTTGGTAGTGTTCTATCTGTTAACTCTTTCACTTGACTCAAATTATTTTTTTTTTATTGAAAGTTTATTGATTTAATTCAATATCAGCACAATTGAAACTATTTCGTGTTTTCACTTTTTCACCAGTTTTTTTAAGGTGGGTCGATACACCGAAATGTTATTTGATGGATCTTTAAAGTATTTGTTTTTGAAATATGATTTCACACATACATGTAGGAGACCGATATTGGCTCTTAATTATTTTTTATGATTTCTTTTGTATTTTTTCCAGAAAATCTACAAACTTTGTTTTCGCTGCGAACAAGAAATTTTATAGCATAAATTTTAGTCACAAACAATCCAATATATAATATATAATTATCTAATAGTTTTTTTTTTTTGTATTTCGCTTGTATAGCGACAACTCGACAACCAATATTTAAATGGTCAATCATAAGATATTTGATACACAAGTTAAACATTCTAGACATTATGGGTAGAAAAATAAGAAATACACAAGTTAAAACATAGACGTTATGGGTAGAAAAATTCTATATATATTTGAACATTTTCTGCTAAAAGTCATGACCATATGCATTTCCTTGTAAGCTTGATAATAATAAAAAAAATGTTTTAAAACTACACATTGCTATAAGAATCTTGCAAAATTCTGGTTGTATTGTTTTAATATACTCCTATCATTTTCTTGAAGATTGATTTTATACCCTCCAATTACCCTCAGTGCAAACCAGCTTGTATTACCTTTTTGCATGGTTACAATTATTTCTAATAATTATATAAATTATATCAATATTTTACTTAAACACAATTTAAAACATTACACGAAAGAGAATATAATAAAAGCGAATGAATGAAATCTTTAATATTTGCAATTGCCTCATCAAAATCCAAATATATATTGTTGCATAATCCAGAAATCTTCATTTCCTCGACAAAGTAAATAATGAGTGTTCAATATATAAAATTTCTTTATAATATAGAATATAATTTAAACCTATATCTAGGCTATTGAAGTATGCATATATAGATGTATAAACATAGTTAAAGGATTTGACAAAGTACAGACACGTGCACTTGGTATATGTGTGCAAGAACTGCACGTGAGTTTCACAGGAATACGAGCCATGTATATTTATAATCAGCTTGGTCATAACTAATCAGTACACACGCCCAACTTATTATCGGGTGTTTAAACCATGCCACGGAATTGTACATTTTTTTTACGCTAGCTGTCTTCATTGACTATAGTCACAAAGCAAACGATTGTATATATGTGACTAATTGGATCTCATCCTCATGAAAGATTACACCTCCCTTCCTCAATCCATTTTCAATGTGTTAACTTAGTTCTGTTTAATTATTCACATAAAAGCATAATTAGCATTAACGTGAACAAAAAAATCAATGTGCGCAGAGATCAGAAAATTTTTCCAGGGGGTTACGAGGCATGCGCGGATCTAGAGGGTGGGTCCAGAACCCCCTCCCCCCGGGAAAAATCAAATTTCTTTCAATTTACATAGGCGAATTACCGAAAATATGCCTTGGACCCCCTCTGGGAAACTTAAATATCCCTCGGACACCCCATCCCCCCGGAAAAATTTTTACTTTGAATATCATAGCCCAAGAACAAAAATATGATTAAGTAAGCTGGGTGATCAACTCATTAACCATCAGATCTACTTTTTCTACTTAAATTTTGAATACGATTTTTATAGCCATAAACTATAATTTAGTCAAGAAAAATTCTTAATATTTTAGCTTTAAAGTTTTTATATATTCCTTCATCTTTATATAAAACTCTTCTTCTAAAGGAGATTAATAAAGTCTAAAAATGGCCACGACCATCCAGCCCTCTTAACATTTCTAATACTACGGAACACTCTCCTCATAGTATTGAATAGTAGCTCAGTTTGCTATAAGACTATGAAAATGAAATGTTTTACAACCTAAACTTCATATGGGAAACATTTTATCAGAAGTGTAACACAAATCGTGGCCTTGTCCTCTCCGGAAAAAAAGGATGATATCTTTTTCTAAATAATCTAGAACCCCGTTCACCAACGGATACTTTGTGTCAAGTTTGGTTGAAATTGTCTAATGTTTCTTAAGAAGCTGACGATGTAAAAAGTAAATGAGAGACAGACAAACACCAGAATTGCTCTCTTGAGCTTCAGAGAGAGGAGAGAGAGAGAGAGAGAGAGAGAGAGATTGATTTAATTTCAACAAGAGTTTTTCAGTTATCACAGGTCTGCATATTATTTTGCTTACAATAACAATAAATTAACAGCAACTTTATACTTTTTCTTTAATTCGACAATGAGATACTAGCATAGCGCAATTAATTCATTATAATTAAAGACCAACAAAGAAATGTTTATGCTATAGCGTTTATTTCCATGTCAACAAAATTGCATGTTACAATGACTGACACATAATCAATTCAAAACTTTCTCCATGTTACACAAAAGAAAACAGGGCCCCTCTAATCAATTTCAGATAATTACCATTGTAGAAGAGAAAAATTTTTCTGTCTGAAAGATGAAAGGGTGGAGAAGAGGATACCTCTAATGTATTTCAGTTTTGTAAATAATACGTCAATCTTGTCAATGTATTTAAGCAAATCTCTATTATGTGTCTTTGGAATGAAAAAAAAAAGCTATGAAGTTCTTTAATTATAAAGATGAAATGCTGACTGCTCTATTGTTTGGAATTATCAATTATCATATCATTTCAAACATCATAGGCCAATTTTGTGTTTTCACTATAGACTGACAAAGAAAATGAAGATGTACAAAATGAAACACAATATACAAAGTTTGTTTTTTTTAAAGTTGAATGATATATAACCTGCCTTAAATCAACTTAAACATGAATCTCAAAGTGTCCACAATCAATAGAGAGTTTAATACACATCTACTTTTAAGAAGCTGCTGTTGTTGTCTCCAGACATCATGTCTAAGTGTTTTTTTTTTCACACAATAGAACAAGGACAGCAAAGTAAAAAAAATGCTGCTAGAAATCTCCTTCTATAAGATATAATCCAGTTCGTAACGGACGTAGTTGTTCTTCTGGTCGTTTGGAACCCTGGGATAGGCGGGAATCATTCCATCCTGGGCCCCTATGTACACTGTGTTGTAAACTTTCCAGTAAACATCTCGCACCTTACGGGCCGGGTGGAACAGACCCTGAAAATATTAAAAGGAAGGGCTGATGAATTGGAAAATTAATGTGCAGCATGTATTTCTGGAAATTTTAAATCTTGAAGTAAAATACCCTTGAAGACCTTGCAAAGTTAAGATGTGTCCTTATCAAATACAGACCCACTCTAATGTTGGTTGATTTTAAAAAATAAAACATTATTAAAACATTTGCTTATTCGGTCCCTTCTTAATCACTAAAAATTTACTTAATATGATCTAACTAGTACTTAGAATAACCCCCCCCCTCCCCAAAATACACAATTAAATAAAATTAAATAAAATGTTGTCTCGTTCACATATCAGACAAATGAGTAATAAAGGGTTAATTATAATTGGTTCTTCCTGTACATTCCAATTGATATTTATAACAAAGGGTAAACTATTGGACAGGGAAGACACTCATTATATTTATCTAAATGGTAAAGGAATAAGAACAATTTACTATGCACAAGATTATCATATGATTGTGAACTTGCCCATGACAGCAAGGGTCTTCTCGTTCATGAGCAAACTCAAGCCCCCCCCTTTAAACCCACCCCAAAAAAGTTGTTTTATAGTCCTCACCTGTAGGGCATATTGTAAAATCTTGCTTGGACCGATTCCCACCCTCATGCCTTCAATGGAGCCCATGAAAGCCTGCACAACGTGAGGGGATGTCTCAAAAATGTTTGGCCACACATAGTTCAACAGATGAGTGAGAGCATCCTCACAGCCGAAGCCGTAAACCCCGAGGGCAATGTGCTGTATTGCTGACATCGAAGTCTGTCTGTGCACGAGATCTCTACAAATGAGAAACAGAGAAATGAATTACATGTATATTCCATGAACATTGCTACATTGTATAAACTATTATTAAGTCAAGAAAAATCCATAAATTTTAGCTTTTAAATTTGAGTATTTTCCTATATCTTTATATAGAGCTCTTCTTCTAAAAGAGATCAAAACAGTCTAAAAGTGGCCACGACCATCCAGCCCTCTTAATAAGATTCTGATTCAGTCATTCTTAGTTCAACATGAGTGGAATCAGTGTTGGCATAAGATTTTATATTTGACAAGTCCAAGAACTGAAATCAAGTACAAGTAACTAAAAGACGTGATTAGAGTGGTTCTAACAATATTTGTGGGCATCAATTTCCATAGATTGAATTAATATTTCAGTTTCAAGGAAACCTAAATTGGTGGACATTGCTCCTATCAATACAATAATCTATCAGAAATTGCACTTCAATTAACATTCAATTTCATGGATCAACTCAACAAGGAAATTGGAGAAAGTTGATGTCCATGAATATAATATGTTAATATAATATAAAATGATATCGTTACCTGTCCATCAAAGCATCTTCAAGAAGTGGAGCAACCGCGTAGATGTAGTCTTTGCCCATTTCTCCGATGTATTCGAACATAAATGAGAGGGATTTTAACACACCATTCTGAACATTTAGTTCAGGGACTCGGTATTCGTTCATCAGTGCCGGGAGCACGGTGAAGGGGGAGCAGGTCTCCGCTACGATTGCTATGGCAACAGTAGTACACACTCGGTTCTGTCTCTCTTGGACCTTGAGATTATTGAGGAGAGTGGCCAACACATCATGTGGACTGGAAAACAAATTACACCACATTAAATAAGTAACACTATATGTTAATTCTACAAAATCTAGCATTTTTTGCAGGGTCACCTCAGAGCGACCCTTCAATTAGCCAATGAAATCATTGCTGCTGAAATCTTGGCTGGTTGTTTGAACATGTGTTTCTATTTTTACCAACAAACCTAGATGCCCGAGTATGTGGTAAATAAAGTCATGGCGAAGTACATGTATCGATGCTAAGTTTGTGTTTTAGTTGTTTGATACTGGTCGAACAGATTTTATACACAATTTTGGTATGAAACAACTCATCGTGGCATAAAATGAACAACTGAGCATAAGAGTTGAGGAGATAAAGTTATCAGACTATTTCAAGACTTGATTTTAGAAGCTTGGATCTGATTGGCTATCATTTTTATGTATATTCATACAAGGTTGCTCTGAGGTGTTTGGGATGTTGTTAGAACTTGTATCATAGAGGAAGTCTAATTTTAAATAGCCAGCCTGTAATTTAAACAAAACTCACCCAATAGCTTTGGCGATGTAGCCAAACGTGTTGACGGTTGCCCTACGGATGGCCTTCTTGTGAGCCTTCAGCAGCTCCAGTAACTCGAAACAGATCCTCATCCACTCACGAGCAGACACATACTCGGCCCCACGGTCAGCGATTCTACCCACCAGGTCTATGCAGTTCTCTTGTACCTTCTCATGCCTGTCAACAGAAAACATCCATATGTATAACCGATGTACTGTGCATCCACATGTCAACCAAAATTTTCAAAAATGGGGTAAATACATGTATGTAACTCTTTTTATTTTGTTTCAGTCATTTTTAGTGATTTGAAATGTTTCTAATTGTAAATAATACCGGACATAGTTTCTGACTTAATTTCTGCATGTTGTAATTTTTGCAATGTGAAAGTGAACACACAAATTCTCATAGCCATAAACTACCCCAACCTGCCCCCAGAGACACATCTAGTCAAATGAATCTTAATGTTTTTAAAATCTCTTTAGAAGGCCTTCATCAAATTTTATTTCAAGTTTATAACAATTGCATTTCATATAACATTGTGAAAAGGCACTGACAAATCTGACCTATTTTGATGATAGTATTTCATAATACGCCTTACTGACCTATTTTTGAGGATGGGGGTGAGTCGTGGGAGGAGATCTTTGATGGGTGGGGTCATCTTGGTCATTCCGATCACGTTGACAATGGCCTTCAGGGCCCCCAGAATACTCCCCAGTACCTCGGGGTACTCCTCTCCCAAATACTCATACAACACCACTCCCAAGTGACCCATCAGTCGCTCCTGTAAGAAAAAAAGAGTAAAATAGGCTAATGTTATGTCATAAATAACCTGTAAAGTGGGATTTTATATACATGTATCATACATGTGCATGTAATCCTATTAACTTTAATTACTGAGGATGTTAGTGCTTTACTTTACTGAACAAAAAATTTTATCAACTGCTAAAAATCAGTATGTCGCTATCAATCCATATAGTTTTTTTTGGAGCATTAAGCTAAGTATATATATACACCACAATAGAAGTTGGCAAACACTGGGTTTAAGCATACTTGCAAAACATCTTTATGCAGCATTCAAGAGCTGCTTTTAGCATTCTTGTACAAAAGGTAAATTTAATGCTCATAAAGACTCAGAAGTACATGTATACCATCACTAAAAGGTGGTTCTACGATTTAAACTGAAACAAATAATTGCTTTCTACAGCCCACCAAACCAGGGACATATATATTTAATAGTCTAATGGGATATGAAACTATCTCAAGTCTCGTGTAGGTCAATGATAACTTCCAATATCAATTATGTTCTATGATTTTAAATCGAAACAAATTGTTACTTTCTACAGTCCATCAAACTAGGAAGTCATTAGCCATGACCAAATTTTGTCCTAGGGTCCAACAAATCAAATGTTGCCCTCATACCCAATAAAATATACCAGGGATATGAAACTATCACAAGTCTTGTGATATGTGCATTCTTAGGTCAATTTAAACTTCCAATATCTATTATTTTATTTACCATTAATTTTAAAAGCAATCCATACCATTAAAAAGCTATCATAAAATAATTCTACAATTTTACTAGTACTTCATTATATCCCTTAATTATCTGATCATAAGTATGATTAGGTTTCTAAAAACCAAAAGCCCACTTGAGCCCCATTTCTAAGATTACATAAAAATAGATGTTTGTATTCTTTATATCTAAATCATTTTACAACATATAACTTAATATTCAACCAAAAACAATCCCTATTAACAAGAGGTAATAAATAATTTGAACAAAATCAATATATTTCACTGACACTGAACGTTGTTCTTAAAACTTTTAGAGCTAGGCTCCTGTGATATTTTGGGAAGTAAACATGGCGATTATAGAATTTGCTATCCCATTAGTATAAACGTCCCTGATCCTGTGATATTTAGGAAAGTACAATGGAGAATATAGAAGTTGCATATCCCATTAGTATAATCTCCATGATCAAAAAAACATTCTGTTGACTCACTTCCTGACAGGTCTTCATGACGACAGCGATCCTGGAGATGAGATCAGCAGCCTGCTGTCGGACTTTGGCTGACTTGTTGTTGAGACGCCACAGAATCGTACCACAAATCTGTGGCAGGTACGGCTTCACCCGCTTACCAAGGGCGTTCACCACCGTACCGAAACCGTTCAACATCACCACATCCTGCAAATCAACAACGGACACAATATCATATATTGTTGTTTCATAAATATTTGTTGGCATCAATTTTCGTAGATTTTGTTTAAAAGACAGGTTTCATGGATACGCAGTTTCCTTGGCAATAATTATTAAAGTTAAAATCTTTTATTAGATATTGCACTTCAATGAACATTTAATTTCCTCGATCATTTTAGTTAATACATGTAAATCAAGAGAGATAACTTTCAGTGAGAACTCTCCGGTAAAAGGAGATAATTTTAATCCATTACCTCTGTGGTCTGTTCCTGAAAAGCGTACAGGATGCCGTCAATCAGCTGTTCCTCCAGTCGCGAGTCAATGTCGGCAGCCCCGAGGTTCCCCATGATCTTCTCAATTGTCTCCATCACCATCTTCCGGTACTGTTCCGCCTCGTCCTTCAGATCATCCACGATCCGCTGAATGATCTCCGCCGCTCCCACCTTGTTAGCTATCTCCACAGTGGTGTCAACCAACTGAAATATCAACGTTGATTATACAAATAACGTTGTTATCCATGATACAACCATCTTCTACATGAATCTAAATAAAAATGAAAATTAAAAAATTGCCACAGCAACATAAAACAAATAAGATTTCTTCTGCAAAAAGCCTGCTTCAAATTGAATTTATTTATAGAATACAGCTATTAAATTTCTATACCCCTTTTTGTTAGATATTATACACCGATTTGCTATTTGCGATACAGGTATTTCCAAATATATTACAGATGACCCCTAAATAACATACAAGCATCTAAACCTATCAGTCTGAAATATATGATTCTGATTACCTCATTCATCCATGATACAATTGTCTTAAGCTAGTATATGTGTACATGATTTGCATTTATCTCCTAAAATTACCAAATCAAAGTTCAGAAATTGTCACATACATGTATTTAATCTATTCCTCACGGTAAAAATCCAAAACTAACACTTTCTTGTCCAAACCTCCTGCTTTAAATCTTGTTTAACCTGTGATTGAACTGACCTGTCTGTAGTTCCTTCTGTCCAGAGCCATCCTCTGGTTCCAGAAATGTTTGAAGAATGTGGGCAGGATCTCATCCTTAATGTACTGGGGCTCCACACCATCTGTAGCACAGCACTGCTTCACCACCTATAATCACACAGAGGACATAAAGATACATGTATACTTAGGCTTTATACATGTGTAGCACAACAGAAATTTAATAAAGTTTTCATTTTCCCAAATAACCAACTGTAGCACAACAGAAATTCAATTGAATATTGTTCTCAGTTAACTAATTAAATTTTTTTCAGTTGTCGATGAGGTTGTAAGATCTTATAACAAATTTTTAAAATGAATAGGATCAATACTCTCATGTCGACAAAAAAACACAACAGATTTTTACTGTAAAAAATACGCATTTCAAAACTGCTTGATGAAAAATTCTGAAGATTGGTTAAAAATTTTATAAATGTACTGAAGCATGGCTCAAAGTTCACAACTGAAAATAACATCACTGCTTTCTGTTTATCTCCCTTACCTTCAGTACAATTTTCTTCATCTCTTCGTCAGGAGACTGGAACTCTCTCTTCAGGATGAGCATCACTTCCCTGGTGTAGTAGTTAGCGTACTCGGCGTCCATGAGAGGGATCAGGTAACCGATGGCCTTCAGGAAGGCAGCCAGACCCTGAGAGACACAACACACATGTACTAAACTCAATCATTTTTGTATTTTCAGATTCTTGTACAAAATATGCACAGGTGTGCAAATTTAAAATGTTTCTGATATCAAACGAAAATTAGACCATTGTGAAAGTACGGATATATAAACAGTATTACACTGATGCATATAATAATTAAACATTAACACTATCAGTCTTACCTTTCCTCTGTGTTGTCGGATACCCTTCCACAGTGGTTTCAGCACGCTGTCGAAGGACTCGATACCATAGGGGGTGGCAGCTTCAGCCAGAGCAGCTAGGGCCAGGGCAGTGATGGTACGTACTTTCTGCTGCTCATCCACCAGTCCTAGGGGGGAGAGTACAAAATATATAGTACAATACAGTTCATTAGTCTCCACAGCAACTAAACTGTACAAATTGAACTTAGATATTAACTACTACTTGCAGAAATTAACTACTAGTTAGTTAATTATCCTCATTATGATATACTTTCTAGGATCATTATAATTCATCAAAGCTCCATCTTATCTTTTCCAGACCAATGCAACAAATTTAACTGTGTGAAAACACCTCAAAAATTGTGTTTTGTTTTTCATATTTCTTCTTAATCAATCAATAAAACAAAAATTAATGTGTGACTGTTTTCTCTATATTCACATATTCAGAAAAAAAACGTTGAATTTGATTTTGATTTCTCTCTTATTCAAAACTTTTTTCTACTGCAGGGTTGCAAATAACCACTCGCCCACTCGCAAATGCGAGTAATTTTTACTGTGGGCGACTATTTCTCAAAGATTTAATTGCCCACATGGCGAGTGTAAATTTTATTGGCACTCAAGGACCAACTTAAGCGAAATAGTCGCTTTTTGATCGGTAACTTCACCGGAATTTTCTCCGAAAGAGAAGTTGAAGTCGCCCTGTATTTTGAGTTCACAATTGTTTAAATTAACCCCAAAGGCAATCAAATGATAATTAACTAATTCTAAAGACGTTTTCACAGCCTCAGTTAACCCCTGTTGTGATTAATAACTCCCGATTGTCTTATCTTTAGGGGTTATAAATACGGGTGATGCAACCACATACTGTGCAACCGATGTTTATAACTTTTAGTGTTGATAATACAATTAGTTGGTAACTTGTAATTAGTTAATTATTCTGCTAAATTAATGCTAAAATAGTCATAAAACCGTTTGTTTACAATTATCTTAAAAAAAATAAGATCCTCTACATAACGGTTGTAATTGGGTCAAAGGGTTGGACTAATACCTCCAAAGTACACAGAAATACAGAGACTGATTTTATTTGTCATTTAATAGCTTACACAATTACAAAACATTTCATCTATAAAATGTATGAATACATAAAAATGTTAAATTTAATAAATTGGATCTAATTTAAATTAATAATGGCACTTAACAAATTTTAGTCTATATATTTTTATATTATAAACTAACTTCATTGTGAATATCAGCGGGCCCCTAAAAATTATTGTGGGCTTGTATAACTTGAAAAGTTGGGAGCCCACATTGCCCCTGGGTTTGAAAATGTTTTTTGCAACCTTGTACTGTTTATTATCTCTTACATTATAAACTCTCCAAAATTTTGAACAGTTTTTCCAACTTACCATGTTCAATAATCTCTACCAAGTTCTTGAGATGGGGAAGAATGGCACACCCCATGAGAATAGCGATCTGTTGGACGATCTTGATTCCCGTGTGTCTGGCCTGCCAGGACTTCTTGCTCTTACAAACGGCCTTCAAGAAGGGCAGCAGCGAGGGAATCCCCAGGGCGGAGGCGACAACAGCGAAGGCCCTGGCAGTCGTGTTACGGACGTACTCGTCCAAGTTGTCAATGTCAGGTCTCATTGTGGAGATCATTGTGGCCAGACCGGCAGCCTGAAATACACAAAAATAAATAGTATAGTTTTTTCTCTCTTAATTTTACCATTTGATGTAAATTGATGAGAACAATGCATCTTGAAGATGGTTTTAATTGGAATATCAAACTGTACCATAATCTAGTATAGATACAGGGAAGCAAAAAATTCTATTTTATCAATTACGATGATGAAAAGACTTAATGAGTTGAAACTTTTGAAATAAATGAATAATTCAATGACAGTTGAAAAATGAAAAATACTACACAAAGGGATGAATGTTTGAATTTCATGACTCAATTAAATAAAAAAATTTTAAATAAACTTCTTTATTCATATTGATTTTCAGTTCATGGTCTTTGGTTCATGTGATCTTACTTTATATTTGTTGAATGCACAAGTAAAATGTCATGTACACCTTATCAAGTGCCTACCTTTGCCAAGTTAGAGATGATTTCCCTGCCCTCCACCCTGGCATAGTAGTCCTCGTCGATCAGCAGAGGCTCTATGACGACCAGGATCTTGTGGACGTAGGGTCGCACCAGGTCGTCCAGTTTGTACAGGATACGGTCAATGACCTTCACCAGCAGGTGGCGCTCCTGGTCCTCTAAGGTTGGGGACATCAGGAGGGGTAGGATCTGATTGAACAGCGGCCCTGCCCCAAACTCGCGTGCCTTATCTGTGATTTGTCGGAGAGCAGCCTATAAAAAGACATAGATATATTTGTAAACTACACAAAGAAGAAAAGACATTAGTAGTTTTCACCTAGTTTCAAAAGTATCCTTCAATACTATAATGCATAGTGGTCTTTAAGCAGCCTACCAAACTATGTAGAAATATAGGTAAACTTAAATACAGTTTAAAACTATTTATACATAAATGACAAAAGTGGAGCAGTCAACCAAAAGATAAAAAACCTTTACTTCTCAATTTATAAGACACTTGTAGACTTCACCAAGTTTCAAAACTATTTTTAATACTGTAAGACCAAAAGGTTGTAATGTCCCAAATTTTTCTTTCGTGAGGTATACCCAACTCTTTAGAAGTAAAGTTATTAGGAGAGAAAATGAGCAGATAAGATTTCTAAGCTTTGTATTTCTGCTGGGAACACTTTCCAAATTGAAAGCAAAGCAAATTATCACATTAAATCATCAAATTTACATGTGCTTTACTAAGTGAATTCTTTTAATTTTAAAACCATACCTTTCTCATTGGAGGTGTTCCATTCTTGATCTTGAGTAGAAGTTTCATAATCTTCCTCTCTTTTTGTTCCTCTGGTGATAAAGTTTCTTCATCCACTTCAACCTAAGGAACATAAAGTTTACTTCTTATCAAAACAATTGAACACTAAGTGAGGGAGTTCTATTTGATGAAATCAGTTTCAATTTATTTCTATCATGTTTTGATTTCAAATGCTTTAAACTTGAGCCTAAATAGTCTCATTTATTCATAGGAAAATATTATTTGCTCAACAAGTATGGTGGTATTGAAAATAACATTTAGCTGACATTCAATAGATGGTTCTCTTTAACAAAACTTCTCATTAAATACATGCAATAGTCCTAGGCTTTCAATAAGGAGAGGCAGGAGGCTTATTTTTCCAACATTTCAATGATCAGAATAAGCCACTTTAATCATCATCATCATAATTGACAAAATAAACTATTTGAAATAATCCTAATGTCGAAGCCTCTTCTAGATCTTATGACTAATTCACCTCTTCACTGCAAAGTTATTGAAAGCCCTGACTGTCACAACCATTCTCTTTTCCATTTACTCTTTCACCTTTGTACCAGTCAAATTTGACCAGTAAGCATATTTTCACATTACTTTTCACTAATTTTATTTTAGCTTTAAAATTTAAATATTTCCATACATTTTTTATACACAACTCTTCTTAATAAGGAGATCAATATATTAGTCTAAAAATGGCCACGACCATCCAGTCCTCTTAAAGTACTGTACTTTATACATCAGGTACTTACCAGCAGCTTGTCAAAGTACTGCATGTCGTCCGGCTTCATCATGGGCAGGTTCCCCTTGGGCTGCATGTCCACAATCTGGGTCTTTGTATCCGGGGTCTGCATCCTGAACCCTGCCGGAGTCCCAGCCATTGGGGTGGGGGTTGCGATCAGCTTACGGGCCGGGGTACGGATAGGAATGTACCCTGCAGGGGGTTGGAGAACCTAGAAATGGAATTTACAAAGGTAAAGTTAAATTGTATTAATTCTTTTCATTTTCAGTTGTTCCATATTAAGACCAATTGTCTGTCAATATTTCTTCAACCTATATACAATCGATATTTCTTAGACTTGTACAACAGCTCCAATTGAAGCTTTCCAAATGCATATAAATTGAATTCCTTTCACACATTGCTCTCTCTTTTCATATGTACCACTCAATTTATTGTACATGTGTCATTCTCAATCAATTCATAAGTAGTCTTTTAACTTTACATCAGTACAGAAGGCTTCCACCCACTGACCTTGTATCCCGGCGGGAACAGTGAATCCAACTCGTCATCTGAGAGAGGGCGGTTCCTCTCGTCTATCTCTCTCTGCCAGGTGTAAGCCTGTAGCTGCTCTGGGGTCATGGACATCAGGTGACCTGGGGTGGGTGTGGCCATTGCCATAGCTTTGGCTCCAGTAGGTGTTGTCCCACTTGGGGTGATGCCGCCTGGGGTAAACCCACTGGGGGTGGAACCTCCGGGGGTGAAACCACTTGGAGTTGATCCTCCAGGTGTCTGATTACCTGGAAAAAGATTACAGTGTAACCAAAGAAGCAATTCTATGGGTTTTTTTCTTTATGAGATACTTTTATTTTGAGATTTTACATTTTTGTTTTCATAATGAACAATAATTACATTTAGTTCTTTTACAACAAATTCATTTTCAAACACAAATTTTGCAATTTTTCCTAAAATTATTTGAATAAAAACAATACAATTCACATATAGACAAAAACATGCTTAGTCCAAGAATAAGTCTTTCAATTTTAAATAGAGGGATTCAGATGATTGCGTACCTGGGGTCATGCTAGGCGTCATTGCACTGGGGGTCATTGAGGGGGTCTGTGCCCCTGGGGTCTCGTCCCATCGGGACCTTCTCTTGCTGGCCCCGGGAGTGGGGGTGTCCTGTATCAGATCTCCTCCCCGGTCAGTTTTAGGGGTCTCCGCCCAGCCACTGCCATGTCCTGGAGTCTCTGTAAACAAAGTACAAATACAATAGTTATAAAATCTCTATAAGGATAAATACAACACTTACATGTATATATCATCTCTGTCAAATCAAAGATGCAATACCTATTGAATGCTTGTATAAGAAAGTTGAAATTGAAATTATTAAGTAAGAATTTGTAAATGAATTTCCATCCCTTAAAAAATTCTTCCTTTAAAAATCTCTTGTTTGGAACTCTGACACTTTGATTTCTGTACATGCACTGCTCTATGACTAGTGTAATTAGTGTTGTCAAATCGGTTGAAAATCATAATCGATTAATTGGTAGAATCGGTTGATCTTACCAACTGATGATCGGTCAATAATTGAATGGGTAACAAAATGTATCAAATTCATTAAAATGGGACACTAAATTTTATGCCATGGTTTAATCTAAAATATATAAGTGCTAAAATGGGACACTAAATTTTATGCCATGGTTTAATCTAAAATATATAAGTGCTATTGCACTTCATTTTTAAAGCTTATCAGGCATATGCTGTATTGTCATCAATTAAAATGTTACATATCTTTGAGAATGAAAAAAAACCTAGTTTGCAACAGTTTTCATTTCATTAAATAAAGAATAATAAAGAAAACGATAGGTAAAGTATTAATGTAATAAGCCGATTATAATTGATTTTTAAATCTCAAATCGATTATCGTACATCTACAACCTTTCGAACTGATCATCGATTAAAAATCGATCATCGTGACAACACTAAGTGTAATGGGTACTCATTTCGAAAACACTTCTGAGGGAACATGTTAAAAGGAAGAAAATCAGTTCACTGAGAAAATCAGTAGTACATCTAGTGTTAAATCTAAAAGGGCACTTTTCTCCAAATGAAGGTAAATAAATCTTAAAAGGGGCACCTTTTTCTGCGGTAAATATTACAATCATTAATCCTTGAAACAACCGTATTTTAAGAAAAATTTTGCATTGTAATCAAGTGTGACCTCGAAATCTGTAATGAAACAAGATTATTGAAAAATAAAATTAATGATTTGCTTTTGCATTCACATGAGTCTTATTCAATATTTTATTTTCAACCTTTTATTTTCTTTCTTAAATTGATTTACATTTATTTTTATCCCTTAGAACATGCAGTCATGGCATTGGTCTGACTAGTTTTAAAGTATAATGCATTAAAAATTCTTTATTTCATTTAGGCTTTATGTAATATGTGAACTTACACACATCTGAATCCAGTATTGTATCATAATACATGTATAATGTATACAATATTCTCTTTTGAGAAGTGGACAGGCATAGCATGGATGTAGGCTATGCCTGTCCACTTCTCAGTCAAAAGAGAATATGTAGACAACCGATGGCAAAATTATTAAACCCTTTTTACCACAGAAATTTCGAATTGAAATTGTTGTTTTAAGCTTTTTAAAAACCAATTTGAATTAAAATCTGCATAGCAATCTTTTATTATGAAGTTTTTGCATTCTTTAAGAAGAGTTACGTTTTTTGGAAGCAGAGAAAATTCTGGTTAATCTGACGTTTGTTTAAAAGCTTAAAAAAGAATAAGAAAACTTCACATCTAGATTTTCATTAAAATGTTTCATTAGTCTAAACATGGTTTTAGGTGCCTCAGTGTTGAAATTTAAAATTATCTCCATAAAAATATTTTCTTATGTATTAATTCTATTTATAGATAACCTTACGATGTCTCAATGATAAGCTTGTACAATTACTGTACTAATTTCAAGGAGATTATTCAGTTGTTATTTATCAAATTATTGTACCAGTAATTAGGTGTCAAATCACCCATTTATATAGGACAGCTGTGTATATCCCCTTAGCTTTGGCATCTCCAGTTTACCTGTATCGTCTATTGTCTCAGGTCACTCGTGCGTGAAGTCCAGCGAGTTTTGATTAACTTTGCAATCAAAACAAAGGCTAGGGCAATGGTGGATTTGAATTAAATTTACTTTCAATAAAAAGGGCATCACTTTTATTTATTATTAAAAGGGCATGGCGTTTGAAAAAAGGGCATGGCGCTGATAAAATGGGGCATGGCGCCGCGCCACACTAGTTTGCTTTAGATTTAACACTAACATCTATATTGGGTATAAAGCTTTCACAATTAACATTTTAGTGATATCATAAATACACCACAGATTATCAATTACAGCAACTGTAAACATATTATATTTAGTGTGACTGTATAATATCTTGTGGAAATTGTTTTTTTCAACAGATAAGCATAGATTTGATTTCAAGCACATTTGAAATTCTGAACATACCTTATATTTACATAATTACATGTATATGCATGCCATTAAGCGATGTACTTAATTTAGTGAAAGCAGTTTTCCACAAAAATTGCTAAATGGAATACACAGCTAAATATAATACATTTACAGTAATCATTTCAACCACATAACCATTTGAATCCTCAGCTTTACCTCTTTCAGTCCTTGGAGTCTCATCCCATCTGTTCCTTCTGGCGCTAGAGGCTTGATGCCCGGGAGTACCAGCATCCCTCCCTGGAGTGGTGGCTCCAGGGGTCAAGTGACCGGGTGTGGCATCCCACATTCTAGTACTCTGACCAGGGGTCGCCCCTGGTGTCTCAGCCCCTGTTTTTCGCCCTGGAGTTTCGTCCCAGCGTGTGTTGGAGGGGGTCTCTGCAGACTCCCAGGACGTCTTGGGTTTCTTGCCCCCAGAGTCTTCTGCGGCTTGATCCCAGCGGCGTTTCTTTTTTTCAGCTGCAGCTGCGGCAGCCTGTTTCTGGGCATCGCCGCCATTCACTACACGCAGTTCCCCAGCTTTTGCTTTCTCTTTTATTTGTTTCTCATATGCTTCCTGAAGAAAGAAAGAATATAGAATTCCTTAGCAGTCATCGTATTTTTGAACAGCCAAGGTCTTACAGAAAGAGTTAGTTTTCAAGGATATTTTTTTTCAACAGCCTCATTCGTACACACAACAAATCACTTCATCAATTATCAATCATATACGAACACTATGACAGGGCTCAAAGTAGACTTTTGGACAAAGTCGCCAAATGACAACCTACTTTGAATTTAACTCGCCATTTTCAAATTCAGGTCGCCAGTAGTAAAACTTTATGTAGCATCAAGATATCTGCATATTTTCTCTCATTAAATATACTGTAGAAAATAATAAAAGAAGTGTATTGTTGAAAAGGTTTTTATTTATTGTTTCCCGTCTGGCAAAAAAAAATAATTTCCCATCTATCCAATCAAAAATGACACATCATACTCATTATTATAATATTTTCTGGCACTAGAAGCTTTCTTTTACATTGATTCTTGGAGACAAGTCTACTAAATCTCTACAATTGTACATTGTTTTGAGTGGATATGTAAAAAGAATATCTCATTCGAAGTTCTTTCACATTGGCGTAACAAAATAAGTTTACCTTCTCGTTATGTTAAAGTCTCGTTACATTACTAAACATATTTGTCTCATGCAGTTTTGCATATAAAACTTACACTGGACGAAGTCTCTTCTTTTTATATATTAATATAGGACTAAAACATGCCATGTTGTTTAAATAGTCCGCCATTTTGTTGATTTTGAAAGATTTTTGAACCCGGTGTAAAAGTTTTGCAAATGAACCGGTCAGATATTTTTGGTCGCCAAATGGTGACTGGCTTTTAAGTCGCAAAACCTGAATTTAAGTCGCATATATGCGACCTAATTAGTCGCAACTTCGAGCCCTGTATGATCAGATAATTTAAATGAGTGCTTGCTTTGGTCAATATTATAATTTCCATTAATTCTACTTTGTATATAATATTTTTTTTCAGTAAAATATCCATTCTGATTAAAAACATGTTGAGAAAATTCCAGTGAGTGTTTGTTTAGGTCAGAAGTCTAGTTTCAACTGATTCTACTCTGAATACAAGTTTTTTTTTTAGTAAAAGTAATACCTTTTCTCTGTCCAATGCAGAGCTTCTCATGACATTGGCAAATGTTCTGTCATTGACGTCAGGGGTTTTTCCGCCTGCAAGTAGAAAGCAGAATGTCACAGCGAAGCCGTGACATGAACAATAATAAGTAAAGTTCATAAAGAGGCATTTATCAAGACATGTTTTCTTCTCGTGGAGTTTGACAAAAGCTTACTATCAAAAAAGCTTTAAATAAATTCTTTTATGAGCAAAAAATTCCAATTCATGAAGT
This sequence comes from Magallana hongkongensis, assembly GCA_016163765.1. Taxonomy (NCBI): domain Eukaryota; kingdom Metazoa; phylum Mollusca; class Bivalvia; order Ostreida; family Ostreidae; genus Magallana; species Magallana hongkongensis. The sequence continues at coordinate 16,454,251 of WFKH01002636.1, read as the reverse complement.
CATATACAAATGATCAACTTTCCCCACCCCTTTTTAAAATAATGTTGCCTTGCCAAAGCTTAGTGCACTTTCACATGGATATACACATTTCTGCTTTTTGTCAAACTGCCAAGGAAACATTTCATACATGTATGTGCACATATTGGTCATTTGGATACTTGGGAGATGTACATAGCATGAATAAACCATTTCATATCAGTAGATCAATGTATGCACACGCCATCAGTTCTACACAATACAATGTATAGCATCACATCTTTTTATACGTACGCTACGGCTAGGATCGCATGGTGCCTCCAGTCAAGGAAGAAAAGCATGGCCTAAAATTAGTCGTCCATTAATATTAGTCTATCAACATACAAGCCTAATATATAAAAATGCTCCAACTTCATACAAAAATAAAAATATCTTGTGCAATATTTACAATAAAACATAGATTTTGCATTTTTCAAATATCACTGCAAATGCTTATTTTTTAAGCATATTGTTTATTTTTTTTTTGAATTAATATTTTTCTTTATTCACTCTGACTGCAGAGTGATTCTTTATATAACCTCTCTAATTCTCGTCAACAATATCTGCTCATATCTCCTGAAGAGCTGTCAAAGGAAAGATAACTGCTATTAGTCTCGAGTTTTGTTGAAGGGAAAAAAGGTAATAGCAAAGTTTTACAATAATTTTTGTTCATTTCCAGAATAAACATGTCTTTGTTCCATCAAGAAGTAAAAATTCAAAAATTTCGCTCAGTATGCCAAAAGAATTCTAGATGAGACATGTTTAAACTTTACATACATCAAATACATGTACTACAAAAATGGTAGTCACAAAATATTTTTCTTTCCACACAATCTACCGGTACACTCAGTGTCTTAACTTAACAACAGAAGAAAAAAATATTCAAAAGACATAATGGCCTTTGGAATCACTATAATAATGGTAGTTTTATAACATAACTTCCATAAAAAATAGTTTTTTTCAGCCGATTGTGACTAGGTGAGAAATTGCTTTCCTTTGGTGAGGGCTTTGAACTTCAATCAATTAATCAATGTTGCATGCTGCAAGTTTGGATATCTATCACTCGAAAATATTTGGTCACTATTCTATTTTCCTGCACAACACAGTATGGAAATTGACAGTAAAATGTACTATAATTTCATTTAAACCTAGCATTCTGCACAGGTACACACATCAGTGAGTTTAATAATGTCCCTGTAACATTCTAGGCAAATAATTATATATTAAATACAGACTGACAATGAACATGAATCGTCAATAAAAATTTCAAAAAATTCCAGGTAAATACACTACCAAAGCAGTATATACCCGTCCTTCGTCTTCAAGCATTAAATTGATTACAAATCCATTGTACAGGAATATGTACCAAAACATTCTTTTTCTACTAAATTTCAATATGTCTGTTAATAATTCATCTCTAACTTATCTAAACTTATCTAAATCTCAAAGAGTAAGAGTTATCCAGTACTTAATGCTTGAAGATGATTATACACAAGACATTTACAGACACAGTTTAGTTGGACAAATACTGACCATTAGCAAATGGGTCGTAACGCTCAGGGGAGATGATCCTGTTCTTCAGTTGAGCTCTGTATGTTCCTTCTCTGTCTCTGACTCTTTGTGGTCTGTGCTCTTGCATGGGATCAAAATCCTGGGGGAAAAAAATTCAAATTTTTTAAACCACATATTCTACAATCTGCAACTAAGCTGTTCTCAAAGTTGTGAAGTAACAGCTCGCATTTGGGTCTTAGATTCAGGTTTCGTGTTAAATTAGAAGCCAGTCAACATTCAACAACACTAAAGGTATGGTCACTTGATGCTTTTTTTCATCCGATTTTAAATAATAGACTTGCTCAGGTAAGTCGATTTTGGAGGTGGTCACAAGATACAATTTAACAATGGATTTTTAATTAATAAAACCTATTTGATATTATTGTTGTATGGGAAGAAGTCATTGTGACGTCATGGGTCTCACCAAAGACGATTGAACATAAGATGCACTTCAGATTTTTAATCGACTTTCAGACTTTGCTTTCGACTTAGGAGGTCATACGATTTTAGTCAAAAACGAGTTAGATGAGAAAATCGTATGCAAATTTGGAATTATTGCATCGTGTGACTGCACCTTCAGACTGTTTTTGAAATTTATCATTTTTTTTTCAATAAAGGATAAAATGGACTTTTTTTTTGTTTTTGACCTATCTACAATTTCTTTCTTACCTTGTCGTTTAGTGTGTCATTTAGAAAATTGAGTGGGGCTGTGTAAGACGACATCTTTGGTTGAAAGACTGTGCTCGAGTCATCCTCATCCTAAAATTAAATACACCATAGATATATTTAAATTTTTTTTAAAAAGCGACGCAAATAAATTTTTGACCATGTTGAATTCAAGTAAACTTTATATATATATATTGTGTCTATATTGTTTTTAATGATTTAGCAAGTTAGGAAACCAATTCTCCAATACTTACATCTCTTTCTTCGCTTGCTGCAATGGACGTGTCATATCCAAGCAAGGATGTCTTCCCACTATTGCTGTATATGTCCTGGTCATAATGGCCAGTCGCCCCCAAGCCTACCCTTTCGGCCTCCTCTTCATCCAATTCAACACCTTTGGTTTCTAGGGCTTTTTTCTTATTTTGAATATTTCGCACTTCTTCCTCAATGGCTATAATTAAAAGAAATCAATAGCAATATTAACAAATTAAAAATGCAGGTTGTGTTTTATCCAAACAAAAAATCTAAGAACATGAACACGATGAAAAATTAATTATACTCTGTCCCGGGTTTTTGCTTCCACCACTTTTCGCTTGATATTTCGATAATAATAAATACCTTTGTGCTCAAACTA
>WFKH01002636.1:16406764-16441385 GCA_016163765.1 Magallana hongkongensis | reverse complement strand
AGAATTGCCTAGTTAACCATTCTAGACATTGTAAATGAAAGAATAAAATTTAAAAGTTTGAGCTCAGATTGTGTCTATGTTCCTTTAAAAATGGATTAATTTGTCAAGGACTCAGAGAGAGAGAGAGAGAGAGAGAGAGAGAGAGAGAGAGAGAGACCCCCCTCGCGGCAACTGCAGTACTGCTCTATTGCAGGACCAATTGATTTTTTGAGTTTTAGTTGGTAAATAATTAAACCATTGCAAAAAGCAACAAAGCAGTTACCGTGAAGGGGTTTATATAAAGAAGAAAAGATCGACAAAACTCCAAGGAAGCACGTGATAAATGACGTAATCTTTTCTAGAAGCCTTTAGGGCTGTTGTGTAGCACGTATATTTTACGAAACCGAAACTGGGTGTAGATTAAATCCCCTTCAACTGAAACAGCCTCGTTTATTCTAGAAAATAAAAGCAAACAAGTGTTATCTGTGTAACTTTCATGTTTAAAACATGGAATTTTAATCTGATTCGTTAATATGCACGTCAACAGTTATATTGATGTATTCATTATAAAAAAAAGAAATAATTGCTCACATGTTAAATAGCCATCATGTTTTGTCCTTTATTTTAAGCTGGGTGGTCAACAAATTAATCATTAGATTCGTCTTAAACTTTGACAAATGACTTTTTTAGCCATGAACTAGTTTTAAGTGAGAAATAATCAAAATATTTTAAGCTTTAAAATTTGAGCATTTTCCTATATCTTTATATAGAGCTCTTCATCTTAAGGAGGTAAATATAGTCTAAAAATGGCCACAACTATGGCCATGGCCCTCTTAATTTATGAAGAAATATGTGCAAATATATATTAAACGTATATTATTACAAAAATATTAACAAACAGTTTAACTTTCTGTGTCATTCTTTTTAGAGATTTGAAGAAACAAATACTCAAAAGAGTTTTCGATCCTTTTTTGTTTTTATATCAGAACAAAACTACATATAATATTTACCAAATTCAAACAGGTATAAAACAACAATCTTCATTGTGGAGGCAATTTAAGGATTGAATGCTTATTTTTGAATATCGTCGGTCCTAGCTATAACACATCAGGCCGTGCAGACGAATTGAATACCTCGCGTTATATGAAATATTTGTGCATCGTAGCTTTGAAGCCATAAGGTGCGTTCATAGTTCTGCCATTGGTAGACAAAAGTTGCTGTTGGTAAAATTATTTATAATTGGCATGTCAGTGTTACCATTGTTTTTCGGCAATGGTATATTTTTCTGCAGACGATCTAGAGTGTGGGAAGTATTGGTAAATGACGTCACAAATCATCATAGACATGGCGGCGAAAATCAAGACATTGGATCCGGTTTTGGGGAAGCAATTTTCCCTCTAACTATGACAATTGGGGTGGAATAAATGATTGTTATAAAAAATGAAACGTTGTTGTTGTATAGTTAGGGAAACAAAAATGTGTTGTTTGGCATGTTTATAAAACTATAATCAATATTACCAACGTTTCCATTGGACTCCCATTGGTTACATTGGTAAAATCAAGAACATTTGTATGCCAAAACTGTTCACGAATAGATATGATTTAACGATTATTTTTCATAAGTTCATGTCAAATTCATTAATTATGTAAGTTTGAACGTTTCACTTAATCTTACAAAATAATAAATATATTCAAAACGCGTGATGACGTTTACTTGTGCTCATACGGTCAGCTTGGCGTGTTATTGAAAATTGAACGTCATAGATTTCCAATGCAAACATAAGGGCAAATATACTTATAGAAATAAGTGTAAATATAATAGCTATATATTTTGCAAACAATACGCACCAAGAACATGATTTCGTCATCACATTTTCTAAAAACAAAATGCCTTATAACATAATATGTGATATTGATATTTATTTAACACAGATAATCGATGTTATCTTGGCACATTATACACATGTTGACTGGGGTTGAGGGCAACATTGATTATGTTAGCCCCCGAGGGAGAAAATATTGCCCGCCGCGAAGCGTTTAAAAATCAAATTTTAAATATTATTAGTTGTGTTACAACTGAGATACTTTGATCAGAATTTTTTGTCTTGTAGACATAGCTCGAGCATTGTTTTTGTCTGTATGGGTTCATTCAAATCTTTTTTTTCTCTGTCCATAACGATATTAATAAACACAATAAAACAGTTATATTCTTGTGTTTCACGAGTAATCAATTTAGTCTAAGCCATAGTAATTTCTTTACGGTACATTATTTGTAATCAAAAACATCATGCATCGAGCTTTGTGTACATTACAACTAATTTTATGCTCCGTATCTTGCTTGCAAATTGATTGTGCTGCCATAGATAAAATTATTATCATATGTCAGAAACCCACTGGTCAAGACATAAAGGAAAATACATTTAATAGAGTTACAATGAGCAACAAGTACCAATGTCTTTCTTTTGCTTGAGTTTGAAGCTACAATTGACTACAACACAGTGAAAGTCCAGACAATGTATAACATATTAAGTATAGTGTCAAACTCTATTTTTCTAATAACTGCCAGTTGTGTCTACTAACAGACAACTAGCTTTAGAAACCACCTTTTCTGTAGTTTTTAACTATCAATTAGCATAAAAAAATCCCATATATTTTAGCTTTGAAAATTGTTCTATATCTTTATACGGGGTTCTCTTTCTTAGGAGATTAATAAAGTGTAAAAATGGCCACGACCATCCAGCCCTCTTAACATTAAACACTAAAACACTTAGTATCACCATACCATACCTTCATATGTAACACTACAGATCCATTCTATTCGATCTGTGAACACCCATCTATCTATATTATTTTTGTATCGTGCTTAAATATTCTAATAATATTAAATGCACCCGAATTTTTTTAGTGCTGGTCCTTTTTCTTTTATTTAGAAGGCTAGATGATAAAAAATTAATCATCAAATCTACCTTAACATTTTAAATAAATTATATCTTTTGGGTCATAAACTATTAGATAGTAAAGAAAAATCCAAATAATTTTGCTTTAAAATTTGAATATTTTCTTTCATCATTATACAGAGCTCTTTACGGTTTAAAAATGGCCGTCCAACCCTTTTAAAAGATACATTTATATGTATGATTAAAAAGGGACCTACAATTACACCTGCTATGCCTGTGTTGTAAAACGCTGTACTTCCAGGTACATATAACCAACTCTGTTATTTACAGACTCATATGTTCCATGAGGATCATGTAATGAAAGACGTCTGAGTGGTCGTTACCATGTTTAGACTATTTCAAATCCCTATAAAAAAAAAATAGCTCTGTATAAGGTATAGGACAATATTTAATTATTAAAGCTCAAATATGTGGAATATTTCTTTACTAAATATAGCTATAAAGATATAACTCTAAAAATTAAATTAATATAATCTGATGGGCACCTGTAATTTGTTGACCACCCACCCTCCCTAATAAGGAGGCATGCTTATTGCATTTCTTCAAATATGTTTAAACGCCAGTCTTACAATGCTGTGTAACTCTACCCCACTTGATGAAGGGTTGTGTCAACTATGTCAACTATTTTGAGTGACACGGTGTTTGATTTGCCTTAAATGCTGTTTTAAATTTAAAGGACGACTAATCGTTCGGCTTATTACGTAATTCGTTTTTTGCGTATGATGTTTTCTTTTCATAAAGAATATTCTTTAAAAGGGCTTCATAATGAAATTCATTGTCGTTTTACAAAAATGATAACCTAGCAAAAAGACAAAACAACAATAGATTTGGTGCGAATTTTAGACGCAAATCATTTTGGAAGGAGTTAAATGCGACTGCGCATTGTAATTTTTACCTTAACATAAAGTTAAAAGTCGCTTATCTTTAATGTAAGTAGACAAATAAAAAATTTAAGTATTTTGGACTTTATAAACTTTGAATCTTATAATCATAATGTCTACGTGATCATTAGAGAGAGAGAGAAAAAAAACGATGAAATAAAACCCATGAGGATATGTTAGCTTGCATATTTACGGACAAGACGCTAATTGATGTAACACGTTTTCACACAGGGTCTGTGAGCTAAAGATTACTGTAAACATGTACAAATACAGTTAAAAATCAATTTGAGAGGAAGGTAGAGATACACATTGCTTAGAAATATACATATTTTAAAGCGCAAACATTGCAATTCCTCTCAAATTAACATATCAATGCGAAGCAAAAGTGATAGATCGATTATTGTTATTAAAACACTTCTCGTATTTTCTGAACAACTTTCGCGTCAATTTATGTTCCTATACTAAACCAATCTATAAGGTTATTGGACGATACCAGTAAACACAATAGGGTGGATCGCATGCCCTTTTCACAAACCAGCATACTGAAAAAACCTCCAGTCAACACCCCAGCTATGCAAGTCAAAGCAAGTACTTTACTGGCAACATAAACACTTTTCATCGATCGCAATTCGCAAAATATACCATATTTTAAACACAAAAAAGTAATTTATTGCTTATTTGGTATGCAGATGTTTAATGTTGATGCATCTTTATAATCTGATGTAAACAATATAAAATCGTTGATGCATGCTTCTAATTAAATTGTTTGTCTCTAAATGTAATTGTTGTTATGGTATATTGTCCTCTCAAATTTATATAATTTATAGTCATTTTATCTTTCTGACGTAGTTCTGGTGAATGCTTGAAAAATGGGACAAAACAGAATGTAGACCAACGTGTGCATTAGATCATTATATTACACGGTGTTTACTAAATAAGTGTAATTTACGGTCCTTTCTACGCACTAAGAATTTAGCATAGAAATTTAAACAGAACTCATAACTCAAAAATAGACACACAAGAAGAAAGATTGAAATGAAAGTACATGGCTGTCCATTGCATAAAACCCTTGCATAATTGTTTACCATGTTCAAAATCCCGTATGTAAAATCTGTAAAAAGATGTAAAACCGTTGTATTACTTTCCAATGTTTGGATGATCAATCTAGAATAATTGATCGATTCGCCAATTATAAGCTTCATAGGTGTCATGTGATCTGGGTTCTTTAGTCTTCTATAAATTGCGTCGAAACCTATCCACTGCATAGATTACATTATTTATTTGCAAGATGACAACTGAAGCAAAAGCAGAAAAATGTGCCTTCGCAGAGAAATTACACAAGGATGATGTAGGAAACTTCTTGTTCACATCAGAATCCGTGGGACAAGGACATCCAGGTAAACAAAAATACCTGCATAACTAAGCAATTAAACTTTTCCATACAAAATGAAAATAAAATCTAAATTATAACGAAAAAATAAGGGTAGTTTTCATTCAAGTCTCAAATTACAGACAAAATCTGCGACCAAGTTAGTGATGCCATTTTGGACGCTCATCTGAAACAGGATCCACACGCTAAAGTGGCATGTGAGACTGCTACAAAAACTGGAATGATACTGGTGTTTGGAGAAATAACATCGAAAGCTGTTGTAGACTATCAGGATGTGATACGTAGCACCATTAAGAGAATTGGGTATGATGATTCCAGCAAAGGTATGGCCTTAAAGTAATATGAGATGCAAATTTCATGCCGGAAATATTTCATGCCGGATATAGTATTTGGGAAAATGTAATTTACTTTAAAAATGACAAAAAAGATTATGATTTGTTAACTTCTATTTTTTTTTGTGGAAAATCTAACGAAAGGCCATGATTGAAGCAAAATTACATGGTTTGCTATATACCGCTTTGAAGAGAAATATATTTTGATAAAACTTAATGATTTATTCTAATCTTTATCATAATTAATGTTTAAGATATGCATAACTATCATAATAGTAGGAGTTTTGTAGCAAACCAACGTTCTAAAATTGCAGCCCTTAATTTTTAAAGCTGCAAATTGAGATCATCCAATGATAAAGTAAAATTAGTTAATTTGGTCATTTTGTTTTTGTTTTAAGGATTTGACTACAAGACGTGTAATGTACTGATTGCTCTGGAACAGCAAAGTCCTGATATTGCCCAAGGTGTGCATGTTGACAGAGACGAGGAAGATATTGGTGCAGGTGACCAGGTAAATACCAGTTATTGTCCACATCTAAATCCAGAATGTTCTGGGTTTTAAAAAAAACAACCCGTTTAAATGCCTTGCATATCACGACACATATGTACTCTCAAAAATATCAAACCACTTATTATTTTTTCAATGGGTTGAATACATATTGCATTGGTTTCTTATTTCCTAAATAAGGTTTATATTACTTTATGTAAGTTGCGTGTTTCTTTAAAGCCAATGATTATCAATGTATATCTTGGTATTCTTAGGGACTTATGTTTGGGTATGCTACAGATGAGACGGAAGAATGCATGCCTTTAACTCTTGTCTTGGCACATAAACTGAATGAAAGAATTGAGGAGCTTCGGAGATCAGGCGAGTTAAAATGGGCAAGACCAGATACAAAGACACAGGTAAAAATATGATAAACGTAAAGTTCATTCCTAATAAATCATCGTGTCCTTCAAACATATACCACAGGATGCATCTCTGCCATTCAGTAGACTGAAAAGTGACTGAATGACATAACTCTGCCATTCAGTCACCTTCCCAGACCATTCAGTTAACATTCTGTTGACTGAATGGCAGAAGTTTATCTTGTTCACATTGCATATTGAATTTGAATTTATTATTGAAAAAAAAATCGGAGAAACGTCACATGTATTATGTTGTCCACCCTAGGTTACAATAGAGTACAAATATGACGAAGGAACTTGTATCCCTCTAAGAGTTCATTCAGTGGTGATCTCTGCTCAACATGATGAAAATGTGACTTTGGATCAATTAAGGAAAGATTTAATGGATAAGGTTGTGAAGTTTGTGATTCCCAAAAAATACTTAGACGATCAGACGAAGTACCATTTGCAACCATCAGGGAAATTCGTAATCGGTGGACCACAGGTATTTTTGTTTTTCCTCATATCTAAAGTCAATGGCAGTTCATTTGATTTAATACAAAAAATGTCACAAGGGAAAATCGCATTTATATAATATTAGTATTCTAATAACATGAGATTAGTTTATACGTGTTGAAGTGAATTTGTTTTATTATGTTATTGACAAAAATTCATTTACAAAATGTTCAAATGAAGGGTGATGCAGGTGTAACAGGTAGGAAAATAATTGTTGACACGTATGGAGGGTGGGGCGCCCACGGGGGCGGGGCATTTTCTGGAAAGGATTTCTCCAAAGTGGACCGCTCTGCTGGGTACGCTGCCAGATGGGTGGCCAAGTCTCTCGTCAAAGCCGGTCTGTGTAAACGTGTGTTGGTTCAGGTAGGTGTTGCATGTCATCAGGTCATTTTGAAAGTAATCATTTGAATGAAAAAATTTTGTTGAATGAATTTTTATCGCTTATGCCATAAGTTATGTAACCATGTTGAATGGCATTTTTTATGTTCCAATGTTTGTTTTTGAAATTTAAGTTATCCTATGCCATTGGGATTTCTGAGCCAATTTCCATCACAGTGTTTAGTTATAATACATCAACACGTACAGAGGAAGAACTCCTGGAAATCATCAACAAAAACTTTGATTTGAGGCCAGGGAAAATTGTCAAGTGAGTTAACAAATTTCTCTTATTGGCGTTTAAGGAGGCTGGATGGTCCACTGATTACTCATTAGATTTACTATAACATTCTATATATGATATGTTTGGTCATAAACTTTCATTTGATAAAGAATCAATCCAAATGTATAATCTCTAAAATTATAACATTTTCTAAGAACTCTTTGCAGCGCTCTTTATATAAAGAAGATTAATAAAGTCAAAAAATGGCCACAGCCATCAAGCCTTTTTAATCAAAATTCACTAATACCAGCCACTGAAAGACCTAATTTTGGAAAAAATTGTTCTTATTCAACAGGGAACTGAATTTGAGGAATCCAGTCTACGAAAAAACAGCATGCTATGGACATTTTGGTCGTCCCGAATTCTCATGGGAAGTCCCAAAAAAGCTTGTCATTTAAATAAGAATCTTGTGTACAGTGTACACTTGTTTAATGATTATTTTTAAATTACTGCAAGTATTAGATTCACTAGTATTTGATAGGTGATTGATTAATTGATTGGTTGAATATTTATTCATGTAGTTTTGTGATGCTTGTGCATTTGCGTTTATCTGACCATGATCATTAGACACATTTGATTGTCTAAATATTGAATGATCTTGTATTGTGATGTTTTTACATATGCGAATACCCGTTGTGCAATCAGTAGATTGAATGATCGTCATATTTTTGTGTTAATTTAAATTACACAATGTTATGTGACAGTCCATGTAGTGTTGCCTTAAAATCAATGCGGCTTGAAAGACCTCATCAACCAGTGTAGCGTCTTTATCCAGCGGTTGTGTCCTGTAAACGGCCTGTTCCTGTCCGAATCGATTACTGTTTCACTCTATTCCAGAGGAGGTACTAGTAACTAAAACTGACTCTATTCTAACTTATTCTAACGACCCCCTTTCTAACGCAATTAGTGGCTAGGATATCAAATGACTGTCTTCAGCGTCCGTTTTTCTACATCATCTCTTAATTTTTCTATGACGAGAGTAAAATCGCACAGGTTCTCGTAAATGTATCAAACGAAGAAGCAAAACAATCACAGAAAATATTTAGTAAATAACAGTAATAATTTGTGATTTTTTGAATTCTGCTTTGAATTAATTGTAGAATAAAATAATTGATATCTAGAACCTGTTTCTTGTTGTTTTAAGGAAGGTAATAAGTATGTTCACGATTGAAGGTCTTAATTGAACATATGTTATTGTATAACACATATACAAAAGGATTAGAAACACGTTCGTACAGCTCGAGTTCTTCTCCTCAAAGGTCAATATCAAGTAAATGAAAGGAACCTACACGTTTATGAAATTGAAGATATCTGAATTATTTCATTGCTGCTTTAGAAAAAAGGCTAGGTTAAATAAGATGTATCAGGACTTATTTTAAAGGTAAACACGTTAAAAAAATGTGTTTAAAACTGTCATTTAAATGAAAATCAGCTACAGATCCCAGATTGTTTCCCTTGTCAAACAAATATTATATATATATATATATATATATTGCCTACAGTGTCTTAAAAAAACCCAGTATATTCCATGTTCCTGACCTCTCCTTTTAAATGATATTATTAAATTAAATATAAATATCCGGATTACTTTTTACATTATTTAAAACAGAATATCATGAACAGTTTTTCACTTTATTTTTTTTTAAACAATATAGCAAATCAATTATGACGTCATAATGGATCAAGCACCAAACAGGCATTCTGAAATTATTTACTAAATCTTTATCTTGCTGGAAATAAGTCAAGATGCTATTTAATGAAGAGTGTGTTCTAAGTGCTGCACACTTTAACATTAACTCATTCAAGGCATCATTTAAATTGTTGGCTGAAGTGGTTTAATTTAAAAAGGAACTGTTGGTTGTACTGAGTCGGGAAGGAGGTTATGCAAATGCAGAAACAGTTACTTATTAGAAAGAGAATACTAAAAAATAATTTACAAAGGTTATGAACCCAAATAAATTTTCAATACTTACTAGACAGAACTTTTTATCAAAAAAAAAAGACGATCATTGAGGAACATTGATATACATTATTAAGAAGTTTCTTATTTTTGCTGACTTAATTTTGACAGCGGCTAAATCATAATTAAACAAACCAAAGCTTTTTTTAAAATAAGATTACTGGGAAAATCATCTTTTTAATTGTTAGTTTCATCAATGATCAATGCTTAAACATAAGGGTTTCAAAACATTTTCCCCGTTGATCAGCATTGCTCATTTTAACATCTGTTACATTGAAAAATATTCGCTCCTTGGTTTTAGGAATTTATCATTCATTATATATAGCTAAACATATAAACTACATCTTTTTTGTCGTTATTCCGGCAGATAGTATACCCCAGTGTTACATCGGTAGAAAATTTTTACCTGAATTAGGTTTCATGGCCGTCACACCTGTAAATGAATAGCAAAGGAATGCATTGCTTTAATAATGCTGTCGGTTTATGATATTTAACTCTCATGCAAATTAGCTGCACTAGATTTGTTAGAAAATAGTTCAGAAAAAAATATCTTATGAATGTCTCGCCCACGACTCTCCGTGGTAATAGTACGCAGAAGCAGGCAACATTACATAACAACGGATCGTTGTTAACACTGTACAGCAAAAAATACTCGGAGTTTCTCATGTCAGTATGATAACAAACGATGCATCTTTGGGTACGCTGAATCGTTTCATATTTATATCATGATCAAAATTAAGCTTTCTTAATGATTAAAAGAAAAAAGAGGATCCAATCAGGGTATTCAAAATGTTATCATACCTCTTTCTCCTAAACATCTCTGCCGTATTAATCACTTCTGATGACATTGCCCTTCTAGAACCTAATTAAAAATGTATCTTAAGTTTTCAAAATCTAGATTATAATTACGTTGATGTTTTTAAATTTTAGCAGCATTTTTGAGAGCAAAGAACATTTTATTTGGTCAAAATAATTCGTGTAATATAAAATAATATTCAGTTGCTTTTTTACTGAGTCTGTATTTAACAGACGTATAACAATACATTCATGCTAACCAAAAGGTTTGATGTGTTTGTTTGCAAGAAAGGTGACTAGTAAGTAGGGAAATAATTTATAAGCGAACTACTGTAGAACTCAGCACAAGTGACAAATATATGTTTTATCCTTAACGAGACATACTAGACACTTTTGACCTCAAATTTTTTTTAAATTTTAATTTTCCATTTTCAATGTATAGAAAGGTTGATATTGGGATTTGTGATGTTTGATAAAAAAAATAATGTCATCAGTAGAGTTTTATACATCGGTCAAAATACCTTATTTTGTAAAATGTTCGTGTCTTGTTTTTTTACGCATGCTTAAAATGGTAAAAGTTTCATTTAAACATTGGTTTGTTCTGTTTATTAAGTTATTTATGAACACTATGAAACAGTTTATCTTGATTGTCACGTATCATTTTGTTTAAGATATAAATTTTTTACAAGATATACATTTTTTTTTTCAATGCATTATCTATAAACTAAAAATTCATGGCACGATCTTAATTTATGTAACAAAAACTTATTAGCGTTGTAACTTTATCGCTTGTAACTGACATTCAAATTTCGGCCAAGCACTGGAAACATCATTCATGTAGTTCACTATAGACATTAAAATTGGAAAATAAAATTTAACGATCTGAGTTAAAATCGTGTCCCTGTCCCTTTAATTTCTTTATGTTAGTCATTTCAAATCCATCGGAGGCTATTTTGGTGTTAAAAGATGAATTAGCACTGTCAACAGTACGACAAATTAAAGTTTTTATTGAATATAAAGTAAAATTTAATTTAATTTTTTGTCCACATTTAAAATTTCTTGCTGTTTACTGTTTATAACAATATTTCCTTAGTTGGTACTTTGATTAATATTATTCCAGTGCACGATATTACATTCCTCTTGAAAATCATAAACGATTCATATAAAAATGTGTTTTGTATACAATATATATCTTGAGAATAATGATTTAATAACATATCAGTTTCTTATGTTTGAATTCCTTTATTTTATCATACTGTCTTTCACGTACATTTTATATTGTTTTTCATGTACTTTTTTTTTTTATCGTCGTTACTAATTTTATTTCATTCGAACCTCGGACCCTTCTAGATAAAGGTAAACGAAAGTTTAAGTTAAAATATAAGTTTGTCATGATATTTTTGATAGTTTTATTTTTATGCTTGACGATTGCACATCCAATCTGTTTCATTACTTAAACATTTATGTCTTTTAATCATTTACACAAAGAATAGTGAAATGTCTTAAAAAAACTAAGGAGTGGTGACGTCATACCATAACAATTTTATCTTGATGTTTTTAATCACTTCTCTCTTGCTTTCTGTTTATTATCTTCAATATCCAAATTAAAAATAAGGCATTCTGATAATTTTTTCTCTCTCCTGGCATTGATTTAATACCAGTTGATGTACAGTCGGTATGTGGTCATTTAATTTAAATGTTGTCATTTAATTTAAATTTAATTAATGCCTGATTTGCCCTTTGTCAATCCATTATGGACAGCTTTAACGATTCGTGGTATGAAAAGTGTCTTTCTTGCTTAGTTTCTGTCTTTTATTAAGAAAACACAGATTGATACACCTCATTAGAAAACCATGGTAAATGTATTTATTTACTATTCCTTTTTACCATTTGTAAAGAGCGTTGCTATACCTAAAACAACTCTTATTCGTCTTTCAAACTTCCACAAAGATAAATTGTACAGCTTAAGTTACAAATAAGTCTATCTTAATTCTTCATAACCTTTCAACATGTATAAATGTTGTTTGTCAAATTAAGAATGTACTAAACATCTTACTTATTTACTAAATCCTATAAAACAGCAAATCAAAATTATCGGTAAGGTTATGATGCTCTTTTATTTACATTACAATTATTTCTTCCTTTTTTATATCGTAAACTACATAGGCAATAAGTACGGATTGTTGCACATGCGATCCAGCTTATTTTAGTTTCCGAGGCTGATAAGACATCTGCAACGCTTATCTTGATCTTCAGTTTAAAAAACCCCTAGTGAACTCTTAAGATCGTATGTTTTGAATGTTGATGTGGATTTTAAGTGTAAAAAGGTCAAACCCATTTTGAACCCCTTATAATAGATCGCATGTTTTGCATGTTGATGTGGATCTTTAGTGTAAAAAGTTCGAACCCATTGTGAACCCTTATTTTAGGTCGCATGTTTGCAGACGACATAAAACGACGCAAAACAAGTTTCATGCACTACTACACAGTTTACGTAATCTTGAATGCTTATGCACGGTACGTGACATTGGCATTGTCAATATCGAACAAAAACACAAAGATTATAATCGATGTACTTTTAAGGTTAAGAAAAAAAAACCTGCTTGCTCAGAAAGTACTTTAATTGTGAACACATACATTAAAGCTGAATAAACCGATTTAATAAAATGAAAAAAAAAGCGCCGATTAATTCTTTGAAGCTTACAGTTTGAGATTTAGTCTAGTCATAAAGATTCTGATTACTAAAAAATATGCCCAAAACACGATGACATACAGAATATTGTTTTGAAAATAGTACTCTCCTTTTCCCCCTCTTACCTAGTATATGCATGAAGCCGCTTCCATTTGCAATTGCAAGGAAACATCTGTAACTTTAGTATATTTAGCTATTTAGAAATATATATTGCATGTATAAATACGCAATGTGCAGGATAAAATTAATTACTTATGTTTAAAGATAGGAATTATAACACTATATATGAATTTTAACTATACTATTATTGCTTTCTAAAGTAGAATTAGGTACTACAACAGCCTATTGATCATAATTTTTAAATATTTGTCATAATTGGACGTGTTAAAACTCCTCTTATGTTTCATGCATATCACAATTCCATAAAGATTAAATTAAGGTAGCTTTTACTAGAACTTATATTTATCCAATGTTACATTTGATAATTTATCTGCCTTTGACTTACTTTGATGCCATTAAGAATCGGTCCGTGACTTGATATCAAGGGAACAGTACCTTTATAGTTCAGATAGAAAATTAGACGAATTAAATTTAATTTTTCTCACAAAAGCGTACAAGATTTATTTCTAAAACATTGTTTTCGAAGAAATAAAGTAAAAGTTAAAACACGTTATGATTTCTATGAAATATTGAAGCCGAAACATTATTGATAGGGAAGTACGAAATGGTCTTCTAACCTTTCATAGAATGATATAATTGGGATCATTATAGGATGCCATAGTGTTCACAAAAATTGTTCTGTTTTCAAGAATATATTGTACACACATGATAAATGAATGTAAATGAAAAGGTATTAATTTAATTTTTCCATAATTTTTCTCACAAACGTTTTTATAAAGTTCAGAAACTGACAACAAATCCACGGTATTAATTATATTGTTTGCGATGCATTCATTTAAAAACCTTAACGTACCCCCCCCCCCCAACAAAAATAAAAATAATTTGTAAACACTTCAGTTTTGCTCTAGAGTAACAGAGTAAATTTCCATGATATTGTTGTCCTGTGTTATTGATTTTTCAACTGTGTGTAACTCTTTATTGTGCAGAGACAAATTTAATCAATCCACCACTTATGTACAGGGAAATCACGTGATCTAGAGATTTTACAAAAAAACGTCGAAATTGGCTTACTATAAAATCTGGCATAATCAAGCATCAACATTGTTCTATAAGGCTCCAGAACCTTAAATTAGGGTTGATTGACTCAAATTCTTCCTCTGGTTTTCTCTTATCTCTCAGTGATTTTTCATTGCTTACAAATACACATTGACTTCTGGGATATAATGTGAGTAAACCATTTTATCTATTTACAAATTACAGAAATAGTAATGTTATGCTTATTCAAACAAGAAGTTTGATATGACCGATTTTATGATAGAAAAGATATGCAGATTTAAAAAAAGCCTCCAGTGTAGATATAGTAGAATGTGGCAAGTGACAAAGGAAGCTAGTATCGAAGAAATATTAGGTATGGTTAATGTTCGCGCTTTTTTCAGAGATTTTGTTCGGATTTTGTTTTAAAGTATTTGTTTTATAATGTCATACAATATATACATGCACTGCACAAACCAATCTTAAAAAGGCATCAAACTCATATTGTTTTTTATTCTGTTGACTTCTGTCAAATGAATCACAATATGTCAAAATATGTTTTAATCTGAAAACATTTGATATTCTTGAATTCAAAAAAGAAAGCATTATACTTTTTCAGACATTGTACTTAGTTTTCTGCAACTGAATGCTGATATTAGGTGAACAAAAATTCCCATGTATATAAATAATTGACGATGTTTCATTCAAAAATGACTTTAATGTCTCGTTGGACTCATTGTGACATCATTCTTGCAAGGCGGCATATCTAAAGATGCATCTACAATGTGTCTATATAATTCAACTGGCTTCATGAACAGTATCTTTGTGATAAACCCTATTCTTTAATTTTTATATGTGATTTTCGTCGCTTATTGAGTTGAGTCAATATAAATGTTTCTCATAAAGAGAAGATGAAAGCTATGTACCCTTTATCTGTTATGTAAAGAACATAGGTTAAATGTATAAATCTTGTATCAATTTTCGCATACCGTCAATTGTTAAAAGCAACGATGTACTCCTTGGCAAGGGTACAAATAATGTACATCGATATAGATATGTAGAATTCGAGTATTTGTGGTGGTTATAGCCCCAACATCGATAAAATTTTATTCTGAAAAATGACTTGAGAGACAACCTACGAGCCGAAACGTTATCTACGCCAGTGCATTCCAAGCCACTTTGTAGAGTATGCCTCAAAACAGTTCCAGTCAGCATAACATTGTAAACTAGAAAAATGACAACGCATGCAGACGGAGGCTCCGATGGGAACGACTATTACTTGGAGAAAAACGATCCCTTTGCAGAGGAATGCTGCCTGGATGATATTGGAAACTTCTTGTTTACATCAGAATCCGTGGGAGAGGGACATCCAGGTAAAGATCGTACAACCAGTAAATCACATTATTTTAATGCGTAATATCAACATTGGCGGGCACGTGTCATTGTTTACAAGAACTGCATAGCTTTGATTATGCATAGTTAACATTTATTTAGGATTTTAAACTTATTTCTCAGTTGTGTGTATACATTGTAATCAAGTTTTGTCTACAAGTATTGATAAGTGTTTGACCATTCTTCATATATGCTGTACTGCTTTTAGAACAAGATATATACAACGTAAATGTTCTCCAGATGTAATTAAAAGCAAAATTACATGTACTCATAATAACGCTACTTACTAGCATTAGTAAGAGTTTTAATCTTAACTTTCTTAATTGACGTTAGCAAACAGCCTCTGCGTTGAAAATTTCTATTAGTTAATATGCAGTTAATGTTTACATTATCTCAGATGCAGCAATGAAACCCAAGGTCGTTGTCTTGCTCAAGTTTCTCTGTTTACTAATTAGTGCTCTCTTAGATACTTTTTGATGACTGTGTTTTAAAGAGCAGAAATGTACATGTAGATTTCTAAAATGTTAATTAAGTGATAAAAAAAATTAAAACAACATAGAAAATTGACCAAGGCTATCCAATAAGATCTTAAATGGTACTGTATGATAAGTAATTTGCATCCCAAGATCCCCGGTACGATAAAAAATATGCACTTTAAATGTATGACAATATTATGGGTATTTTTCATTGTTTTGACTATAGACAAAATCTGCGACCAAGTAAGTGATGCCATATTGGACGCCCATCTGAAGCAAGACCCACACGCTAAAGTGGCATGTGAGACTGCGACAAAAACTGGAATGATACTGGTGTTTGGAGAAATAACATCGAAAGCTATTGTAGACTATCAGGATGTGATACGTAGCACCATTAAGCAAATCGGATATGATGATTCGAGTAAAGGTAATATATATAAATCACTATCTATAGAGCATTGGGATCAAAACTTTATAAGAAATGTTAAAAAGTCATGTGAACTAACAATCTGTATGGTTATTTTGTTTTTGTTTGAAGGCTTTGACTACAAGACGTGTAATGTACTGATTGCTCTGGAACAGCAAAGTCCTGATATTGCCCAAGGTGTGCATGTTGACAGAGACGAGGAAGATATTGGAGCAGGTGACCAGGTCAGTCACTTTTATCTTTAAACCAATTCCAGAACGATTTGGATAATTTGCAACACAAAACACTGGTAAACAATAAATTTATGCATTTTTGAAATGTTATCAATTTCATATGAAAAAGCAATTGATCTCTATTAGAGGTTTAGGAGTAATATGAATTTTGTCTTCCTTTGATTTTTGATATCAATTAGTGATTAATTCAACTTAAAACTACGGGTTTCTTCATTAGGGACTTATGTTTGGATATGCTACAGATGAGACAGAAGAATGCATGCCTTTGACACTTGTCTTGTCGCATCAACTGAATGCAAAAATTGCAGAGCTTAGGAGGTCAGAAGAATTAAAATGGGTCAGGCCAGATACAAAAACACAAGTAAAGAAATTAAACATTTACTAAAGTCCCTACCTGATCTATCAATTGACTGTTTGTGATCATATTTTAAATGAATCCCTGATTAAGATATTAAATGTGAAAATGTTTACTGTGACAGGTTACAATGGAGTACAAATATGACAGGGGAGCGTGCATCCCTCTTCGGGTTCGTTCAATTGTGATCTCTGCTCAACACGATACATATGTGACTCTACAACAGTTGCGACAAGAGCTAATGGAAAAGGTGGTAAAGGTTGTTATTCCAGAAAAATACTTAGACGGTGAAACAGAATATCATATTCAACCATCGGGGAAATTCATTATTGGTGGACCCCAGGTATGTCTACATCATTCCTTTTTCTTAAAAAAAAACTTTCAAGTATTTTATATTGACTTTTGACATGTTTTAGTTTAATCATTCATTTTAAACGGTATGTTCCGACAAAGGGTGATGCAGGTCTGACTGGTAGGAAGATCATTGTAGACACCTATGGAGGGTGGGGCGCTCACGGAGGAGGGGCCTTCTCTGGTAAGGATTTCACCAAAGTGGACCGTTCCGCTGGATATGCTGCCAGATGGGTGGCCAAGTCTCTTGTCAAAGCCGGTCTGTGTAAACGTGTGTTGGTTCAGGTAGGTGGTGGTGACACATGTATTCTGATCACTAAAGTAATGAACTGAATGACTTGATTGTGATAAAAATTCCTCAGATTTTAGTTTTCAGATAAAACCAGTAGTCTTACAAAGGAAATACGTGGGTTGTGCTCTTAAATACCCATTTTATTTTATTCCAGTTATCCTATGCGATTGGGATATCCAAACCAATTTCCGTCACAGTGTTTAGCTATAATACATCAAAATTTTCAGGGAAACAACTCCTAGAAATTATTGAGAAAAACTTTGATTTAAGACCTGGAAAGCTTGTCAAGTAAGGCAACAAAATAATATCAACTTTTAAAGAGAGAATTTGTAATCAAAAACTTAATTCTTTCAATAGCCATTTTGTTATAAAACTAGCATTGTATTTTTACAGAGATCTAAACTTAAGAGCACCAATTTACCAAAAGACAGCTTGCTATGGACATTTTGGACGTCCAGGTTTCCCTTGGGAAGTCCCTAAAAAGCTTATTTTTTGAAATGGAGGTGGTATATACATAGCTTACACTGCTTTACACAATATATTAAGAGAATAGTTCCGAAAGAGTATACTTACTTTCCGATGTTTTGTTAACTATACAATATTTCATATTTAGTCAAAATTTTTGAAAAGCAATAATTAGACAATAACTAAGGTTATTTTGATTCATTGATAAAAAGATATCAGATAAATCTGAATCCTTATTAACTAATGGAATATGCAAAAAAATTGCAAACGTAGATCTTATTTGTTTTTGACAATATAAATTGAGATTATCTTAAAGAATGTAAATGCAGTTTTCTAGTTTACAAATACTAATAAGTATGGTATGTTTTTTTAATATTTAAATTAATATAAAAATTGATATTTATGATTATGACATAAACTAGTAGTTAATTTTAATACAGCAATATATTTATTGCCAGTTCTATTACAGTGTATTTTCATTTTTGTTTTTGTAGATTTTGGTAAATGGGTTTGTATTCCTTACTTTGTCTGCACATTATCCGCCTATTTCATACAGCAATGCATTCGGTGCACCAGTTTGTAATCATAGAGAAAGACATTTTTATCAATTTTCTAAACTGCGGTACAATTTTGATGTCCCTGTGAATAATCTTCACTTCTCTAGATAACATTATTTATGGATACCTGATAGATACACGTCATAAATTTTTAAATAAGCAACGTAACACCAATCTGAGAATAGAAAAGGTCATTTATTTATATAAATAAATGACAAATATAAAACAATCCAAAATGCTTGGAATAACTTCCGAAAAAAAAAACAAATTAAGTCTTTGCACAATTTATAAACAATTATGCAAAAACTCAGAGATCCTGTGTTACGTAAAAACGAACAATTATATACAACTTTTTTGACTACGTTTTACTGACCTTCCCGATTACACTTCTAAATCAAACAATCACCGAACAGATTTGAAGTAAACAACAAGTTTTTTTTAAGTTACCGTTAAGCAGTTGTTGATCAAAGTCATGGTATTCAAGTTGAAACATACATACAGTCTAATCATGCAGCCTTTCAATAGACCAATCCACACTTTACAAGAGTCATTTTCCTTGGCCGCCATCTTTTGGGAAAAACCCATAGATTTCTTACAGTAGCCTTTGTAGTTTAGAGGTCTGTAACTTTGTCGTTCGAGATTAAAATCCGTTTCCGTTGTGTATTTTGATTGCCCTAGGATTAGGCAACCCACACAGTGAATAAGAAATAAATTAAATTCAAAAAGATTTTATCACAGGACGCCCAATTTTTCCTAGCATGAAGAAGGGTAAAGTTGTTTTTTTTCCCTGTTGACCTTTCGGTTGACCCCTAAAAGCAAAACAACTTTTGCAAAGAGTGGATCGGTCTATTAAGAAGAAAAATGTTATTGTGTTATTTACCATCAAAAATAAGTAAGAAAAATAAATAAATTAATAAATCGCTCTATGCTACCATTTGTGAAATCTATTTTGGAAAGATCTCTCTATGACTTCCTGAATCAAATCAATGACATAGACTTAAAAAATTGCTTTATAACCATGTATTTCTCAACATGGCTTACATATCGATACCGGTATTTCTTAGAACGTATGTGGCTACAACGCTTGGAGACAAGAGAATGAATAATAATTGCAATTGTAAATTGTTGAATAAAAGTGGAACAATATACTAGAATAAATCATTGTCAGTTTTTTCCTTTATACAAATCAAATGTTAAAGTAGCATTTGAGTTCATATGTGGCTCTATTTCGCTTAAAATGTTGTTGCAAGAAAATAATATACAACCTTCTTGAACAAATCATTTTTGATTGCATGAAAAGAGGTAATTTGATCAATGCACTTTCCTCCTGTTTTTAATTATTGATTGGACTTATCAGAAAAAGTAAATCAATAAATCAAATTAATAATAAATGACTTAATTTCTCAAAGAAAACTATTACGTATAAATTTAGGTTTAATTTAAAAATTATCTATGATTTAACCAAAGTGTTTCTGGCGTTTGGAGGATGCAATTGATAACAAGTCATTGTTTAGATTAATTTAAGGATGTCAAACGTTCCAAAATTCGGAACAATCGGAGGGGTGAATATTTGAAATAAAAAAAAAAAAAAAATAAAAAAAAAAAAAAATCCTCGTAAATTGTTTTGTTAACACTTTTTTTAAAAATATCAATAATTATTTTTGAAACGAAAGGTTTTATATCCATGTGACAAAGGATTTGCACATTGGCTTGAGAGCCGAATCTGAAGTTTACATAAGCTGGGTAGTAAAAAGAATTTTTCTAGAAGAGAAGGTGTTTAAATAATAGATATGACCATGATTTTAGCGCTGAAAATGTTTAAAACTTACTTTTTTATGCTTATATGTATACAATGCTTCTTTAAAGAATTTGAAATGGTCAACCAAAAATAAGTGTCAATCATTCAGTTTTAGGTAGATAGAGACTCACTGTTCATTGTTATGAAAACAATGCTCAAACCATGTTTCTTTTTTTACATATTGAGAGTTGCATTGAAAAAATTGATTTAAAGCAAAAATGAATGTTACAAACATTTGTAACTGTTTATTTGTTTTCATTATAAACTAGCAGACAAAACATGCTTGAATGAAACCTTTAATTTTACCTGTATAATGAACCAATATGAACAACAAATATGTTACAAACTTTGCTTACGCAAAAATATCAAAATATCAAAAAATATCAAAAAAATCTGAGCTTTATACATTTATTTTGCACATAACTCGACATTTTGATTGTAAAAAATACCTTAATCAAGCATTGTAACGAGAAAAAATGGTCAAAAATAGAATATTTGCAGCTGAAATCATGACTACGCACCATTAAGGTGCTTATGTTAAGTGAAGCTTCGTAGTTTATATGGATAATAGACAGCAAATTATATTTTATAAACATTATGAAAGTAAAATATAGTTAGGGTTTTCCGCATACTAGTATCAAGAATGTTGAACATGCTGTAAATATAAAACATATTTAGCAATCTGGAAAATAACGGTCGGACAGAGCATGCAAAAAAACCCCCTAAAAACCCGTGTACTATCTATCCTAAGATACCTCATCCCTGCAATAATCAAATATTGCATACGACAGCATGTATGAAAGGTGGATAACCTGATTACTAACGTTAAAAGTAAAGGTAAAATACAGTTCAGTCTTTTTAACATAATTGTGTACTCTCTACAGTTTGATGCTTAAGTTGGCCGTACATGCATTGGAGTAGACCACCTCCGAAACTTGTATACCTTCTCAGAATAATAAAATCCCATTTTAGGAGCCTGGGTAGTCAACTTATCCAACAGTCAGGTCTACCTTAAAATGCTTTTTAAGGTAGTGAATAAGTAAACAAAAAATCTAGCTTTATAACTTTAAAGTTTGAAGTTTTCCCTTTATTTTTATACCAAGTTTCCCTTCTAAAAGGATTAAAACAGCCTAAACATGACTGCCAATAATGTCCAAGGTATATCAATATTGGAAAGTGTTTAAAATATATCATTAATTAAAAAATCAAAAATATATGTAATAGTCGTATATATCAATCATGTCAGTTTATATAGAAATAACATCAATTTTTGTGAAAACAAAATAAAGTAGAGAATACTTTAAAATAATAGATAAAAATATTTCAGGCATAAAGTACGTATAATAATTAGGGATAGTCCTGTCTCAACGTCTTGACATGCTAAAGAGAATCTTGATCCGGGGGTAACCTCGCAGGTCAAGTTTGATAAACGTATAAAACTTCCATAAAATTTTTCAAAATTTCCCAGTAAAAAGAGGATGTTTTAGCTCGTTAAAAAATGTATATGTGCTTATAAAGAAAGCCCATGTAGGTTTGACAACTGCCTTGACTTTTACGTAAAATAAAAACGCTGCTTCAATCTACTTTCGCAAATATAGTAATCATAAAACATTGTACACATTGTCAAAAAATGTACGTCACTATTCCTTGAAATTCTGAATGATATTTTGAGGAAAATATCAAAACAAAAAATTCTAATTGACCAGAAAAGACAATCAAATACTTCGGTGATTAGTAATGAGTTTAATTGTTAGTAATTGAACAAGTTGTATCATTTTGAAGTGTGAAAATAATTTGTATCTTTAGTTTATACGAAGAGCATCTTTTGGAAATATTCAGTCACCAATTAAATGTGGATGAAAAAATTAAAAATTGCAATTAGAAAGACGTCGAGTGTCCTACCACTACCAAATTAATTGATGATAAGCGATTTCGTACATTAGGAAAACTGTTAGCAGATAACTAATCAAAAATGGTCATGTCAAAAAGAACCACTTAATCAAGACAATTCATCTTTCTTGCAAAGTAATCCACCTCGGTCGGGTGAGTTACAAGGCCAAAGGCCTGGGTCACCGTTTGACCCTCCACCATTTTGACCTCGAACTTTTTCAGAATTGTGACTAGACCAATTACTGCTTCAACATAGGCAAATTTGTATCCAGGACATATCCTCTTGCCAGCAAATCCAAAAGGTTGAAAGGCATATAATGGTCTGGATTTGGAATTTTCTGGACTGAAACGATCAGGGTCAAACCTTAAAGGGAATAAAGGATATACATTTTATTATGTTTTATATGTGTTTTACTCATTACATAACTATGGCAAATCAAAAAGATTAGCCCTTTTGCATTTCATGATCACTGGTACATGTATTATGTTCTGTAGATAATTGCTTTTTCAATATATTGGATCTGTATCCTACATAACAATTGACAACAGACACGAAAATATGTAAGTTTAACACAAACCAAATAAATCAAGTTGCTTTACTCACTTGTGTGGCTGTGGAAAATATGTTTCACTATGTTGACATACACCAAGGGCTTGGATAACAGGGGTCTAAAGCAATAAAAAAAGAACATTGATTTATCATTAATAAGGATGAATAAACATTAACTTACTGATCAGAATATTTCACTAATTAGTAAATACACATCGAATTTTTTTTTCACGAAAGGTCCTTTATTATTCGCAAAATGCATATATTACTCATATAACGCATTCCGAATGATTTTGTTTAATGAGAATACCCAGTGTCATACGTTTTTAGGAATTTTATGCCCTCCAAGTTCTGAGTCAAATTCCTGATATCTTGCGGCCCACGGGTCAAGCACAGAATATCGCAATGTCTCATCAATTACCTGGTGTAGATATCTGAAATAAGCACCAAACCATGGGCTTAATTTTTCAAATACTCTCCCATTAAACCAGCACATCGCTATAACTTGAATGCTATATTAAGTATGTTGCACTGTAGTAGCGACCATCAAATGACTTTATTATCATAAAATTAAACAATTAAATGCATATGTATACAACAAAGTGATTGCATCAGCTTTATAAAAAAACCATGCCATATCTAAAGGATTGCTTTGGCTGATTGTTCATGAGAGAGAGAGAGAGAGAGAGAGAGAGAGAAAGAGAGAGAGAGAAAGAGATGATCTCATCAAGTCGGCATTTTTAAGAACCTACTAGAAGATATCCTGCGCTAGCGCGGGAATTAACACTATACATTAATATGATACAATGAAAATATGTTGAACCATATTTTTTGTTCATTGTTGTATAATTAACACTGTGCCGGATAATTATGCCAGTGCCAAGGTGGCATTTTTGCACCCGTTTAAGCTGCATATATCGAAAAATTTAAATACGCCATATGATAGAGCATTGCTTAAAGAATTTACAACCACCTTTGTTATCATTGTATCTCACCTGTCAGGTGAGATATTTACCTTTCAAAAATAAATTCCTACAGGAAAATAATTTTTCCCATAGGAAAAACAATATTCCTATAGGAAATTTGAAATTTCCTATCGGAATACAAGAACTTCCTATAGGAATTTCAATTTCGATAGGATTTGATAAAATCCGATAGGAAATCTTAATTTCCTGCAGGAAAACTACCTGTATTAATCGAATTCCTACAGGAAATACCATTCTCCTATAGGAAATATAAATCCAATAGGATTTATAGAAAATCCTATAGGATTGTCAATATTTCCTGTAGGAGAATCATTTCTCCTATGGGAATTATCATTTTCCTATGGGATATTAATTTTTAAAGGTAAATATCTCACCTGTCAGGTGAAACACACTAAAAACAAAAGCGGTTATATACTCTCTAGAAAATGGTCTATCATTTGGTATATATGGATTTTTCCGAAACTGCATCTTAAGCGGGTGCAAAAATGCCACCTTGGCACTGGCATAATTATCCGGCACAGTGTCATATGTAATGTGTCCGAAAATTTTCTAAATTTCTTTCTTAACCTATTCTTTAAAATCGAAATAAAAAACCAACTGCATAACTTGATATTTAGAGGAGCGGACAGGGATGAAAACTCGTAACTGAAATGGATGATATATACATGAACGTGGTCTTAATTCTTTTTGTTGCAGCTGACTGAAAAGATAATAACAAACTTTTTAATTTTTTTTTTCAAACCAATGAAACACAGTATGTATTTAGTGCGTCGTATCTCTAATATTTGTTCTTCAGGTCAAATTTAATCATAATTTCTATCACTGTCCCAAATAAGAATTTCAGATAAGAGACTGTTTTGAAAAAAAAACAAAACAATTAGGGAAGGGGGTTAACCCCCTCCCCCACTTAACGTCTTCGTATTCCGCATACATCTTTTATTCATATAGGCGTAGGACACAATTTGTTCATTGTTTACAAATTAATGTATAATGTTAACTACCAATCTGTCGTGGTATAAAAATGTATGGAATTAAAAAACGCTAGTGTATGCATATTTTTTTGCATATTTTAAACCAAAGTTGTCAGATCTAAAAAATCAGCCCGATGGTTAAC
This sequence comes from Magallana hongkongensis, assembly GCA_016163765.1. NCBI lineage: Eukaryota > Metazoa > Mollusca > Bivalvia > Ostreida > Ostreidae > Magallana > Magallana hongkongensis. Next base: position 16,416,299 of record WFKH01002636.1, on the reverse strand, counting down.
TCGCCCTACACTTTCTGCCATGATGTTAATTAGTCCTCTCGTATTCCTAGGCCTGGACACCCCGTTCTGCAAAGTTATTTCAATCAAAACTTTTTTGTATTAACCAGAGATGTCCGATGCATGATAAACTCGATGTACACTTCTCACCATGACGTTAATTAGTCAATCCGCATTCCTGGTTACCCCGCTCTAGAATTTTCTATCTCATTCTCTCACCAGAGGTCGTTCTTCGCAGGCGAATGAGTTCTATTCATCAAAACTAAAATCGCGCATTCAAGAAACGAATCGCCTTATTTTTATTTATTCAACATTTGTCAAATCTGAACTTCTATGTGTACTCTAAGTAAATTCCCAGTAAATATATTCACTCTTTACGTAGTCATTCAATATTATTTCATTGCAAGTACATATTTTGATGCAAACTTCCACTGACTTGGATCCGCCAAAGCTTGTCTCCCACCTTACTCTCATTTTTGCTATTTTGGGCTGGTTTATCGAAAATGAAAGTAGGTTTTTGATTAATTTAATAATAATTACTTATTAGGTAAAATTCAGTTAAAGTTTACAGATATCATATATGTTGAAGTACCAAAGGTGTAAGCAATTACTCTGGTGCAGGCATTCTATAAGTTATTGGCAAAATGTCTTAATTTATAAGTATAGATATTCTTTAGAGTTGATATAGTAGTATGTGTTTTAATATCTATAAGTATTCATGAATTGTTAGTTTGGTGTTAAGACATCAGTCCCTATAGATACAAGATTTCAGAGCCGAGAAGATAGAAAAAAAATATATATTGCTGCGGATCGTGGATCAATGTCCAACCTTAATAAAAAGTCTCTTCGACAAAATTCAAAAATAGCTTGATGAGTTCTTGAACATTAAAAACATGTATAGTACATGAAAAATTGTCTCGTGCAGTTTACAGCCGTCACATAACTTACTGGATTACTTTCCTAGTCTTAATTAAAAAAAAATATTGGTTGTTAAAATGTGTTGGGAATTCTGAATTGTAGCCTGTCAAGTTTGTTACTTTTAGTATTAGTGAAAAGTAAGAGAATGATATATAGTTTTCAATTGTAAATCTAAGAACATAAACTATATTCCGAGTTTTGATTTATTAAAGGATATGACATTTTTCTTGCTTAAAATGTTATATATAACTTTAGAACTTTTCCGAATTTAACAAGATATTAGTAATTCAATGTGAAGAGGTATCAAGGGCCACGGGTTATTATCTTTTGGAGGGGATTCCATGATGATGCAAACCAGTTAAAAAAGATTTAGAAATGTAAACCAAGATATATAAGAATGTTGGGTTTGACATCAAACTTTCTCTGAAGGTCTTGTAAATTTAGAAATTATCCATTCTCATCAAGCAGATCATTTATATAATTATACAATATTCTTATAAATGAAAAAAAAAAACGCTTCCCACGCCATCATAATGTTCTTATTATACCATATAAGTTATGTAATAAAGTCGTTTAATGTCTATTTCGTGTATTTTGGAAGGCAATGAAAGTGTCCATCCAAATGAGTTTCGTTAGAAATTTATTTATAGATGTGTAGTCTGACTCAGTTTTAAGCATCGTGTCCGTGTTAATTGATTTGTTACAAGTTAATCTAATTTGAATTTTGGTATTTATGAATCTTTTAATACAGATGGACTATAGACCTTGGATATAAATATTGATTTTTGAGAGGCTAAACTCGCAACCTATGTTGATTGTTATGCATATAACTTACACTATATCCTTCAATGAGCTTGGTTCAACATCATTGTTACCAAGCACCTGTCTTATTTCTCTGTATACTTTATCCTGGACATCTTGATGTGAGGCTAGGAAATACACAGCCCATGTTAACACTGAAATTTAAGATTTTTAGTATTGATTATTATAAATGAAAAAATAACAACCCCAAACCCATGATGGGAATAAGAGAGATCACAGAAGTTTAGCGCAGCATCTTACAATTCGGTGGGTTTAGGAAGCCTCCAATAAAGAACGTTAATGCATCATTTGCTATCAGCTCCCTATCGTCTGTACTATCAAGTAGAATGTCTACCAACAAAACATCATCCGAGTCTTTTCGTAGCTGTTTACGATTGGACACCGCCCGGTCTATCAGCGCATAAAGCTTTCTTTTAGCTTAAAACAGAATTATTTTTACAATATTAGAATCGGCCCATAGTTGATACTGAGTTTTAACTCTATTTGATATAAAGGTAATAATTATGTTACGCTACCGTCTTCAAAGGCCTTGATTCTTGGACTTCCTTGTTCAGGAATATCTACTAATTGTCTTTCTAATTCACCCCATGCCTAAAAAGGAATAAGCATATCAAAAATAATTAATATACATGTACTGATTTCGTCACTGACATAAGCATCAAAGTCCAAAATAAGTAGCCATTGCCTGTTTAACGATATCGTTTTTGTAGGTTTAGATAAGCACGTACTATGTCATAATTATGCCTGATTTCCAGGATTTCCTCATCTTTAAACGCATTGCTGCCAAACTGGGTGACTAATGCTAGCTTGAAAGAAAAGTCAGTCATATAACGGGCTACAGGCACATGCTCTTCTCTGGGTAAACTTGACCATTTAGCTACCAAATTGTCCGACTCCTTCAAAAGAGAGGGCAAAAATACAGTTTGCTTAAGATGAGGCATACTACTGTATGACTAGATTTCATGCTGCGTTTCATTTAGGAAAAACATGATCGCAATTCAAATTTGTTAGAGAAAAAGAATTATTAAAATTTAAATAAACCCACATATACCTCACCCCCTAACAATAAACAGGAAAAAATAAATAAAAGGGTGTTCTCTTTTAAAATAATAAATTGCAGTAGTTATATTTACCTGACAAAAATTCAGATAAAAGTCTTTCATTTTCAGTACAAAAAAGAAACATAAAAAGCTAGAAAGCCAGAACACCCTCCACCCGTTTACCTTCTGGACGTCTACGTATTAATGTTGTAAGTAGTTTTGATTGAAGACTGTATTGTACAGTTTCCGTCGACTCTTTCCATCTTCTTTGTTTGCAAATAGTATGGATTTTTCTCCAAGAACAAGCTCGAACAATTTGAATAAAGTCAAGATACAGGGCTCATGAAGCATTGTGCAAGTTTGTTGTACATGTACTACAATTCCTAATTAACATAGTTTTTCATACAATACAGATAAAAATACGATAATGATGATAACGATTATGATAGAAATAATTGATTATCTTAAAATTTAATTAAATGATGTAGATTTAATGCAAGCACATGTAGATGCTTTAAACTTATAAGCATATGTTGTTGAATGTATATTAAAGTTATAATTACTAGTATAATAAGATAAATGCAACCAAAATATTTTTGTTCACTGACCTGGTCGATCAAAAACGGCGGAATGTTGCTTGAACAACTTAGGTAAACAGATGCTAACAACGAATTCCTTGCCCATCCAGAACGCAGTGATGTCGCCATATTGTTTGTGGAGATCAATTAGATACTCATGTAGACTCCCAGCTTTCGTTATGTCTGGTAAATTTCCACCCCTAGTGTCAAACAAATTAAGTAAAGTTATTTTGTAAAGTTTTTTTTTCGTAATGTTTCAGTTAAAAAACCACAAAACAATAAAAAAAAAAACTAAACAAAAAAAAACAACAAACATACAAAAACGAAAGAAACAACAGATAACAAAAACAAAAAATACTACCCTTGTATACAAATTTGTCATGATTAAAGACAAAAAAAAATTAAAACAATCGAACAAAAAAACAAACAAACACCCCCCCCCCCACAAAAAAAAGGAAAAAGAAAAAAAAATACAAAAGAAAAAACCACACAACTAACAAACAGAAGCAAAAACTAAAACAAAAAATACTATTCTTATATACAAAAAATGTGTGTTGATAAAGGTTTGAATTTAAAAAAAATTACAAATAAAAGAATGATAGGATGAAAAAAAAGTATAATGGAAAGTTAACCAGCACTCCGCATGAAAATTTATTGAATGTCGTTGTTATTTAATAATCTCTGGCATATATTGCATATTCCATCTAGACAATACATTAAGCAGCCAGCCTCTTAATGATTACCAGTAGCGTGTTAGTTGTATTAATCGCTGAATATATTGATGGTCTAAGTAGAATTGTAACTAACGAATTTTTAAAAAGTATTATTAAACTACCAAAAAAGAAGAAGAAGAAGAAGAAAAAAACCCAATCCAATTGACATGACTGCTTAACTTATCTTATGCTTACTCTGTGGTTGTCGATTCGGGTCCGGGAATCGTCGTGTGACGCTTTATTCTCTGAAAAAAAAAATCAAAGTAATGAAAGCACTGATATAGAACGCTATCGACGGAATTTTGTTTATTATGTAAATAATAATATTATTATGTAAATAATAATATGTAAATAAGAATAATGGAATAACAGATTTATAAAAGTTTTTTTTTTTTTAAATTACTTATTAGAGGATGGTTATACGATTTTAATAGACATATGTATAAACAAATTGGTGCCATGAAACTATTTCAATGTATTTGTTTGGGGTTTGTTAAAAAGTAATGAAGGATACTCAGATGAATTGCATTGCATTGTATTTGTTTGTTTAATTTTGCTTTACTATTTTTTTTGCATGAAAATAAATAACCTAATAATTCTTATACAAACAAATTTACCAAAAAGTTATAACCTCATTACAAATAACAAACGAAAATATGTCTAACTTGAAATGAATTCATTTGGCGATTGGGTTTATTCACCCCAAACTTTTATGCACCGTTTACACGCAAAAACTACTGTGTTTTTAAAATTAAAATATAGTTTTCTTTGTGATAAGCTTATAAATGTTGAGATACGTGGTTTGTTTTGTTTTTTGATGAATGTCCGATCTAAATATACCAACATCGGAACGAATATTAGAAAGAGTAAAATTACCCGTAACGAACAATTTGATTATTCATGATTTCGACTCAGTCAGGCTTTTTCGTTAAACACATTTTGTTTATTATTTGATTTTTAAAAAAAGTTTATATAAATGATCGGGAAAACTACAAAGTATGTTTGAAAGCGTCAATAAAATACGACTTTAGATTAATCGAAGCAGCTTTTTATGCATGACATGTAGCAACACACTACCATGATATATGTTAAGCAGAGACATTAGTCGCGTAGAGCTTTACAGAATGTATCGACACGATGGCAGTTGTTTAATCAACATGTGATTGTATGCATTGTTAGGACTACTTTGCATTTATTGCATGGTAGTGAAGGCGATATGAAGATTTATTCCCCGAATTAAAATTGTTCCCAAGGGCATCAAAACAAAAAAGATTGGATTTTTCTGGTTAAAAAAAATAGTTCCAAAATCATGCAATAAATTGTTTATGATGTCGAACGATAAAAAAAAATGAAAAATACATCACCTTTGGATATTTTTTTTTTCATTAAATGCAGCAAAAATGTCCTTAGGTTTTTACTTTGCAGTCTTCGATTTTTTGTATAAATGTATTTGAAGAAGTTATCTAATATCAGAACACAATGTCATAACACATTTCAATATCATTTTTTATACATTCATTTGTTTGTTTACGTCGTATGCCTATCATCGGGCATTTTCATTTGTATGGAACAGACCGTGAAAAGTGCTATTACACCAGTTGCACGGTTTGGTTTGATTCGGTACGCTTTTTTAACGTTACGGTTCGCAATTTTGCACAGTACTGTTTGCTTTTTGCACGGTACAATTCGTTTTCTGAACGGTACGGTTCGTTTCTTGCACGGTACGGTTCACTTTGCTAAAAATACGCTTTGTGAACGGTTTGCGCGCTTTATTAATGAGGTAGGCGGGCCTGAACGTATTGTTTTTTTTCGATATATTTTTCTTTGTAATTTTTGCCTAGTTGACTTCAACAAGGTGGTAATTTTGACAAGCATGTTTTCCTTATATTTCAATTTAATTAAAATTAGAATTTCCATCCGTTACCGGTTCTTGATTCGACTCGTGAAACGTGTATTTATATACACACCAGTGAGCGGAGGGATTTTTAATTTTGATTAAATTTGTATTATTCGTATTTAATTTTAAATAAATGTGCTTTTATAATTGCTTAAAAGAACTGTTTGACTTTAATCCGAAATTTTTTTTTTAATTTAGCTTGTTTTTCGCTTTTAATTTCGGCCTGTCGATAATTTTTACAAGCATCTTTCTATTTCTATACTAGTGCTGAAGTCATTAAATATTTCTAATTCATTTGAAATTGCTAAGAAAAATCGTTTTGACTTTATTATGATATTTCTTTAGTTTCATTGATTGTTGTCTTGATTTTCGACCAGTTGTCATTTTGAGAAAACATCTTTCTGTTTCTTTATTGATATTTTGAATTCAGGTTTGTTTTAAAAAATGTCGGTCTTCTCTTAAAAAAAACCTCAAACAATTTAAAATACATGCAAAAATGATAAAATAGAAAAATGAATTTCAGTCTTGATATCAACAGTTATAACATTATTCGACACGGATTTTTTTTTTAATTCAAATATTGATTCTATGTTCTCCTGCACTTGTTGATATACACATGTCACACATAACCCGTCATCGATTCTCTTACCTGAAATAACATCGTGTGTATAGTCAAAATATGACTATTAGTTTTTGTTATTCTGTTTAACCATTCATGTACATGTAACATATTTCTTAAGATATACACAATTGGATATACAAGTACACAATAAGTCAATAGCTTTTAACGGAGATATTTATCATTTGATGGACACGTGTCCGCTCTTCACGGTATGTATGTGATTAAGCAGCCGTTTTAAATGTTGGCAAACCTATTTTTTAAAAAATAACCTCAGCGATATTTGTACATGTACCACTTACTGGTATTTGATTGAATTATATTCTTGCACAGTGTACATATAGTGAGGGTTTTCTGTGTGTCCGATGGACCTAGTGTGTGAATCGACAGTTTTTATTGAAATTTTGTAATGTTTATTTGTCCTTAGCATGATACATGTCATTTACCTAATTACTAACCTAATTGTGTAAACATGCCCGGTAATCAACAATGTTAAAAGTGATAAATATATTAAAAATTTATCTAGAAAAAATACGAGGAAAAGAGACACTGATCGCCAGTACATGAGTTAAAATCACGAAGTCGAAGAGAAATGATTGTTGATTTTTTTTCAAATAGGAACACTCTCTTAAATATGGATTTAAGAAAACATAAATTTGAAACGTTTTTCATTCGATAATTTTCTTTTATCTATGTAGGAGGACTTAAGTACATGTAGCACGCGGCGCATAGCAAAATCTGTTATAATTAAATTGATTGACAGGCGTAGCACGTGGAGTCCTGAAATAAAATTCTGCTTAAATGACCGACTATAGAAACCTAGTTAAAGCGAAATAATTAAGTTTAGTGATGAAAATTTAATCTAATTATTATAATTAACACACAAACTCATTCTCTCTCTCTCTCTCTCTCTCTCTCTCTCTCTCTCTCTCTCTCTCTGAGAATCACTTAATGTTATGTTAAGTCCGGTATGCACATGTACACAGTGTTTGAAACATTTCATAAAAATAATAGAAAAGAACTACCACGTATTGTGTGAACATTCCAATTTTACAAGTTTTTAGAAATCGGCCATGAAAGTTTTGTCGATAACCAAAGAAATAATTAAGGTTTAAAAAAGGGAAATAAATCAAACGATTTTTAGTATGTTTTTTTATTAAACGTTTTGTAAACGGTACGATTCGTTTTGTGAACGGTACGGTTCGTTTTAGAGGTGTAGTAGCACGTTTAATGGTCTGTATGATAAGTCATAAAGCAACCTATATGTCACATATGAGCGAAACAGTAAGTGGGGCTTATAAAAAAATAACATCAACATAGACAAAAAAGCGTAGTAATGATACAGAGACATCAAAAAGCGAAACAAAATTCATTTTTTTTTTAGATTTAAAACTGTCGTCTAAAGGCATTCTAATTAGTAATCCATAAACCTTTGATAAACAGTATTGTTGTGGCGATAATAAAAATCGGTGTCCGGCTCGGATCCTTATTGCATTTAATAAGTTAATTATCCAGATCTTACCGGAAAGACATAAGCCACTGCTAGGAATAAAGCACAGACTTAAAGAACAGTAAATAACACGAAGCCTAACATGTTTCCTTTCTCCGTTTTTAAAATTCTAATCTCTCTATGTCGCAGGTTATATAAGATGTTGCCAGAAAATAGCACAAGACCCATATTCTGTTGAACTTTCTGAATGTCTCAACAGTTAGAGACATTGTCATGCATAGTTCACCTGAAGTGTTGCTCTGTTGTACATAATCAGAAAAAAACGTTTCAAAAAATAAAGCCAGTCCAGTTATTTTTTCAAAAAGCCATTTATAGTTAATTGATCTCTCAAAAAGCTGCGGCACACTCTTATTGAAAAACTATGAAATGCGTTTGTTTGAAATCAACAAGATTGAAAAGTACTCTGTGACAATATGCATGTAAACATCTCAAATGATTGCATGGAAAAAACTTTGCATAGGCATAATTATGGAAAAGTGATGCCAAAACAAAATCTGAACAAGGAAAAGCTTTTATCATTTATATACGTGTATTACATGCATTTATGATTTTTTTTTTTAACTCGGAATGAAAAAAAATATGGTTGGAATTATCACTTAACAACTAATGTTCGACAAATATACAGAAATGCATCATAGACCAAGAACAAATTTGCTTCTATGGTAATTCCTTGTATGGTCAGCTGTTTCGGTCAAAGGAGTAAAGCTATGAAATTGCTGAATAGGTTAAATGCTAAAACGGTATTAAAAAGTACCTGTATGAAACTCTATAAAGGCAGTTTGATTGGTCTGGAACTTAGTATAATACGATGATTGTGGACGTCTCTTTTATGCACGAAATATGCTTCAAATAGTGGGGAAAATCGTGTATCTTAAGCCCTCAAAACATAAGGTGCTAGACAATATCTTGGGAAAATATCTGGTAACAAAAAGTTGCAATTCATGTTAATTGTGTAAAAGAAATTTGCCAATGCAAAATAAATAGTACTTATATCTGAAGCCACCAAAACATTGGATGCTAGTAAAATATTTTGGTTAAGTAACTGGCAACAAAAAATTACATATCATGTTAATTTTGTAAAAAGAATTTGCCAATGCAAAACTATGGAGTTCCTGAACTCCCATGCATCAATTTCATGTTTCACCTTTTGCTGATTTTTATTGATGGGCTGGTACTTAATTGGCATATCGTCAAATATAATTATGGTACACTAGCTATTATGTATAAACATGTACCTTACGGAAGAAAAAAAAACTGCCATATTTTAAAACATAATAAGTACTGTAAACCAACTTTTATTCGCGACGACTTTATTTCTCGAAAAACCTGAGATAAACTCGGTCGCGGCGACTTATTTTCGCGATCAAGCCTTATCTACAACCGTGTTGTTCTTACATCTATAGGGTACGGACCGATTCGCGGCGTGAAATATTTGCGACGA
>WFKH01002636.1:16362151-16373785 GCA_016163765.1 Magallana hongkongensis | reverse complement strand
AAAAAAAAAATCATTAAATGCGTTTGTGTGAAATAAACAAGGTTGAAAAGTAAACTAAGACATATGAAAGTAAACATCTCGAGTTATTGCATCACATGGCAAATCTTTTCATAAACGTATGGACAAGAGCGTCATCAAAAAATATAATCATGTATTTGCTTTTATCATTTATATACGTGTATTTTATGTATTCATGAAGATTTTGTTACCTCGGAATGAAAACAATTTCATTGGGATTAACACTTAACTACTAGTGTTCAACAAATACACATAAATGCACCATAACCCAAGAACAAAGATTTATTTGTTTCTATATCTTTTTCTTTTATGGTCAGCCGCTTCGGTTTGAAAGAATGAAACTATGAAATTGTTGAATAGGCAAAATCTTAATACGGTATTAAATGTATCTGTATATTACTATGAAAGCAAATTGCCAGGACATAAGTATTTTTGGCACCTTTCAGGTAGAGTAAATCGAGGTAGATAAATGATTGGAGTAAGATACTTGTGCACGTCTCTTTTTGTAAGAACTATGCTTTAAAAAGTGGGATTAGTACTTATATCTGAAGCCCTCAGAGCATTGGGTGCTAGGGGAATATTTTGGTAAAGTACTAATTGGTAACACAAAATTCAGATCATGTTAATTGTGTAAAAGGAATTTGCCAATGCAAAATAAACAGTACGAATATCTGAAGCTTCCAAAACATTAGGTGCTAGGGAAACATTTTGGTTAAGTAAGTGGTAAAAAAATGTCATGTTAATTGTGAAATTTTAAAGGAATTTTGCCAATCCAAAATAATTGAACTTCTGAACCCCCATGTATCAACTTCATTTTTATAGATGTACTGGTACTAAATCGGTATATTGTCAAATAACCATGTTAAAATAACTATAATATTATGTACGTAACTCGCGGAAGAAAAGAAACATTTGAAATAAAACAAATAGTTTTAAATTATTCTTTATTTCAAAGAACCGTTTTATATACAGGATGACAATCTACCATTCAGTTATCTTACCAGGTTTTCAGTCAACGTTAAACATACTACACCGCATACAGCCATCTTTCAATACTTAAAAAAACAAAGGCGTCTCGTGATTTCTTTAAAAAAAGAAAGACGTCTGGTGATTTTTATCTAATTCTGCCCGACATATGACAAAATAGTCTAGTCAATTTATATTAAAAAAACAAAATGAAACCTCGCAACAAAATTTCTATTAACATAAATAGATTATTATTGATGTATGGTTAAACATACCAAAAGTTTAGACAAATCTCGATAGAAGAAGATTAATATAATGAAATTGAAGTTTAAAATTTTGCACGAAGATTTTATCTAATCTCTCAGCTGAGAGCTGATATATTTTTGTATGAAAATATAACTTCAATGTTCCTGCGTAGATACAATGGATTTTTTCCATGTTCTAAAAATGAGTTTGTGTTGGCTGATTAGGATTTCATTCAGGTTTTTAGACACTCATTTTGTGAATAGTGTACTCTATTTTGAGACAAAGCTACATTATGTATAGCAAAATGTACATAACAAGAAAAATAGAAAGTTAAATGGCGGAATGAACGAAAGAACAGTCTGGCTATCTTGCAGTACAAACAGAAAGCAAGACGAAGAAGAAGAAAGAAACAAGAACGAGAATAAAGAAACAAGGGCTGAAATTTGGAAAGGTAAATTGGAAATTCAAAAGAAAATCAAATTAATAAAATTAAATTAAATACATTTCCAATTCTCATGTTTTTATCACAAAAAAATTTCATTCCATAATAATAAAAAGATCACCTTTTCAACAAATGAAAAATAGTTTAATAAGACACTGAACCATTTTTTAAAAATTTTGATGACATTCTTAAGTCCTGGTGAGACAGATGAAACCATTAGGTGATGTCGTGAGTAAACACAATTCATTTTTTATGCAAATTAATCCAAATTTCCTCAGTCGGGTGAGTTACAAGGCCAAAGGTCTGGGTCACTGTTTGACCCTCTACCATTTTGACCTTGAACTTCTTCAGAATTGGGACTAGTCCAATTACTCCTTCAACGAAGGCAAATTTGTATCCAGTATTCAGTATCCAGGATATATTCCCCTGCCAGCAAATCCAAAAGGCTGGGATGCATATGATGGTCTTGATTTTAAATTTTCTGGACTGAAACGACCCGGGTAAAACCTGAAAAGAAACAAACGCTATAAAGCTAACCTTTTTTCATTACATGATAACTGGTTTGTTATTTAGTAGGCTAAATATATACATTTAAAATATTGCCTCTTTCTAAAAAATATGTTTAACAATGTCTTAAAACAAAAGACGGGACAAGTTATATATCTTACTTTAACATCAATCAAAATGATTAGTCCTTACTGTATAACAATATACATTGCTACACTTACTTGTGTGGTTGTAGAAAGTATGTTTCACTCTGCAGACTTACACTAAGAGCATGGATAACAGGAGTCTAATACAAATTAGAAAACAAGCGGTAATGCATTTTGTTTATCATTATCAGCTAACACTGTTTTATTTATCAAAAACTCTGCTATAAAATTCAATGAGAAGATAATTTTTTTTGCAATAAATAAAATGTTACATATATACCTATCAGAGTTCTGAGTCGAAATCTCCATATCTTGTGGCCCAAGGAGCTAGCACAGAACATCATAATGTCTCATCAGTTACCTGGTGTAGATTTCTGAAATACACATCAACTGTTGTAGCAATAATAACATTGACACAGAGAACCAACATATCTTGAATGATACAACACACAGCAAAAAGTAAATTCACATTGTTTAAGTTCGTTCCCATGGGTTACATTAAAAATACAACAACAATCAGTTTTAAAAATCTTACCCAATATTTGAAACAAAACACCATGCGTTTTAATCACATCACATTGTTTAAAAAGTATGCGTCTTATTTTTGTTCAAGAGCTTCGAATTCATACCAGAAATATATACATTGTACACATATTATATAACAGCAGGACACAATATTCAGATAAACATTAATTTTATTCATTACTAAAGCTTCTTTTTTGTGGAAACTAAATTTTTTTTTCGGTGAAAAGATTATTTTTTCGTGGGAACAACATTTATCTCGTGGTAACTTTTTTCGTTTGAACAAATTTTTATATCGTGGAAACGACTTAAAATTCATGGCCAAAAATATATAAATTATGTTTCAAGCATACGTCCGCAGCCACCGTGCTAATAGCAGCTACCGTAGTTTTTCCTCTATAAGACTTTTAATTTCGATCTGTCGATAATTTTAACAAGCATCTTTCTATTTTTATACTAAATTTGTGGCATTGAAGTCATAAATATGTCTAATTCGTTTAAAATTTCTAAGAAAAATCACTTACTTTACCCCGATAAAAAACCTGCGGATTGAGATCGATCAAATTCCGATAGTTAATGAACAATTAACAGATACACACAAAAATGATATGATAAAAAAAAGAATATTACTCTTGAAATCTTAGAATCAACTGAAATAAAATTATTTGACACGGATTTTCATCCATTTTTATATTATTTATATGTTCTCCTCAATACTAAGTCATAAAAGTACTGACATTCCCATTTTTTACTGATAAGCTTAGACATTTACTGACAATGTACTGACATTACTGATAAACTTAGAAAAGTACTGACGTTTTTACTGACGGTACTGAGAAACTTAGAAAAGTACTGACAAACTTAGACAGTACTGATAAACTTAGAGAAGTACTGACACTTTTTGCTGACGGTACTGAAAAACTTAAAGAAGTACTGATAAGTACTGACACCATTGTTCTTACTCCCACTAGAGCTTAAAAGGTGTGAAATTGTATTAAATAATGTATTTTTAATTATAATAAAGAACTAAACAATTATTAAACTTATTAATAACATTTTCCTTGAATAAAAATGTCAATTTTATATGTAATTTTATACATGTAAGTGAAGGAGAAATTGAGCCTTGTTTTTTGAAAAAAAGAAACTTATGTTGTTAGCTTGAGTTTTGATAGTTATTTAGAAACGAAAAGTCGGTAAAAAAAATTTACACTCTTGAGCTGAACATCAATAAACTTAATTGATCACCCATAACAACACCTAGTTAAATGTATTAGCATTCAATCTACCCATATTACTAATGCACGGATTTACGAGAGATCTGCACCACCCCACCCCCCCCCCCTTTCCCCCCCCCATGAAAAAATCTAATTTCTTCAATTTCCATAAAAAAAAAAAAAGGCCCCCCCCCCCCCCCCCCCCCCCCCCCACCCGGGAAAACATAAACAACATTTCTACTCTTTTGAAATGATTTTGGGGTCCGCGCATTTTACATTATAATTTAATGCGCTGTGTTTCCGTATACTTATGATCGCGGTAAGCTTGAAGCGCTTGTGACAGAGGCCGAATGTGTTTATCAGTTTTTGTCTTTGTGAAATAATATAAATCTAGATATGAACTCTATCCATCTACATTGAAGCTTGAGGAGACTAGATTTTATCTAAACATCTGACTCAACATTGACACAAATCAAGTTAGACTTGTATACCGATAAATCGCTTATATATCTTATTACATGTATTTAAACAAATGACCTTGTTTTGTAATTTGTAAAATAAAAAATAAGTGGAGGATCCATGTAACCTGCCTGAGTTAAAGCGCATAATAACACAACATAATTAGCACGTGCAGATAATCACACACCGATCGTAATGATCACCTATATTTTGACATTTTTGCCTGGTGTAATGATGCATAGAATAACATAGTATCATTGAAATGTCTGTTGATTCTATTTAGCAGGAAGTAGATTAGTTAATATGATAGCCATTGTTTTTTTCCTGATAAATCATGAGAGAGAGAGAGAGAGAGAGTGTTGATTTTTTTTGGAAGGAGGGATTAGTCCGGTTCTTTGACACTTTTAACTTTTCACAGTGTGCATTGTCCAGTTCAGTAATTCATATGCATTATTGTATAGAATTGTCTTCATACATTTACATATAAAGCAATGATACAGTTCATAAATTATTTAATGCATGTATACAAATGCCGGTATTTTAATGATTTTAAAACAATGTTTCGGGTTAAAGATTAGAAAAAATATCATACATTTATTTAAATCTTATTTGAAAAATGAAAAATATAAGAGAGCAATTAAGTTATAATTCATATCACTGTGTCAAATGATGTTCCGAATTTAAAACTCTTCCTTTTCATGTTTGAAATTCTTAGAACTGATAAATCAAAGTTTTCAAATTCTGTTTTCTTTACTTGACAAACTGGGGAAAAAGTATTAAGGGGTGTTAAAACAACATATTGCATTATTGTTTAGCAGTACCGATCATTCAGATCTTAGGACGTGTGTGTACATGTATATACAAGTACACGTATGTCTCTCACCTCATTGTTCCCAATCTCGCTACCGTGCACTGCAAATTGTCAAGAAGGGTTGTGTGCAGTAGCTATTATATAATCACTTACTCGCCATTCAGATCTTAGGAAGTGTGTGTATATATACATGTACACGTGTGTCTGTCACCTCATTGTTCAAAATCTCGCTACCGTGCACTGCAAATTGTCAAGAAGCGTTGTATACAGTAGCTATTATATAATCACTGACCGAGTGAAAAAAATGTTAACATCCTCTCCTCTAAAAACTTTAACTTCAATTAACAAGTCGTTAAACATGTGTTTTCAGGTTCTTTGATCAATTGATCTGGTGTAAAATAAAACATTGATATATAGAAGATTAAATTGACCGCTCTAAGTTAATCTAAATAATTATAAATTGTAAGTTATGAAAATTAATTAGGATTGCATGGTAACTTATTGAGAAATCAATTTTCGGGTAAACTATTCGTAACTTTTAATTCAAAATCAATGCAAACTCTCTCTCTCTCTCTCTCTCTCTCTCTCTCTCTCTCTCTCTCTCTCTCTCTCTCTCTCCTGTCCGACAAACTGCACCAATGTTGGTATAAAGTTAACACGACTTTACCATGTCACCGTGCACCTTGTAATAGTTGATCTTTTTTCAGCGCGGTAGGTCTAACTACTGGTTAGCCTTACGTTGTATCCCGCATCAAATTTTATATACAAATGATTTTTTTTACATGTGATTAGCTGCATATGGCAGAACATTTTGAATTAAAACATTAAGATGTTTTACGTCTAAACATTGAACATAAAAACGTGGTATTCCGAGTCATTCGCAAACATCCAACTCCAATTCCATCCCCTTCCTATTTGTACAACACAATTTTATGTGTAACAAATAAAGCCCCATATTACACTTTATGACAATTTTTCTAATCATAATTTTTTGTTAACATTAAACAAATTAAATATAACAGACCCGGTTAATAATTCAAAATTAATATCAGTCTATATAAACTTTACACTCTATCTAGGTAGCTTAATTAATGGTGAAAAATGACATAAAAGAAAAAAGATCAGGTAAAATTTCATTCAGTAAGAGTAAGAACAATGGGGTCAGTACTTATCAGTACTTCTCTAAGTTTTTCAGTACCGTCAGTAAAAAGTGTCAGTACTTCTCTAAGTTTATCAGTACTGTCTAAGTTTGTCAGTACTTTTCTAAGTTTCTCAGTACCGTCAGTAAAAACGTCAGTACTTTTCTAAGTTTATCAGTAATGTCAGTACATTGTCAGTAAATGTCTAAATTTATCAGTAAAAAATGGGAATGTCAGTACTTTTTTGACTTAGTAGTGCCTGCACTTGTTTGTTTTACACAGGTCACAACTAATCTGTTCTCGCTTATCTTACCTGAAATAAAATTGTGTATATAGGTGATTAATTATGGTCTAACAAAAAGCATGAAAAACGTCAGTCAGCATGTGACCCAGTGGAAGATTGTATTTGCTGACAAGGTCATATGGCCATAGAACTTACGAAAAGATGACTTCAATCGATATTGTTGATGGTCCTGTTTTATCAACTTGTTTGTCAGTAGCTTGCCTTGCCTTAAAGACTGTTCATGCGTAGAGCATGTTCTTGCATAATGGAATACATTGAGATATACACAACTGGATCTACACAATAAGTCAGTAGCTTTTAATGAAAGTACTTGTATTTATCATTTAATGTACACGTGTCCGCTCTTTACTAATGCATTTGATTTAGCAGACGTTTCAAATGTTGGCAAATCTAAAAAAAAACAACAAATAAACAAAACCTCAGCGATATATGTACATGTACCACTTACTGGTACATGTATTTGACTGAATTATATTCTTGTACAGTGTACATAGTGACGGTCACCTGTGGTTTCGATGGACCGGGTGTGTGAATTTCTTTACTCTTTCTTTACTCCTTACTAAAATTCGTACAGTAGTGAAGGAGAAACTTCAAGAGTACGGTACAACAATATACTCCAGAAACGATGTGAATCAGATGTGGATACTTAAAAACTCTAAACAATTATTAGAAATTTTGAGGTCACAAACTTTCACCAAAACCAATAACATCAAAACGTATGATTTCTCAACGCGTTATACAACCATTCTACATGACAAAGCTTTTTGATATCATCGACAGATGTTTCTTCAATAAAAATGGAACTCGTAAATTTTCTTACCTTGTCATTGGAAATCTACAAAATTATTTTGTTAAAAACCTTTCTGATTGCGCACACAAGTACTCTGAAGTTGACATTAAAAAGATGCTTGAATTTCTGATAGACAACATCTATGAAGTCTTCCATCAATCAAACGAAATTCCCATGGACACAAATTGTGCTCTCCTATTGGCTGACGTGTTTATTTATTCATATGAAGAAGAATTTATTCAAGAGCTTATTCCTTATGCAAGAGCATGCTCTACATACGAACAGGTTTTTAAAGGAGGAAAGCTACTTGAGATTTTTTAAACTGAGATCGGCGGCACATTTTAATTAAAGAAAATCATTAAATGATAAAATATTGTTTGAAATTAACAAGATTGAAAAGTAAACTGTGACATATACAAGAAAACATCTCGAGTTATTGCATCATATAAACAATCTTCTTATTGACATATGGACAAGAGTGCCACCACAAAATCTACATATGTAAACATGTACAGTCAAACTTCGTTATCTCGAACTAGATGGGACTGTTTAAAAACTTCGAGATATCCGAGTATTCGAGATATCGAGGGTAAAATACTTTAAAAATAAGTGGTTGGGACTTAAAAACCACTTCGACATATGCATTGTATTCAAGATACCAGTGTTCGAGATATCTTCTATGCCTATTTCTTGAAAGGTCATCTGCTTCGGATCAAATAAAACTATGAATTACATGTAAATATAAATTACTGAATAGGCAAAATCTAAATACGGTATTAAATGTATCAGTATAAAACTATATAAAGGCAGTTTGCTTTTTCAGGACATCAGTATTTTTAGCAACTTTCAGGTGGAGTAAATCGTCGTAGATAAAAAATATTGGTATAAGATACTTATACACTTCTTGTTTTTGCAAAAACTATGCTTCAAAAATTGAGAATGGTACGTATATCTGAATATATTTTAATAAATGCATGGTCAAACATATTGAAAGTTTTGACAAATCTAAATAGGAAAAAACTAAAAACGGATGAAATCAAAGTTTTGAATTTCGCATTCAGATTGTATTTTACCTCTCAGCTGATAGCTGATATATCTTTGCATGAAAACATAACTTCATTGTACCTGCTTAGTTACATGACTGGATGTTTCCATGTCCTTGAAATGAGCTAGTGCTGCCTGATTAGAACTTCATTCAGGTTTATGGACAAAAATGTTGAGAATAAGGTACTCCATTTCAGGAAAAGTTACATTGTGTACAAAAATTAGTGAAAATGTTCATTATGAGAAAAAAAGAAAGTTAAGTGGCGTCATTAAATAAAGAACAAGCTGGCTATTTGCAATACAGAAAAAAATAAGTAGAAGAAGAAAATAAACAAGAAGAAAAGGTTGCCTTTTGCAAACTTAAGATTTAAAATAATCAAATTAATATAATTATTTTTTTTTCTAATTTTCATATTTTGTTATCACAAAAAAACCCAACAATTTTATTCCACATATTCAATATATCAACTCTTCAAGAAAAAAAGTTTACTTAAACAATTATTTTTTTTTAATTTGATGACATTCTTAAGACATAATAAACCATAAGGTGATGTCATATGTGAACACAATTCATCGTTCTTGCAAAGTAATCCAAATTTTCTCGGAATGGTGAGTTACAAGGCCAAAGTCTGGGTCATCGTTCGACCCTCCACCATCTGACCTTGAACTTCCTTAGAATTGTGACTAGTCCAATTACTGCTTTAACTTAAGCAAACATGTAACCAAGACATATCATCTTGCCAGCAAATCCAAAAGGCTGGCATGCATATGATGGTTTTGATTTTGAATTTTCTGGACTGAAACGGTCTGGATAAAACCTGGAAATAAACTGACGCTAGTGACGTTGTTTTTGAAACGAATTCTGGCTTCCCTTACTGCATTAAGACAAAGGCCTTAAACGCCTTGACTTACATCTGAATATACTCGTCTTGTGTTTTTTCCTTTGAATGAAATTTATTTCGTGGGAGCAAAATTAATTTCTGGTGAACGATTGTCCCTCAATTTTCACTATCTTTGAAAAAATACAATTTGTGGGAAAGAAATTTTTTTCCAGAGTTAATTTTTTTTTCGTGGGAAAAACGTTTTTTGTAGAAAGGATATTTATTTCATGGAAATGTTTTTCTTCTGGTGGAACAAACTTGACTTCGTGACCAAAATTTTTAATATTGAAGGAACGTCTTTAATTTCATGGCCACAAATATATAAATTGTATCTTAAGCATATATCCTATAACAGCCATGGCAGTCTTTTAATATGGTCTTTTAATTTATTTCAGTTTCTTTAGTTTTAGGAGGCTCGATGGTCACCATATTAACCTTTAAGTATACCTTATATTTGTAAAACCACATCGGGTTTTCTATTGTGTGAGCAGTATCCATAATCCATCTGTCGACCCTGAATTGCTAAACTCTACATATCCAGAAAAATAGAGTACTTTATATGCAATATTTTGCCAACAGATTTAGTTTAACAGCTGGTATTTAAAAAAAAAATAATTTTCAAAAACCTATATCCTTGTAATATGATTCTTTCTAATATCTCTTTAATTGATCTGCAAAACAACAACTTCCTATCTTGAAAACTGCAGGAGGAGATATCCGTAAAATTAGGTACTATAAAAAAATCAAAATCCAAATGAAATGCACATTTCTAATATCTCTACAGTTGATCTGCAAAACAACAATGTCCTATCTTGAAAACTTTAGTAGGTGTCATTCGTAGATTAAGAGTACCATATATGCAATATTATACGAAAAAATGACTAAGTTAAACAGCTGGTATTTTTTCATAAATTATCAAATCAAAATCAAGTAATATGCACCTCTCTGATATATGCACAATTGATCTTCAAAACAACAACTTACTTTTATCAAAACTGTACTAGGAGTCATCCGTACAATAATTATAAGGGTCCCCTTTGGCAGCCGCCCGGCCACTATTTTAATAACCGAAAATTTTCCATTAAAAACTCTGTTAAAAATGATTTGTTTAGCTGTTGTAATGCAACGTTTTGGTTGAATTGATTGTAAGCTTAGATGTTGAATGACCGATCGGGAGACGGAGAGGGTCGCTAAATAATTTTACCGATGAGTTTCAAGCAAAACTTCAAGCTGATTTGACAGTTTGAACTAAATCCAAGATGGCGTCGACGGGTACCTTGTGTATTATTATATATAGGGTATTTATTTTTATTGTGAAAAAGATATATAACGCCAGGTGCCTGTGCTCAAATGGTATGACTGAAACTGAATTACTGTTTTCAAATCTCGCTGGTTTAGTAAGAAAATTTTAATCAATCAATCTAAAAAAATATTTTCAACGGCAGGCATTATTGTCAGATTACTCAGAAGCCGATTGTCATCTGTCTTTATAGATCAGAAAGTACTTTTGAAAAAAAAACTGTAACGAAAGTTTTGAATATGGTGAGGGTGACAATGTAGCATGACTATCGGAATATATTTGTTAATGATATTGAATGCATGTTCATTCGTTACAAAATGTACATGTGTATAACTATTTTTCCTGCTTTTTTTAAATACTTTCTCATTAAACTTGAACAGATAAATAAATTACGTATCTTGAGTCTTCTTGCACGTATGAATAAAATTAATTTGAAATAAACAAATATGCCATCAAAAAAGTAGTTTTTGAAACGATTAACCGGTTAATCAGTCGGAACGTCATACGGTTAACTGATTAGCAATTTTGTAACCGATTGCCACATTTATATATATATATATATATATATATATATGAGGTGTATGAAAGTCAGATATGTCAAAGTATATGTGCATATCCAGACATATTTCCAAGAGGGTTGGGAAGGGGGAAACATTTTTTTTTTGGCATGCAATGATGTAAAGGAGGCTTATTTTTCCTGTGACTTAACTATGCAAATCTAAGGAGTCAAATTTTCAAAACCCCAAAATGCAATATTTTTTTTGACAAATCAAAATATTTACTTTTATTATATAATTTTGTATTTTCAGAATTTCACAGCTTTAAAAAGCTGAAAGAAATTTTGT
>WFKH01002636.1:16308211-16330387 GCA_016163765.1 Magallana hongkongensis | reverse complement strand
GGGGGGGGGGGGGGGTTAACAAGTCATAGGGGTCATTAACTGTACAAATATTGATGCATCATAATACAAGAAAAAAGGATACATATGTATGGTTTAGTGGTGGGGTTCTCAACAGTTTTAATGATATTTAGAAATTTCCTGTTTCATAGGGGTCAAAACCATCATACAGGGTCATGACCTACATGGCATTTGATGCGCCATAACATTTTGGAACATAAATAGATAGGATGTAATGGTTTTAAAGATTTGGTTCATTTTTAGTTCCAGTGGGGTTGATTAACCCCAGTGACAGGGACCATGTCTTACATGTATCTTGACATTATTATAAGAATTGGACAGACTGATCACTATGTTGCATCTGCAGAGTTAGGCCCTTATTATCGTTAATAGCCAGCGAAGCGAGCTCTATGTACAAGTGTGCGTTTAAAAAACGAGCCTAACCTACAGATTACTCAAGAAAAAGTTTTCGGCAGCATCCCAGTAGCCTTCTAGCTGTAGTGCTATGCCAGAAAGTCGTAGTTTACGGCTCCGTGAGGCTTGAAGTTGACATGTGGTGATAACGCACAATATTCGAAATCAGAAGTCCAAAGGAAAAATACAAAACAGGAGCAAAGCAAACACGGACCTCTAAAAAATTAGAGGTAGGATCAGGTGCCATGGAAGAGTGAGCATCCTCTGCTGACCGGTCACACCCCCCCCCCCCCCGTGTGTTCTTTGTCGTAATCGGGAAAAACGGAAAAATCCGTAGACAATTAGATAATAGGTAAGACAAGTTTTGGGTATCGCACAAGCTGTGGTGAGAGACAAGAGAGTTATAATATTGTATACTTATATAAAATATAGCCTTTTCTGCCCTGTGCAATATAAACAGAACATTTGCCTATCCGTGAGTAGCAAACCCAAAAAGTGTGTAATAAATTTTAAAACACATCCCTCGCCGGCAATCTTCGGTTGTTTTTACACAATCATTTATTGGTTTTGACGAGATATTAGCGCTTCTAATTGGTTGAAAAATTTCTTTGATACCTGCATCAATAAAATTTTAGCCGGGTCTACTTTTCTCTACTGTTCTGATTTAACGCTATTTATAGAACAAGAATTTTCAAAAATAAATACTGTCTACAAAATGTTCAGTTGTGTCTGTTTAACTGTAGGCAAACATAATGCAACTTCATAAATATATATAAAAAATATTATAGGAAACGATAACCTTGAAAAATAAAAAAATACACATAAATTAATTCACGAAATAGAAAATTAAGTGTTTTCGCACGATTTCGTCTGCTTGAGACGATGATCAACAGTTACGCCGAGGCTGGCTGTTCCTGGAATAATCATAATGAACACATAGGTCTATACACTTGTAACGGTAACACTGCTGTTCAAATTTGTCAACGATGAGTTTTGAATTAACACACGTATCGGCCATCAGAATAAAGCGTCGTAAGGCAAAGCTATGGGTAGAGCACCAACTCCTTCAGCGCATTTAAGCGGCAGATACACCATTTGAGCTGTCTAGTATCTACACCATTTGCAAAAGTCGCTCATAAATCCTATTCTTTGTCAACATATCGACTATTTTCGTCCATGATCGCGTCTCCATGCATCATGGTCATGCCCAGTTGCATATTCCAGCTATCTATAGTCTGTTCAATGTTATTGCTTGCATCATGTTTGTTGATTTTTAATAAAAATACGCATACCTTTAAAAGAAATACAGTTGAAATCGATAAAAGGGAAAATATCCAAGATATCTTCATTGACACATTATAATTTTCACTCATAAATGTTCACAGTAACGAAAACAAATTTCTTACGGAGATTTATAATGGGAAATGTTTACATCTTTTCACCATTCGTAACTTACTCGGAAATTTTCAAGGTAATTATCTAGGCTATTTAATGGCTGATGCAATGACAAATCCCCGTAGACTTAATTTCTATTTTGGGTTGTGTTTGAAGCCTGAAGCTGTAGAAGGGGCGTCTAAAAACAGATGATCTGGACATTTTTATATAAGTGGATGAACGTAGTTTAAGCACAAAAGTATTTATGATTATCGATATATCAAGCGAAAAGTGGTGGAAGCAAAATCTCGGGACAGAGTATAACTCAATCGCATGTATATATTTCCCTTTCGTTTTCAGTTCAGTCGGTTCAGATTTCAACTTTCTATGCGTGTTAAATCCATTTAATTAAGCACAATAGCGCTGCATTGGCTGAAGGCGCATTCATTTTCAATGTTGATGCTGTTATTGTTGTGTATTCATACGCGCCGTTTCAGTTACATTATTTACATTTTTGATGACTGACACTTCACATTTTATGATTTGAAAATGTTTTATTAATTGATAAGAAATGAGTTGAATTAATTTTTTCTTTTAATTGACGTATCAAAAGAAAAAAAAAATGACCGGAAAACTTTTCCAACAATGCACTAGTTATTACTCCATTAAATCACTTTGCGCAGACCTAAAAGGAGTGATTGTTACGAACATCGAATATTACGTCACTATCACTAAAACACAATGAAAAATCGCTTATGACGCATACGTCATATATAGCTGCTCTTCGTCATCAATACACACTTTCTTAATAGCAACTTGGTATAATTAAAACATACTAAAATGCTCTTTTCAACATTTTTGAACATACACAAATTTCGTTCGAAAATTTCACAGAACTGTAGCGAGTTTTATATCAGCTTAAGATATTTCATATGTTTTACGGTGCTACCGTTGTGGCGAGCGCAACAAGAAGCAAGAATTACACATACCTTTCATCATTGTCAACTTTAAGTGATATTTTGATAATTATCAACTATCATTGAAGAATTTTGGAGAGAGAGAGAGAGAGAGATACAGAGAGAGAGAGAGAGAGAGAGAGAGAGAGAGAGAGAGAGAGAGAGAGAGAATTATATAATATTTCTAAGTTTTAAAAAAATTCTTACAAAATACATAGACTTGCTCCCCCCTTAAACCGTTCTTTACTTTTAAACAAAAATCAGTCTGTAAAATGTAATTTGTGTTAAATTTGATAAAAAATGTAAACGATAAATATTATTTTTCTTTTGTACCTTGTTGTTTTCTGACTTTCATTTATTTTTTTCCTGTTTGATATTTTGTTTATATTTGCATTCTAAATACAATACGTTGTATTCCTGGCCCCCGGTCCCTGTTTGTTAGGGCTGCGCAATAATACCGGTATTCTGGTGTATTGCAGTACGTGGACAAAAAATATTGTATCGCGATACATTTTTTCAATACCGCTTTACCGGGTTAATTGATCGGGCTCGGAATTTCGTTACGGGCTCGGGATTCTAAAATTCTGATTTTAATTAAAAATGGCTGAAGCATTTGTAATCGTTCCAAACACGAAAGAAAAGTCGAATGTTTTGATCTTGTGACTGCTCAAAGAGCTTCCCTAAAGACAAAACGTGTTGACCTGCTGATATTCTTAATAAAGAATTTGAAGTAGGCCCTGTTGCAGTTGTGATTATGTTCCCTGCAAGTTGACATAATCAGTCAAAACATTCATTTCTCAAAGTAACTGTAAATTCATTTATTGTTGCCCATTTTATTTTCTTCTTCCACCAGATCAGTGGACTGCCTAAAATATATTATATCAAATGTACCTAATTAACTGATTACTTGGGTCCCGATTTGCTAGATGAAAAAGTCATCTAATGTTTCAAGGCTTAGGGTTTTCTTTAAATTTAAACAAGTTATAAATTAATACCAACAATGTTTTATTCTTTTATTTTATATAGAATTATGTATATAAATCTATCAATTACAGTCCATTAACATTAAAAAAAAATCAAATTTAGATTGAAAAAATATTGCAATACATATCGCAATACATTCTCAAATATCGCAATATATCGCAATACAAAATTTCCCCCCAATACCCAGCCCTACTGTTTGTAGGTGTGTAATTTCCCATTTTCCAAGTTAATGGTTTGACAATATGCAACCGTTTATTTTTTCTCTTTATTATTTTTTTTTTGTGTAGTTCAAAATGACGAGGCTGTAACTTTGATAGCAAACCACTATATTTTTTTAAAATTCCTTCCTTACTGTTTAAGGTGCGGTCACAGATGCGATTTTTCATTCGATTTTCTCATCCGATTTGCTTTCAACTAAAATCGTACCGTGTGACCACCTACAAGTCTATAGTCGAAAACAAAGTCTGAAGGTCGATTAAAAATCTGATGCGAGTCCGATTTTCAATCGACTCTCTGATGAGTAACGTGACGTCACAATGACTTCTCCCTTACATCAAAAATATTGAATAAGTTTTATTAATCGAAAATCGATTGTAGAATTGCATCGTGTGAATATCTCAACAATCGACTCCAATCGACTTACCTGAGCAAGTTGATTAAAAAATCGGATGAAAAATCGAATCGTGTGACCGCACCTTTACTTACTGTAAATGCATGAAAATTAGCTAAAAATTGGATCGATATGACAGAAAGTAAAGTATGGCTCTTGCTTGTATATATATATTCTCTCTATCAAAGCCAGAAAATAACACCAAACAACAAAGAAAAAACTAATTATTTGAGGCAGGAATCATAGTTTATTGCACTGAAATAGCTAGTACACGCATTACAGATGTTTGATCCACCTCTAAATTTATCGCGGGAAATATAGCGCGAGATCACTGTGACGTCATACGTTAAAATCTATTTTAATCATTTTTTTACGTATCTCGACTCAAAACGAAAAAATGGACGTGTGTAAAAAATATCTTCGGTCTCACCAAAGCTTGTGCGATACTCGAACGTGGCCTCAAACCTCAAGTAACCGTAAATTAAGAGTTAAATGCTAGCCATTTTTGGCAAAGCACTACAGGAGAAAACATTAGAGAGCATTATGGGATGATGCCAAAAAATTTCTCTGATGAATCTGTAGGTTTTGCACTGGTTCTTAGAGCTCGCTTTGCTCGCCATCAATAAAGATTAGTTTACAGAGTTTGAGCCAGTGAACAAATCACTTACATCCCAATCCGCTTCAATACTCTTATTGATATAAAGTAAAATCGCCCTGTTCATACTTTTCAAAGTATATATTATTATAAAACAAAAGTCCCATGGGGCCACATCGCTCACCTGAGCAACAATGGCTTTATATGGGCGTTTAAAAGATATTGTGCCATATAGCCCCTCGGTAGAATAACAAACAAGAGGCCCATGGGCCACATCGCTCGCCTGAACAACAGTTCCTTGCAACATTCTATTTCGTAGCATATGATATTATATATTTTAAACTTTGAACCCCTTTCTGGGGCCCCAGTATTGGTCCGTGGTTTATGGTTGGCTTTAACAATTTAGAATCTACCCTATTTGAGGATCACTGCATAGTAATCTCACAATCTGTAGCATTGTAGTTCTCGAGAAAAAAAAATTAAAACATTTTCCATATATATTTCTATGTTAAACTTTAAACCCATCTTTGGGCCCCAGTATTAGTCCGGTGATCACAGCTTTATTAATTTAGAATCTACATTATTTAGGGATGCTTGCAAAATGATCTCACAAATTGAAGCAGTGTAGTTCTCCAGGAGAAGATTTTAAAACATTTTCCCTCTATGTTTCTATGTTAAACTTTGAAACCCCTTCTGGGGCCCTAGTATTAGATCAAGGGTCACGGCTTTTATAATTTAGAATCTATACTATTTGAGGATGCTTACATAGCAATCTGACAAATTGAACCATTGTTGTTCTCGAGAAGAAGATTTTTTAACATTTTCCATATATTAAACTTTGAACCCGTCTAAGGTCCCCAATATTATTCCAGGGGTCATTATTTTAAAAATATTGAATCTACATTATCCAAGGTTGCATGATAGTAATCTCACAAACTGTAGCATTGTAGTACTTGAGAAGAAGATTCTTAAACATTTTTCATATTTACTTCTATGTAAAACTTTGAACCCCTCATGGGACCCCAGTATTAGTTCGGGGGTCACGGCTTTTACAATTTAGATTCTACATTAGCCACAGACGCTTGCACAGTAATCCCACAAACTGCTGCTCTGTAGTTCTTGAGAAAAAGGTTTTCAAACATGTTTTCTACATATCTTTGTGTTAAATTTGAACCCCGTGTGGTGCCCCACTATTAGTCTGGGGGTCACGGCTTCAAAACCCCTTCTGGGGCCCCAGTGTTGGTTCGGGGGTCACGGCTTTAGCAATTTAGAATCTATACTATCTGAAGACCCTTGCATAGTAATCTCATAAACAGTTAAAATTGTAGTTTTGAGAAGAAGATCCTTATTTACCTCTATGTTGAACTTTGAACCCCACCTGGGGTTGAGTTCTGGTCCGGGATTCACAATTTTTACAATTTAGAATCTTCATTTTATATACAAGTTTCTGTGTAAATATTGGCATTTCTGGTGCAGTGGTTCCTGAGAAGAAGAGTTAAAAAAAATCTTCCTACGTATTTCTATAAGTATTTTAAACATTGAACCCCGCCTGGGGCCCCAGTTTTGATCCGAGGGTCACGATTTTTACAATTTTGAATCCTCACTTTATATACAAGTTTGTGTTTATATATTGGCATTATTGGTGTAATGGTTCTTGAGGAAAAGATTTTTAAACATGTTTCCTACGTATTTCTATGTTAAACTTTGAACATCGCCTGGGGCCCCAGTTTTGATCCGGGGGTCACGATTTTTACAATTTTGAATTTCATTTTATAATCAAGCTTTTGTGTAAAAATTGGCATTTCTGGTGCAGTGGTTCTTGAGAAAAAGATTTTTAAACATTTTTCCTACGTATTTCTATGTAAAACTTTGAATTTCGCCCGGGGCCCCAGTTTTAATCCGGGGGTCACGATTTTTACAATTTAGAATTTTCACTATATATTTAAAATTCCCTTCCCTTCAGGATGCTTTGTACCATATTTGGTTAAATTTGGCCCGGTGGTTTTAGAGAAGAAGTCAAAAATGTGAAAAGATTACAGACGGACAGATGGATGACGGAAAACAAGTGATTAGAAAAGCTCACTTGAACCTTCGGTTCAGGTGAGCTAACAAACTTATACACAAAAATGCTTTTTTTGATCTCTAATTAAATATTTAATTAAAAATGAGATATTATATATCCAATTTAAATGCTATTATATCGTTTTTTAATCATATCGATGAACACAATTACCAACCCAGTTTGAAAACATACTCACATGCTATGATTTTCAAGATTGCTGACCCACTCCTTAGAATTCACATAACTGCATTTTCACATCTGAATATAAATGATTTTAAGATGTTATTACTTGTAAACCTTTTATCAGGGTATTATATTGGGGTCATATCTACTGGATGATTATAGGAAGATAACTTTGTAATAAAAAGTTGACGTGTGCATATACAGAATAATGGCTGCTAGAGGGAAGGCTTTGACAAGGAGGAAAAACATTATATGCGATTCTTCATTCGAAGAGTGAAACCATCAAAATAATGATAAAAAACCCTCCAAAACACAAAAACTCCCGAAAGTTTCGAGGTATTGACTTAATAATCATTAATATTTCATATCTTATGTAACGTGTAAATGATAATGACTGTGTATGAGTAAAAGAAACTCAGCGCGATTCATCGAGACTCAAAACTTTTGACTGACGTCTCTTCAAAATCTAAGACCAGTGCCACACAATATATCAATTATGAAGGCTCTCTAATATATGTTGACATTTTCATAACTGAGACACCAATTGCTAAAAGTCGATTTTTATAAATCGGTGATAATTATATAATTTTAATGCGATTTGCTCATAGCATCACTGCAAACATATAATTGTTACAGACTTATATGTAGTGAAAATGACAATGAACTTTATTCTCAATAAACTGTGTTTACAGTGTGGAAAAAATATATACAAATTACATTGTGAAGAAGGATTAGTACATTAACCAAGAGAGCTAACTCTCTCAATAATTGTATTTATAAATTTACAAATCTTGGTAAGTTGATTTTTGTTTGATACATTATAAAACAATATTTTAAATTTTAAAGCATTTGGGTTTGATGTATAATATTTTGGTAAGTACATGTTTCTAGCATCTGTTATGTAAATATCAGAACAGTTAAACAACTAATGGAATTCATCTCCAATTTCATTACAAGTACATAATTTACAGATTGTATTCTCCCTTGAAATATTAAACTATCTTCCTGTCTCAATAGGTAATTTTGCATTGCCAGTTCTAAAAATACAACATTTCTTCCATAGTTTTGTTCGCAAATTCAAAAATTATTTCTCAAAAGCCAATAATTTTTAAACGGTCTGTAATTTATACTTTTTGGTGAATTTTGTACTTCACTGTACCATGATTGTTTGAACTGATCTAATAATATGTATTGAATTTTTTTTTTTTAACCAAGGAATATTTATAGAATTTTCATGCCACAAATAGGACAATCCACAATCATCTAATTAAAAATGTTCTTTACAAATTCACACCGTGGATTCTTATAGTTTTGAGTACATGAAAATTTTTTAAAGATAATTTAGAATTCTGGGAATTAATTAATTTACCCAAAAATGAAACCATTCTAACTTTGATATTATTAACAAGTGAATATCTTCCAAGTTTACTATACACCGTAAAGTTTGGTGGTGAGGAACTCAAATTTAATATATGTTTACAGAACTTAAGATGAAGATTCTCAATAAGCTTTGTTATTTGAAAACCCAATACTTCACAGCCGTAAAAAATATTCAATATTATTGGCTGAATAATTTTGTCAAACATGTATAATTTACAGTCAATTGCTAAATTATGCTTTTTACAATTTACAATACAACTATACATCGCTTTAATAGCCTTTTTATATAAATCATTAATATCTAAATTGAACGAATGGGTTTTACAAAATGTAACACCTAAGTACCTAAAATTGTAAACTATTTCCAAATGAGAGCCATCACAAGTAAAACTGTTACTATTTTTCCCTTTACCGAATATGACAACTTTGGTTTCTTTACTATTGACTTTAAGGTGCCAGTTTTTACAGTATCTGGAAAAAGTATTGAAAAAGTATTGAAATTATTCAGGTTTTTTAGACAATAAGATAATATCATCAGCATACACTAAAACAAAAAACTTAAATAAAGATTAAGATCATTTTTGGAACTTATTGGAAAGACATGTTAAACCTCTAACATTATTTAAATAAAAATATTATTCAAGGTTGTTTAAATACAGTGAGAATAAAAAAGGTGATAAATTTTACCCTTGTAGTACTTCAACAATACAGTCGAAAAAGTCAGAACATCTTCCATTGGCCAATACTTTTGACTTTATACCTTTATACATATTTGTGATAATTTTAAAACATTTTCAATCAATATTATTCATTAAAACTTTGTTCCATATGCAAATATGCCTGACAGAATCTATTGCTTTTTTCAAAATTTCAAAATCTATGAAAGCACAATACAATTTTATTTTGTGTATTTTAAACATTTCTATAAGAGATTATAATGGAAAAAAATAATATCCACAGTACTATGTCCTTTACGAAAACCGGCTTGATTTTCTAAAATAAATTATTGAGCTATATCTGCATAATTATTAAGTCTTTCATTAATTATAGCAGTGAATAATTTTTCCAAACAGCTCAGTAGTATAATAGGTCTATAGTTATGTGGATCCCTGTTATCCCCCTTGTTTTTATACACTGAAATCATATTGCTTCAAACCCACTGTGTAGGTATCACACCAGAATCAAATATTTTGTTAAATTATACAACATATAAATTCAACATACAGTCATGTGTATTTTTAATATATTCATTATATATTCTATTATCTCCACATACTTTGTTATTCTTCAACATGTTAATACTTTTCAGAATTTCATCATGTCCAATAGGTAAGTTTATTTCGGTGTTAAGATAAATATCGGCTAACATATCAAGCTCTTCGGGTGAAAATACACTGTTATTAGACTCTTCTTGATATACACAACTGTTGTTGCAACACTCTTAAGAAAATGTAAAAAGGTCATGCAAATCTACATTGCACCTTTGTTCAAAATTTTCCAATACTCTTTAGGATTTTTTGTTCTTAAAATACATAGGTTTTTTTCAGTTCAACTCTGTGCATTACATTTGCACTTTTTAGCTTTTTCTTATACAATCTTTCTTTTGCATACATATCTTCCTTAAAAATATCTCCTCCAAATTTTTTATACAACCTTTTTGCTCTTCTAAAGTTATGTCGAGCAGTTTTACAGTGATATGTGAACCATGGTTTCTTAAAAGTATTTTATTTCTTTTTACTAACATTCGTATAAATTGGTTTCTTACCAAAAAACATCTGAAGCACTTCCAACGAAAATATCACAAATCTTATCAACAACATTATCAATAACCTTATGTGAGATATTTTCATGCCTAATATTTGATTGTTCATTTATTAACATTAAAATATTTTCTGATTTACCTTCTACATGGTTATGATATGTATCTTTCATTTCAGAATTCCATATTTTTTTTTGCTAATTCTTTTGTTTGAGTCTGTTGATGTATTGAATTAGTGTTATCTTGGTTCCCAAGTGCTTATAGTATCTCAATAGGATTATTGACATCTGATAAAAATAAAGAATAAGGTAATATTCTTAAATCTTGTACATATCTTAAAAAGTCGGTATTGGAAATACAATAATCAACAACACTTGTATTCTTGCATGTAAACTCACCATCTCGATCACTACTAGTTCAACCATTAAGAATAATCATCATATTACAATGTTTACAAACTTCGACAAACTTTTCCCCATAAGAATTAACAATATTATCTTTAGATTTTTTTTTCAATAGAAAAACAATATTTTTCAAAAGATTGTACATCTAATTCATTAGAGACCCAATTAAAATTAATTTCACAGTTAGTGTTGTAAAATATTGGTGATGTTTTATCAGATTCGTTATAAACTCTCAATTATGATAATCTACTGTTAAAGTCACCTAAAAGACAAACACAAACATTTTCTTTGGATAAACAAACGATTTCATTCTCTATATCATCAAATGAAAATGTTGAATTAATAGGAGGTACATGTATGTAAACAGTTCCTAGCAAAATATGTTTGTTGATACCAAATGCTCTACCTTCTAATCTGATCCATAGTATATGATCACACTCATCATTAACGATGCTACAAGACCCAGTAAAGGATTTTCTAATATACACAATAATACCACCGGATTTTCGAAATGATAAATTTGACCTATGTTTACAAAAAATATCAAAATTTGGAATTTCAATTATATCACATTGGTCCGTTTTCTTTTCTGTGAGATAAACTATGTCATATTTATCAATGAAGTCAATAAAGTCGGGAGATTGGAGCTTTGAAGTCAGTCCTTTGGGAACTGTTCGTTTATTCCAAACGGTTTTCCTCTAAATGTGGTATGTGCCGCCTTTCTGACCTTTTCTCTTTCTGTATACAGTACGAACTTTGCTACAATTGGTCGTGGACGACCCTGGGTTTTCCTTCCCATTCTGTGTATTCCATGAAACTGAGGTTCTTCAGTTATATTCATCTCTGACTTGAGAAAGTCCTTCAGGATTTCTTCTGTGTTTTCATCTTGGGTTTCAATGATACCTTCAAATATCAGTTTGTCTCTCATCCATTGCATCTGGAGGTCAAGGTGGCATTCGTTTAAGTTCTCAAAACCTGTTCTCATAGAATTCAGCTCCTTCATTATGGTATTGTTAGCGTTCGTAATTTCTGTGACATTATTTGTAATATCCGAAATTTCTTTCCTTTGGTCCCCGTAATGCTTATTGATGAATGACATACTGTTATCAATTCCATCGACCTTCACCTTCATTTCTTTAAGTTCTGTATTTACACTCGTGGAATTCCGTTCCAGATCAATGAGTTTCCTTTCAATGATATCGAGATTGTTTAGTTTAACAGACGTTTAATCAATATTTCCTGACATGCATGTGAGGATTTGCATGATATCTATATTTTGTTGCTGTTGTTGTTGTTGTTGTTGTTGGCCAGGTATTGGCGATAGAGATCCAGCAAACTGACTTTGGGAACCTTGGGGCCCATAGGGGCGAAAGAGTTACATGTATTTACATCACTGTTTTGAGAAATTGTTGCTGCATTGGGCGTAGAATGCTGCGTTTGTTGTGCAGTAAAACTTTTATTAATACTGCTGTTTATCAGAGATTCCATACCATGCAGACTTGGGACAACAGATGTTTGAAGATTACTCACGTGAATCTTTTGCGATCTCTCACCACTCATGTTAGCCGTCTTTTTTTCCGTTTATTCGAGCGTGACATTTGATACTGGCACAAGTTATTTTACAAGTTTGTTGACACACATTAATATGACAGTTCTAAGCAGTCTCAAACACAGTTTAATATACAAATTTTAGATATAATATAGAAAAATCACTCCCTGGAAATTGTACCGGCCGCCCTTCTTTAGGCATGCGCATTCGGAGCAAAGGGAACGCTTTCTCTATCCTCCGTTTATAAGTACAACAATTAACGTAAAAGAAATTAATAATACATCATTCTTATTTTTTTAAAGGGGTGTAAGTTTACACCCAAAGTAATGGCAGCCTACCCCCTTCCCCATTGCTTTGTTCCTGCTTCCACGTACACCTGCTATATCGCACACTTGTTCTCACGTGTCGTGTATATGTACCTTTTGCTATTCGTTGATTGTAGCATTAGAAGAACAATAGGGGTTAAATTGAATGTGCCCCTTTAAGTCACGCAAGAATTTGGCATTTATTGCAAGGTCTGTGAAAGATACACACTGTGTCTTCTTGACTCATCTCAGTGACAGTAATAAAAACACTTAGACTACATTCTATTTAAATTTATTTAATCAACACAATATTGAAAGACAAATGTAAACAATATTTCTTTGATCACTGTATTTTCCTTGATTTGGGAGGGGCCTTTTTTAAATTCATTACGGTATGCTCTAAGTAATGTGATATTATATACTTGTATACACCAAATTATGCGAATCAATCTCACTTAATCCTCTTTTGAATAATAGATAACCTTAGATTATTAGAAGATTAGACCGTTCAATCTCTAATTAAATAGATCTATATACAGGCTGTGCATTCTTTCATGTCTTGTTTCATTTATGAAAATTTTAAACCATCATTCTATGCATGCACATTTACATGTACATTGTCCTATATTGTCCATTCTGATACAATTTATTTTAACAAATATCAAATAAAAGACCATAATCGTCGTGTCAAATTTTGATCCCAAATATTTGAAATTTGTACATGACAATATCAATATCACCAAGATCTGAATCATTTTAATTCAGTACTGTACATCCCGAAAAACAACTATCAGGAAATGTAAATACATGTGCATTATATTGTTTTCTTATAAGTGTTTTATTTTATAAAACAAATAAAGTTTCCTTCGGTTTAAAAAGACACTATTTACTGTACTGACTATTAATAGATTTGTTGTCACCCTCAACAGCAGGTATTTCCATTGGCTTTCCCTCGGAAAATAGTTACTGTCTTGAGGAACAACAAACTTGATATCATCCTCATTGCCAGTTATTTGGTATACAATATTATGCAAGGACATTAATGAGTTTTGTTTTTGTCATTAGTCCGGTTTAAGTGACCTTCCAATATTCTCCCAGACATTTATAAATGAATTCATCATATACATATCTACATATTAACAGTCAACATTTATTTAATACATGTATGTTGGATTAATCTAAAATAAAACAGTCGTACAAAATCATCAATACTTATAAAGTGTTGTTTCCTGCGCTTGCGCGGGATATTATTAAGTACTTCTTATATGCAACACTTTTCAAATCCATTTAACAATTGATGATCGTAACATATTTATTAAATGAGAAAGTCGTTTCTAAAAAAAACAATACGCATGTGATTCCAAACCATTCATACGTTTACCCAGAATATGGCATGTAGTGATAACGAACAGTGATCAAATTCAAGTCCAAAGGAAAGACCCCTAATAAAATTAGAGGTAGGATCAGGTGCCTTGGAGGAGCACATACAACTTGAAGCATCCTCTGTCGACCGGTCACACTAGCCGTGCGCCCAATGTCATATCGGTAAAAATGTCATTATTGGGAAAATTAATTAATTTGAGAAAATTAACATGATCGGGAAAACAGAGAAAAATCCGTTGACAAATCGGTATTCAAATAACCGTCCAAAGTAGAGCAATAACGGACCTCTGGAAAATCTCAGAGGCAGGATCAGGTGCCATTGATTGAGTGCGCATCCTCTGCTGACCGGTCATTCCCGCCGTTTGCTCTGTGTCGTAATCGGGAAAACGGAAAAATCCGTTGAAAATTAGGTGAGTAATTATGGTCTAACAATAAGTATGAAAAACGTCAGACCGCATGCGACCCACAGGAAGATTGTATTTGCAGACAAGGTCAAAATTAATTGAAAAACAAAAAAATCCACCAACCGAAAAATGAAAAATAGACCACACACACACACACACACACACACACACACACACACACACACACACTCTCTCTCTCTCTCTCTCTCTCTCTCATAATTTATACAATTTATCTATATCACCATCATGTAACTCATTTCAACTACATGTATACCTATTCAATCATTTTGCATTTTACGCGCATTAATATTATTTCTCCACATCAATGAAAGAACCAATAGGGATAGAGATAGAAGCTAAATCTCTATGTGCGACTTAATTAAATCTCTTTATATACTGATGAATTTCTTCTTACTTCTCGGAAACAGAGTTTATACTGCAAGTATTTTTTTAACAATAATGTTATCAAGATGAAGTAAGAAAAAAGGATAACAGAAGTAAATAGCTTACTTACCCAACTGATTAGATCAAGAATGGAGGAAAAGGAATATTCCTATATCTCAAGACACACTTTTATGGAAATACGCATTTCGACTCCCTTAGAAGTTTGCGTAGACTTAGAAATACGGTTGTCATTGGATCTGCTGTTTAAATGTTCTCAACCTAAATAAAAAAAAATCTCATTATTTAAATTCATTTGTCTGGTCTCTTCTATAGAAAATATCTGCTTGGGCACCCAAAAGGTTTTTGAGTTACTAGGTCAAACATTTTTTCTTCTATTTCTAGATCCAAAAAAGTATGTTTGTATTTACATTGAAGATAATGATCTAAACACCAAACGTAAATAATTCAATATGCCATTGCTAAAGAGTTCACGTTCATAAAATCAAGGGACCCCTGCGCTTAGACCCTGGTGATTTAAAAAACACTTCATTGAACAATACAATACATAGAACCCTCTTCTTAATAACACAATTGGCTTTACAAACTTGTCAATGACAGAACTGGCTTAACAAAACTCGGAAATTTGACTGCAGTGTCACTTGATGAAAACGGACCTCTAGTATTAAAATACAAACAATATTAATTAAATTTCATTGATATAAAAGTAACTGACAAACTAGAAAATCGGACTTAGTTCAAGTTTGTTAAAAGAAGTTTGTAAAAACAAACGCATGTATTATGTGTAATTCCTATAGGATGTATCATTTATTAATAAGCAATTTCATTTCAACATGTTTTGCTGTTGTATGAAAAAGTGTACTTTACCCACCACGTGTATTTGTCTAGTCTGTCCTATCGCCGTAAATTCAATTATGCCAAGCTTAATGTCAAAGGTATTTTTAAGGTAATTGAAAAAAAAATGTTGCGTGTTATCTTTTGACGTTTGATGTAGTCTTTAGTTTCATTGTGTTACATTTAAATAGGTTTTATTCAGTTAGACATATTGGTTTCAATACCTTTTAGAAGCATATGGACCGTTTCAACTGCTCTTAACTTACATGTCATTCTAGTTTTGCTAATGTTATCATCAATATCAACGTGCAGGTATATAAACCTTTTGTTTTTGTTACACAAGAGGCCTATTCAGAAGAGCAAATGATTGTAACCGCTCGTAAAAAGGTTTATTAGTGGAATTTTGGCCACCTCTCGCGAGCGTTCGCTCTGTTGAACATTGTTTTTTATTGCAGACAAATAGCAATCATAATGAAACAGATGAGATCTGTTTGCGAAATATTTTGAAATGTGAAGGATTCAAAGGCCTTTTTGAGGGATCGTACGAGTAGAAGAAATGGAAAATAGAACATGGTTGAAAATACGCATTCGAATGTTGATCAATTTGTAGTGACTCGGATGTGTTTTTTCAGATAAAAAGAAACCTATAAATTCTATACAATGATGCATTCCATGAAACTTTTAATATACCATTCCAATTATTATTATTTAGTAGAATC
This sequence comes from Magallana hongkongensis, assembly GCA_016163765.1. Taxonomy (NCBI): domain Eukaryota; kingdom Metazoa; phylum Mollusca; class Bivalvia; order Ostreida; family Ostreidae; genus Magallana; species Magallana hongkongensis. The sequence goes on along the minus strand of WFKH01002636.1, from coordinate 16,314,073 downwards.
TCATCTAGTGATTATATGGGATAATATTTATAAATTTAAATTATTGTAAAAATGTCTTTTTAGTAATTTTGACGTAAACTTTTTTTTGTGTGATCTATTCAAACCTTTAGCTTTAGTGACAGCAAGGGCCGCGATATTTTGCGTATATTAATTCCTTGGTTTTAATAAGAGTAAGGATTCTACAGTATTATCTGAAACGACATCGACGAAATATTTATGTTTTATGTGGGGCATGTATATCATTTGATGAGTTATAATTGCTCCCAGGTCATATATTCGATTTTTTTTTTCACACCGAAAACTACAGACCTGCAGTTAAGATTTCTCTTGATCTAAACTGATGAAACAAATTTAAAAAAAAAAAAAAATCACCTTGCTTGAGTTTTACACGTCATATACTTCTTTTGATAAGTTGGGTTTTTTTTTTTGTAAATGATACTATCATTTTTATCAATTTTCACATACTAGCATTACACTGAAGTGAGTGACTCATCTTTATAAGTCTGTATATTCAGTTGTGTGAATTATGCATGGATTTAAGGCAGTGATAAAGATGTTCTATTGTTTGAGTTTGACCATATTCATATCATAAGCAGCCTTACTGGGGTTTTTTTCTGCAGTGGCATATTAGGATGGTAGAGAAATAGCGGCAAACACTGGATTCAGTACCTACGTAATTCTGATGGAAGCCAAGATCTCATCCACCAAGCCAACATTACTACAGCTCATGGTCAGTCGGATGTTTGTTTAAATCTATGTATGCATCATAAATACATGAACTTTGATAACTGTTTCCAGCTGATCATTTCCCAATAGTATTATCTCAAATGAAATCTATTTTTGGCATTAAATGTATAACTTTCTTTACATTGCCATTTACAGATTTATTTCCAATGGGTTTTCTATCCTATTAGAGGGAGTTTAATACTTACAGTATATGGTTAGCTCTGAATTAATATACACTTGAATAAATTTGAATGTACATTTTTATGTGAGTAAATAAATTTGTAAAAGCTATATTTTCCAGTCAATTTTTTTCATGAACATGAACTTTGCAATTGTCAAACTTTTTATATCAAAATAATTTTCTTCGTTTTTATATTTGCAGAATTTGGTTAGTATAACTGTAAATTCTGTTTATCACTAAACTCAATAGAATACAGAGCCACATGTAATACGTTTACAGTATCCTTCTGTAACAATGACTTTATTGTAGCCTAATACACAGATTTTATGGCTTTTAAATTTGTAGGTCATAACTGGGGAAGTGAACATGACCCTGACACTGCTAACTGCGTCCTCTCCAATTCAGACGGAGGCTGCTTTATCATGTATCCCTCCGCTGTCTCTGGATATGAAAAAAATATAATCAGGTAGACTTGTTGAACATTGCACACTCCATCTCTCTAATGCATCCACATTTCCTCTGTCTTCTTTTTCCCATGTCAATTCTTGTGATTTATTCTACTGATTTATTCTACTGAAGCAATCAAAGACCATGTTTTGTTTGCAAAATGTATGACATTGTACTATATTTGTTTAGTTCTTTTCGCCATGTAGTAAACAGTACATTTACAAAGTTGTAATGATGAAAGGATATGACTGTTTTAAATGTAAACTATGTTAAATGTATGTGTTTATTCTTTGCAGCAATTTTATGTTAATTTACATTGTTTAAACAAAAAAAGGGTGGCATATTTGTTTGCACTTGTCATCTTATGTCCCATTATTTGGTTGATTGGTCATTATTATTGAATAAATGATCAATAGTAATTTTGAGGGAGTGAGCTAAAATGAGGAAATGAAAACTACTCATTCTGATGTAACATGTTCAACTAGTCTGTCATTCAAAAGTTGCTCATAGTATGAGATTTAAGCAGGAACCTGACATTTATTCATTAAATGCAGCAACATCTGTCCGACTGTATCCAAGAATGTATATTTCTGTTGAAACCCCGTCAATTCACAGAGCAGACCTCAAATAAAGAACAACTTTCCAATTTTGCCAGTTTATGAATATTGGTGAGCTTCTAATAGCAAATCTGAAAGAAAGTACTCAATATTTATTTTGATGAGCAAACTAGAGAGCTACATCCCACTGAAAGTCCAAGTTCTATTTGCTTTTAATTAATTTTTCATAAAATTATATAAAGAGGCATCAGACTCAGGACAGGATTTATGTGGTAATGGCCGTCTGGACAAGAATGAAGAATGTAATGCTGGGTACACAGGAACAAATGATGTCATGAAAAGTGCGAGTTCAGGGTCAAAGTTCAAGGTCAAATTCAATGCAGGTAAAATATATAGTTACTTAACTGGGATGGAAAAAATATTCATTCAATAGATTTTACTTTGTTTTGCAAGTATCTTTGTTGAATGTTTAATTTCGCATGTTTATAAGATGTATATTTACTGAGATGTTATTCTGACTTTTCAGCCCCATTAACTATGCTTGCTGTGTGAATTGTTCTGTTGCACCGCGCGGCTACCAGTTCTTAGACCAGTTTGATGACAACTTTGATTGTAAGAGGAAATTCCATTGCAAGTATCCTAAGCAACCAATGTCACTCTCGTTCTTGTTTTTTAAGTGAACTTACTTTAAAAAAGCATTGATTGCTACCTTTATTTTACATATTATTGATTACTACCTTCATTTACATGTCATTGATTGCTATCTTCCTTTTAGATGTCATTGATTATTATCTTTATTTACATGTCATTGATTGCTACCTTTATTTGACATGTCGGGACAGGATTAACCACACCACCACGCATGCATTTTAGATACGTATCTTTGCACTTCCTTTAAGTAGCTGCTACCTCTATGTAACTTGTTATTGATTGTTGCTTTCATTTTATGTGTCATTGATTGCTACCTTCATTTGAAATGTCACGGGTTGTTACCTTCATTTGACACGTGATTGATTGCTACTTTCATTTGACATGTCCTTGATTGCTACCTTTATTTATTATGTCACTGATAGCTACCTTTGTTTAACATGTCATTTTATACTCTCTTCATCAAACATGTAAATGATAGCAATCTTCTCTAACATGTGTATGATTGCTATATTCGTTTAACATGTCATTGAATGCTCTCTTCGTTTTCCGTTTTTGTTATAAATAGCAGGGAGAAAGCACAATTTAATATTGATCAAAAACACCTTTTAAATGATTTTAATTAATTTTATCAAGTCTTAGTACAATGGTATTTTAAAAAAGGTAAAAAAAAACAACACAAGGCCTCTAGCTGTGCTGATTGGTGTGCTTCTCATTGTAGATATGGGAAATGTGAAAATGGACAATGTTTGGATCCACGTAGACAGGTGGACAAAAATCCATGTCTGTGTTGAGGTGAATATAGATTATTTGTTTAATGTTATGATAAATATTTGCTACATAGCTCTATAAACTAAATAATAAACATTTAAATTGTAAGCGCATCCACAGATATTGTCTGGTCAATATTTTTTTGGATATTTTTTACCCTTGTAAATATTCTTCTATTTAGTTCTAACCAACAAAAAGTCCAACAAAATGAAATCAATGTTAAATCAAAAAGTCTAACAAATTCAATGTTGACTGGTCTGTCCAAGGCAATACTCAGTTATACCCAGTCATTAAATGTTACAATATAATTTTTACAAGCTCATAATTAATTAAAATTGATATCTATTGCCATTATTTTTCATCTGTTGTTGTTCATCATCGTCCGACGACGTCCATCATGGGTCTCCTTTAACAATTATACATTTCTAATTATTGTAAATCGTTAACATTTTTATTTGATTTGAAGCCTTTCTAAGATGAAATAAATCTAAATTTTAAATTTGATGACCTTACCTATACCAAAGCCTCATGGACGGGGCCAAACATGCAGCAACAAGCCACATTTTAATAAATCTTCTTCTTTACTCCCTAACATGTTGGGAAAAAAAATAAATGAAAAAAAATTAAATGCGTGGTTATGAGATCCATGAGGCCCTCTATCAAAGCTGTTAAATTCATGACCATTGGGTCAGGGGTTCAAACCCCAGGGCTGGGGCAATATGGCCATATAGTGCTTAGTGAAAAAAGTGAGAAATCTCTTCAGAATATTAACAAGGGGCCCAAAGGCCTTGACATTCACTTGAGTACCATAGCTATTTAGGTAACAGAAAAATAGCTAGATGGCTTCATTGACATCATAACCACGCATTCGTTAAGTTTTTCTTCTCCTGCTGTGGAAGTGGAGAAGATTTTTTTAAGATTAAATACATTTTAATTTCATGGCCATAATTGCCCAAGGGCCTACACCCATGATCCAGAGATCGTGAAGTTAAGTAGAGGGTTTTACAAACATCATAAGCATGCATTTAGTTCTTTTTAAATTAATATGAAAGAGAAAAATATTTTCAATATTTTATTTCCTTGGTTAGGAAAACACATGGTACATGTACATGTATATAATATTTTTTTTTTTATTTCACTTCATATAGTTTGAATGAACTATATATCTATCAAAGAGAATGCCGCAGTTTTAACAGTTTCAAAGAAAGGCCGATGATGTAACACAATTTCTATTTTTTTTTTACTGTTATTTTCTGTCCAATTTAAGTCTTTGATATAACTAGAAATCTTTATAGGATAAAACATGCAAATGAACATGTAATGTATTTTAAGACTACAAATATCGTTTGTAGTCAAATGATGTCATTGTTGTATCACAATCTCAATCCATTAAAAATACAAAGGAATACTTTCTTTTTGCTCGAAACAAGGTCAATTGAAGTTTACAAGAAATATCATACTGTCAGAATTTAGCATCTGAAAGCTAGGTTTATCATAAAATCAAAATAATTATTATTGTTAATACATATACTGGATTTTTTAGATCAGTTTTACATTGAATTGTTTTACTACACAGGGGATGATGCATGTAAGATATGCTGTTACAAATCCAATACACAGCTTTATGAATCTTTATCAGAGAAAATTCTGCAGGATGGGAAACCATGCTACAATGGATTTTGTAAACAAGTAGGTTCACCAAATTCATTAAGTCAAAACATGTTGTAGTACATACTTGTACTTTACTTTAACTTTGTGCAAGTAGCTGAATTCAACTTACAAGATAAAAAGATAAATCAAAATGTATAACAGGCGTGTCACAATTAACCCAAAGTAAATAAAAGTCATTGGCCTATGTTGGAAACTGAACTTTATTTATTTTACAACGATTGATAAACAAGTTCTACAACTTATATTAATATCTCTCGTTGGCATGGATGTTAGCGCGAGGGGATATGTTGGAGTTGTGTGGCTTAACATATTACATATTTTGGATCATTTTTCAGTACTATGAGGTACAGTGTTATCAAAACTTGTCGGATTTAGTGTGTTTGCTATGTGACCTGCACTTTAAAAAGGTCTTTGCGGCATATTTCTGGAATCTGATATCTCTATTTCTTCTCAAATTGTGTCCAAATCACGTTAAGGAAAAGGTGTGTTTAGACTCAAAAGTAGGTTACTATAATGACCTTTTGATTATTTAGACAAAAGTATATTTACTTAAGAAATAAAAAATAAAATTTTATGTTCCATAAAATGTTTTATATACAAACTTTCTTCCCTGATTAGCTATTTATTTTTTCAAATCTTCCGATTTCTGGTTATTGTATCTATTATCTTCAAGTTCTTTTCGATCGGGATCGAACTTTCAAAAACTAAAACCTTTGCCGTGCTAATTAGCTTTTTACCACGAGGTGCAAAATTGACCACCACCTCCCCTCCTCCTCCTCCGTTGTGATCAAATTTATACATGTATGGTTATATATATTTGTATGTACATTTTTGTATGTAATTATATATGTATGTGCGTGT
>WFKH01002636.1:16293274-16303686 GCA_016163765.1 Magallana hongkongensis | reverse complement strand
CATGATTTGAACAAACTTGAATCTACACTACCTGAGGATGCTTCCACACAAGTTTCAGCTTTTCTGGCCAAATGGTTTTTGAGAAGAAGATTTTTGAAAAATTCCAACAAATTTTCAATGATTTTTTATTATCTCCCCTTGAAAGAGGGCGTGGCCCTTCATTTTAACAAACTTATATCCCCTTTACCTAAGGATGCTTTGTGCCAAGTTTGGTTGAAATTGGCCCAGTGGTTCTTGAGAAGAAGTCGAAAATGTAAAAAGTTTACGGACGGACAGACAGACGGACAGACGGACAGACGGACAGACAGACTGACGCCGGACAAAAAGTGATCAGAAAAGCTCACTTGAGCTTTCAACTCAGGTGAGCTAAAAAAAAATCAAAGAGTTTTACTTCTGGCCACTAAAAAAACTCTAGTTACGTAACACGATAAGGAATTCCAAATGATTTTGTTTAATGAGAATACCCAATGTCATACGTTTTTAGGAATTTTATGTCCTCCAAGTTCTAAGTCAAAATCTTGATATCTTGCGACCCACGGTTCAAGAACAGAATATCGCAATGTCTCATCAATTACCTAGTGTAGATATCTGAAATAAACACCAAATGTTACAGCAGACCATGGGATTAATATTTTAAATACTCTCCCATTAAGACAGCACATTGCAATTACTTGAATGCTATAATAAGTATGTCGCACTGTAGTTGCAACCATCAAAAGACTTAATGACTAAGATTGCAGCAAATTGTTCCATACTATGTTTTAACTTTCTTGTATTGAACATTATCCAATGTATCTGCCCGCGATGCACGATAAACTCGTCCTACACTTTTCACCATGATATTTATTAGTCAATCTGCGTTCTTGGTTACCCCGCTCTAGAATGTTCTATCCGATTCTCTCACAACAGGTCGTGCTTCGCAAGCGAATGAGTTCTGTTCATCAAAACTAAAATTGCGCATTCAAGAAATGAATTGCCTTATTTTATTTATTCAAAATTTGTCAAATCTTAACTTATATGTGTAATCTAAGTAAGTTCCCAGTAAATATATTCACTCTTTGCGTAATCATTCAATGTTATTTCATTGCAAGTACATATTTTGATGCAATCTCCCACTGACTTGGATCCGCCAAAGCGTATCACTTTACTGTCATTTTTGCTATTTTGGGCTAATTTATCAAAAATGAAAGTAGGTGTTTTAATTATTTTTACAATAATTACGTATCGAGTAAAATTAAATTAAAGTTTACGGATATCATATCACATGTTTTGAAATACTAAAGATGTAAGCAAATACTCTGTTTCAGGCATTTATAGCTTAATGGCAAAATGTCTTAATTTATAAGTATAGATATTCTTTAGATTTGATATAGTAGTATGTGTTTTAATATGTATAAGTATTAATGAATTGCTAGTTTGGTATTAAGACATCAGTCTCTATAGATACAAGATTGCAGAGCCGAGAAGATAGAACTCATTGCTGCGGAACAATGTCCAGCCTTGATATAAAGTCTCTTCGACAAAGTTCAACAATAGCTTGATGAGTACTTGAAAATTAAAATCTCGTATAGTACATTAAAAATTGCCTCGTTTTGTTTACAAACGTCACATAACTTACTGTATTACTTTAATTTTAGTCTTAATCCAAAAAAAATATTGGCTGTTAAAATGTGTTGGCAATGAATTTTAAATCTCAATTTAAAATCTAACAACAGAAAAAATAATCTAAGTTTAGATTTCTTAAAAGATGTGACATGTTTCTTGCTTAGAATGTTATATTTAACATTATAATTTTTTGAGGATTTATCAAACTACTAGTAGTTTAGTTTGAAGATGTATAAAGGGAAATGGGATATTATTATTATTTTTTTTTTTTTGGGGGGGGGGGTGGGGGGGGTTCCACGATGATGCAAACTAAATAGAAAAGGTTTAGAACTGTAAACCAAGATATATAAGAAAGTTTGGTTTGACATCAAACTTATTCTGAAGGTCTTGTGAAAGATAGGAAATACACAGCCAATGTTAGCACTGAAATTTAATAGGATTTTGAGTATTGCTTACTATCAATGAAAAAAACAACCCCAAACCCATGATGGGAATAAGAGAGATCTCAAAAGTTTAGCGCAGCATCTTACAATTCGGTGGGTTTAGGAAGCCTCCAATAAAGAACGTTAATGCATCATTTGCTATCAGCTCCCTATCGTCTGTACTATCAATTAGAATGTCTACCAACAAAACATCATCCGTGTCTTTTCGTAGCTGTTTACGATTGGACACCGCCCGGTCTATCAGCGGATAAAGCTTTATTTTAGCTTATAACAGAATTATTTTTACAATATTAGAATCGGCCCATAGTTGATACTAAGTTTTAACTCTATTTGATATAAAGGTGATAATTATGTTACGCTACCGTCTTCAAAGGCCTTGATTCTTGGACTTCCTTTTTCAGGAATATCTACTAACTGTCTTTCTAATTCACCCCATGCCTAAAAAAGGAATAAGCATATCAAAAATAGTTAATATACATGTACTGATTTGTCACTGACTTAAGCATCAAAGTCCAAAATAAGTAGCCATTGCCTGTTTAACGATGACGTTTTTGTAGGTTTAGGTAAGCACATACTATGTCATAATTATGCCTGTTTTCCTCATCTTTAAACGCATTGCTGCCAAACTGGGTGACTAATGCTAGCTTGAAAGAAAAGTCAGTCATATAACGGGCTACAGGCACATGCTCTTCTCTGGGTAAACTTTACCATTAAGCTACCAAATTGTCTGACTCCTTCAAAAGAGAGGGCAAAAATACAGTTTGCTTAAGATGAGGCATACTACTGTATGACTACACTACTAAGTCATAAAAGTACTGACATTCCCATTTTTTACTGATAAACTTAGACATTTACTGACAATGTGCTGACATTACTGATAAACTTAGAAAAGTACTGACGTTTTTACTGACGGTACTGAGAAACTTAGAAAAGTACTGACAAACTTAGACAGTACTGATAAACTTAGAGAAGTACTGACACTTTTTACTGACGGTACTGAAAAACTTAGAGAAGTACTGACAAGTACTGATAAGTACTGACACAATTGTTCTTACTCCCGCTAGTGCTTAAAAGGTGTGAAATTGTATTAAATATTGTATTTTTAATTATAATAAAGAGTTGAACAATTATTTAATAAAATTATTAATAAGATTTTACTTGAATGAAAATGTCAATTTTATTAATATGTAATTTTATAAGTGAAGGAAAAATTGAGCCTTGTTTTTGAAAAAAGAAACTGGCGGATTTTATAATTCTTATGTTGTTAGCTTGAGTTCTGATAATTATTAAGAAACAAAAAGTTAGTAAAAATTGACACTCTTGAACTGAACATCAATTAACTTGATCACCCATAACAACATCTAGTTTATTAGCATTTAATCTACCCGTATTACCTATGCACGGATTTACGGGGGATCTGGACCCCCCCCCCCCCCCCCCCCGTGAAAACATAAACAACATGATTCTGGGGTCCGCGCATTTTACATAGTAAATTAATTTGCTGTGTTTCCGTACACTTATGATCGCGGTAAGCTTGAAGCGCTTGGGACAGAGGTCGAACGTGTTTATCAGTTATTTTGTCTTTGTGATATAATATAAATCTAGAAATGAACCCTATCCATCTACATTAAGAGCTTGAAGATATTAGATTTTATCTAAACATCTGACTCTGTCACATTGACACAAATCAAGTTAGACTTGTATACTGATAAACTCCATATTTATCTTATAACAAGTATTTAACAAATGACCGTGTTTTGTAATTTGTAAGATTTAACGATAAGTGGAGAATCCATATAACCTGCCTGAGTTATTTATAATAGCGCATAATAACACAACATAATTAACACATGCAGATAATCACACACCGATCGAAATGATCACATACATGTATATGTTGACAATTTAGCCTGGTGTAATGACGCATAGAATAACAGTCTAAATGAAATATCTGTTGGTTCTATTTAGCAGGAAGTAGATTAGCTAATATCTAAATCATGTAAATCGCAAGCAATGATAGCCATTAAATTGTTTTTGTTTTTGATAAATCATGAGAGAGAGAGAAAGAGAGAGAGGAGAGAGAGAGAGAGAGAGGGAGAGGGGGATATATATAAGTCCGGTTCTTTGACATTTCACAGTGTTCATTGTCCTATTCAGTAATTCATATGCATTATTGTACAGAATTGTCTTCATACATGTACATAATGATACAGTTCATAAATGATTTAATGCATGTATACAAATGCCGGTAACGTAAATACCCAGATGCATGATTTTTAAAACAATGTTTCGGGTTTAAGATTAGAAAAAATATCATACGTTTATTTAAATTGTATTGGAAAAATGAATAATATTAGAGAGCATTTAAAAGTTTTATTTTATAACTCTGTGTCAAATGATGTTCCGAATTTAAAAACCCTTCCTTTTCATGTTTGAAATTTTTATAACTGATAAATCAAAATTTTCAAATTCTGTTTTCTTTACTTGACAAACTGGGAAAAAAGTATTAAGGGGTGTTAAAACAACATATTGCATTATTGTTTAGCAGTACCGAACATTCAGATCTTAGGACGTGCGTGTATATACAAGTACACGCGTGTCTGTCACCTCATTGTTCCCAATCTCGCTACCATGCACTGCAAATTGTCAAGAAGTGATGTGTACATAAGCTATTATATAATCACTTACAGACCATTCAGATCTTAGGACGTGTGTGTATATACAAGTACACGTGTGTCTGTCACCTCATTGTTTCAAATCTCGCTACCGTGCACTGCAAATTGTCAAGAAGGGCTGTGTACAGTAGCTATTATATAACCACTGACCGAGTGAAAAAAAATGTCAACATCCTCTCCTTTGAAAACCTTAACTTTAATCAACCAGTTGTTAAACATGTGTTTTCAGGTTATTAGGTGTACTGATCTGGTGTAAAATAAAACATTGATGGAAACATGTAAAAAATTAAACTGACCGCTCTAAGTTAATCTAAATAATTATGAAAATTAATTAGGTTTGCATGTACACTTATTGAGAAATCAATTACCGGGTAAACTATTGGTAACTTAATTTAAAATCAATGCAAACTCTCTCTCTCTCTCTGTCTCTCTCTCTCTCTGTTTCTCTCTCTCTCTCTCTCTCTCTCTCTCTCTCTCTCTCTCTCTCTCTGTGTGTCTATATAAACTCTTACATGTATAAAAAACAATAGTACTACATTTAGTAAAATTAGGATTGCATGTTAACTTATTAAGAAATAAATTCCCGGGTAAATTATGAGTAAATTTAATTCAAAATCAATGCAAACTCTCTCTCTCCCGCGCACGCTCTCTCTCTCTCTCTCTCTCTCTCTCTCTCTCTCTCTCTCTCTCTCCTGTCCGACAAACTGTACCAATGTTGGTATAAAGTTAACACGACTTTACCATGTCACCATGCACCTCGTAATAGTTGATCTTTTTTTTTTTTTTAGCGCAGTAGGCCTAACTACCTGTTAGCCTTACGTTGTATCCCGCATCAAATTTTATATACAAATGATTTGTTTACAAGAGATTAGCTGCATATGGCAAAACATATTGAATTAAAACATTAAGATGTATTACGTCTAAAAATTGAACATAAAAAACGGGGCATTCCGAGTCATTCGCAAACATCAAACTCCAATTCCATCCCCTTCCTATTTGTACAACACAATTTTATGTGTAACAAATAAAGCCCAATATTGCCCTTTTTTTTAATTATGACAATTTTTCTTATCATAATTTTTTGTTAACATTATACCAATTAAATATAACAGACCCAGTTAATACTTCAAAATTAATATCAGTCTATATAAACTTTACACTGTATCTAGGTAGCTTAATTAATTTATGGTGAAAAATGACATAAAAGAAAAAGATTAGGTAAAATTTCATTCAGTAAGAGTAAAAACAATTGTGTCAGTACTTATCAGTACTTGTCAGTACTTCTTTAAGTTTTTCAGTACCGTCAGTAAAAAGTGTCAGTACTTCCCTAAGTTTATCAGTACTGTCTAAGTTTGTCAGTACTTTTCTAAGTTTCTCAGTACCGTCAGTAAAAACGTCAGTACTTTTCTAAGTTTATCAGTAATGTCAGTACATTGTCAGTAAATGTCTAAGTTTATCAGTAAAAAATGGGAATGTCAGTACTTTTTTGACTTGGTAGTGCTAGATTTCATGCCGCGTTTCATTTAGGAAAAAAAAATGATCGCAATTCAAATTTGTTAGAGAAAAAGAATTATTAAAATTTAAATAAACCCACATATACCCCACCCCCTAACAATAAACAGGAAAAAATAAATAAAAGGGTGTTCTTTTTTAAAATAATAAATTGCAGTAGTAATATTTACCTGACAAAAACTCAGATAAACGTATTTCATTTTCAGTACAAAAAAGAAACATAAAAAGCTAAAAAGCCAGAACCCCCTCCACCCATTTACCTTCTGGACGTCTGCGTATTAATGATGTAAGTAGTTTTAATTGAAGACTGTATTGTACAGTTTCCGTCGACTTTTTCCATCTTCTTTGTTTGCAAATACAGCGCTGCCTCAAAAGTATTCGCGGAAAAACAAAATGGCGGACTTTGTAAACAAACCCTGCTTCAAAGTTTGGGACTAAAATAAAAACGAAAAATGATAAATAGACTTACTTTAATACTTTGTCAAGCAACCTTTGGATCGAATCACTGCCATTATTCTCCTTGGAAGTGAATTATATAAGTTTTGGACATATCGGGGTTGATAAGACGTCCACAGTTCGTTAATGGCGTTAAACAGTTCATCAGGGGTCCTTATGTTTCGGGCAGTATTTTGAAGCTCTCTTTTAATACGAAGCCATATATTCTCTATAACATTTAGATCTGGGGACTGGACAGGCCAAGTCAAACAATTAATATTATTGTCACGCTTGTATTCTTCATTAATTCTTGCTCGATGCACAGGTGCATTGTCGTCCTGAAATCTATACATTCCATCAGAGAAATGACGAGCTAAAACCGGCCAAAGGTTGTTTTCAAGAATTTCCTGATATTTAACGGCATTTATATTTCCGTTTACTTTGCATAAAGTTCCAACACCATGCCACGATATGCAACCCCATATCATTACTGTCACTCGTTTCTGAAATAAAGGACACATGCATTCCGGACGGTAAGCTTCATTTGCTGAACGCCACACATACACGCGATTATTCTGTCCTATTACAATCTGTGATTCATCACTTAATATCACCTGCTTCCATTCATTCTGAACTGACCAATTCCTCCTTGCCAGACACCACGAAAGTCGCTTTTTTCTGTTCACCTCCCTGACTACCATTTTCTTCCTAATAACTCGCCTAAAAACCTTATTTTTGTGCAAAATTCTTTGGACAGTCTTGTGATGGACATTTACTGCACATCCTGTGTTAAAATCGCGTGTTATGTCCCGTAATGATCTTCCACGATTTTCTCTAACTAAGCTCAAAAGTCTACTCTCCGCTCGTTTGGTAACTTTCGGAGGTCTCCCAGAACGAGGTTAATTTTCCACATTTCCCGTCGTGCAAAACTTTTGCCATATAGATCTAATTGTTGACTCAGATATATTCAATCTCTCAATTTCACAGTTTCTGTGTCCTTCCCGTTTTAAATCTAAAACCACTTGTTTAAGCTCAGTACTAATTTCTTTTGACTTACGAGCCATGTTGGAAAACACCGTTTGATAAAAATAGCAGACGACAACAATGATACGTCATATGGTCTGGTGTTTACCCACGTGATACGTGTGCGGGAGATAATTCTAAATTAGTAAACAAGCGAAAAGTTTAGACGTGATTCATTTATATAAATTGATGACTAAAAAAAATAGGCCGCCATTTTGTTTTTCCGCGAATACTTTTGAGGCAGCGCTGTAGTATGGATTTTTCTCCAAGAACAAGCTCGAACAATTTGAATAGGGACGCTGTCAAGATACAGGGCTCATGAAGCATTGTGTTTGTTGTACATGTACTACAATTCCTAATTAACATAGTTTTACATACAATACAGATAAAAATACGATAATGATGATAACGATTATGATAGAAATAATTGATTATCTTAAAATTTAATTAAATGATGTAGATTTTACGCATACACATACGCATGCTTTAAACTTATAAGCATATGTTGTTGAATGTATATTAAAGTTATAATTACTAGTATAATAAGATAAATGCAACCAAAATATTTTTGATCACTGACCTGGTCGATCAAAAACGGCGGAATGTTGCTTGAACAACTTTGGTGAACAGATGCTAACAACGAATTCCTTGCCCATCCAGAACGCAGTGATGTCCCCATATTGTTTGTGGAGATCAATCAGATACTCATGTAGACTCCCCGCTTTCGTTATGTCTGGTAAATCTCCACCCCTAGTGTCAAACAAATTAAGTAAAGTTATTTTGTAAAGTTTTTTTCCGCAATGTTTCAGTAAAAAAACCCAAAACAATAAAAAACAAAACAAAAAACAACTAAACAAAAAACCCAAACAAAACAAAAACGAAAGAAACAACAGATAACCAAAACAAAAAATACTACACTTGTACACGTCATAATTAAAGACAAAAAAAAAATAAAAAAAACGAACAACCAGAAAAAAAAACAGCAACCCCCCCCCCCCCACAAAAAAAAGGAAAAAGAAAAAAAAATACAAAAGAAAAAACCACACAACTAACAAACAGAAGCAAAAACTAAAACAAAAAATACTATTCTTATATACAAAAAATGTGTGTTGATAAAGGTTTGAATTTAAAAAAAAAAATACAAATAAAAAAAAAATTAGGATGAAAAAAAAGTCTAATAGAAAGTTAACCAGCACTCTGCATGAAAAATTATTGAATGTCGTTGTTATTTAATAATCTCTGGCATATATTACACATTCTATCTAGACAATATATTAAGCAGCCAGCCTCTTAATGATTACCAGTAGCGTGTTAGTTGTATTAATCGCTGAATATTTTGATGATGTAAGTAGATTTGTAACTAACGAATTTTTAAAAAAGTAACCAATCCAATTGACATGACTGCTTAACTTATCTTATGCTTACTCTTTGGTTGTCGATTCGGGTCCGGGAATCGTCGTGTGACGCTTTATTCTCTGAAAAAAAAAAATCAAATTAATGAAGGTACTGATATAGAACGCTATCGACGGAATTTTGTTTATTATGTAAATTATAATATTATTATGTAAATATTAATATGTAAATAAGAATAATAAAATAACAGATTTATAAAAGTTTTTTTTTTAAATTACTCATTAGAGGATGGTTATATCAAATTAATGAAAGTACTGATATAGAACGCTATCGACGGAATTTTGTTTATTATGTAAATTAAAATATTATTATGTAAAAAATTAATATGTAAATAAGAATAAAATAACAGATTTATAAAAGTTTTTTTTTTTAATTACTCATTAGAGGATGATTTTACGATTTTAATAGACATATGTATAAACTAATTGGTGCCATGAAACTATTTCAATGTATTTGTTTGGGGTTTGTTAAAAACTAATGAAGAAACCTCAGATGAATTGCATTGCATTGTATTTGTTTGTTTAATTTTGCTTTACTATTTTTTTTGCATGAAAATAAATAACTAAATAATTTTTATGCAAACAAATTTACCAAATAGTTATAACCTCATTACAAAAAACAAACGAAAATATGTCTAACTTGAAATGAATTCATTTTTCGATTGGGTTTATTCACCCCAAACTTTTATGCACCGTTTACACGCAAAAACTACTGTGTTTTTAAAATTAAAATACAGTTTTCTTTGTGATAAGCTTATAAATGTTGCGATACGTGGTTTGTTTTGTTTTTTGATGGATGTCCAATCTGAATATACCAACATCGCAACGAATATTAGAAAGAGGAAAATTACCCGTAACAAACAATTTGATTATTCATGATTTCGACTCAGTCAGGCTTTCTCGTTAAACACATTTTGTTCATTATTTATTTTTTTTTTAAAAGTATATATAAATGATCGGAAAAACTACAAAGTATGTTTAAAAGCGTCAATAAAATTTGACTTTAGATTAATCGAAGCAGCTTTTTTATGCATAACATGTAGCAACACACTACCCTGATATATGTTAAGCAGATACATTAGTCGCGTAGAGCTTAACAGAATATATCGACACGATGGCAGTTGTTTACTCAACATGTGATTGTATGCATTGTTAGGACTACTTTGCATTTATTGCATGGTAGTGAAGGAGATATGAAGATTTATTCCCCGAATTAAAATCGTTCCCAAGGGAATCGCACAAAAAAGATTGGATTTTTCTGGGTAAATAATTCGTTCCAAAATCATGCAATAAATTGTTTATAATGT
>WFKH01002636.1:16276440-16289019 GCA_016163765.1 Magallana hongkongensis | reverse complement strand
TATAGGATGATTTGAATCTTATATATAAAAGTCTCAGTTGTAAAACTGAAACAGAAACACTGAGGGAATATCATATCCAAACCCCTTTAGAAGCTTTGTGAATTGTCATACAGACCCTGAAACGTGCTACTACACGTCTAAAACGAACGAGAGAGAGTTTGTTTGTTAATTATAATAATTAAATTAAAGTTTTATCACTAAACTTAATCATTTCGCTTTAACTAGGTTTCTATAGTCGGTCATTTAAGCGGAATTTTATTTCAGGACTCCATGTGCTACGCCTGTCAATCACTTTAAGTAAAACGGATCACGCCATGCGCCGCGTGCTACATGTACTTAAGTCCTCCTACATAGCCAAAAGAAAATTATTGAATGAAAAATGTTTCAAATTTATGTTTTCTTAAATCCATATTTAAGAGAGTGTAACTATTTGAAATAATTCAACAATCATTTCTCTTCGACTTCGTGATTTTAACTCATGTACTGGCGATCAGTATCTCTTTTCCTCGCTGTCGTATTTTTTGTAGATAAATTCTTCATATATTTATCACTTTTAACATAGTTGATTACCGGTTATGTTTACAACGGTTATGTGAGTAATTAGGTAAATGACATGTATCATGCTAAGGACAAATAAATGTTACAGAAGTTCAATAAAAACTGTCAATTCACACACCCGGTCCATCGGACACATAGAAGACCGTCACTATATGTACACTGTACAAGAATATAATTCAAATACCAGTAAGTGGTGCATGTACATATATCGCTGAGGTTATTTTTTTTTAAATAGGTTTGCCAACATTTAAAACGTCTGCTAAATCACATATATA
This sequence comes from Magallana hongkongensis, assembly GCA_016163765.1. NCBI lineage: Eukaryota > Metazoa > Mollusca > Bivalvia > Ostreida > Ostreidae > Magallana > Magallana hongkongensis. The sequence continues at coordinate 16,288,186 of WFKH01002636.1, read as the reverse complement.
CCGTGAAGAGCGGACACGTGGCCATCAAATGATAAATATCTCCATTAAAAGCTATTGACTTATTGTGTACATGTATATCTAATTGTGTATATCTTAAGAAATACAGACCCTGAAACGTGCTACTACACCAGTTGCACGGTTCGGTTCGGTACGCTTTGTGAACGGTACGTTTCGCTTTGTGAACGGTACGGTTCGTTTTGTGAACGGTACGGTTTGCTTTGTGAACGGTACGTTTCGTTTTGTGAACGGTACGGTTCGCTTCTTGCACGGTACGCTTTGCTAAAAATAACTGCACGCTTTGTGAACGGTTTGCGCGCTTTATTAATGAGGTAGGCGTGGCCTGAACGCTTTGAATTTTCTCGATATAATTTTGTTTTGTTTTTGCCCGATTGACTTCAGCAAGTTAGTAATTATGACGAGATATTTTTCTTTATTTATATGATATATTACAAATGTATTTCAATTCAATTAAAATCAGAACTTCCATGCGTTCTCCCGTTTTTGATACATGTACGTTGCGTGAAACGTGTACTCGCTGAAAACGGCCGGGGTAGTTTTAATTTTGAATAGTCTGTTATTAATCGTATTTAAGTTTAGATAAATGCATTTATTACAATAAATTAAAAGAACTGTTTGACTTTAATCCGATATATGTTTGTTAATTCAACGATCCGGCGATAATTCTAACAAGCATCTTCATATTATTAATTATTATTTTTATACATGTACATTGAAGTCATTAAATATTTCAAATGCATTTAAAATTGCTATGAAAAATTGCCCCGACTTTTTCCGATATTTCCTTTCTCGCTGTCTTGATTTTCGGCTAATTGTTATATTAATTTACAAGCATCTTTCTATTTTTGTATTCATAATTCTTATGATCATTTTTTATTGCGTACTGTTGCCGATCAAATTCCCTGGTGAATAGACAATGTAAAAATACACACAATTAATGATCATATAAACAATGAATTACAATGTGGAAATCTTGAAATTAACTACTTTAAAGTTTTTCGACACGGGTTTCTATTTATTTGAATATTGATTCTGATTTTCTGCATTTGTTCGTATACACAGATTACACAAGTAACATGTCATCGCTTCTCTTACCTGAAATGATATCGCGTATATAGTCAAAATAAGACTACAATGTTTTTGTTATTCAGTTAAAATATGCATGTATATGTACCATATTTTTTACGATAAATTATTATGCACACAACTGGATACACACAATAAGTCAATAGCTTTTAATCGTGATATTTATCATTTTGTTGGACAAGTGTCCGCTCTTCACTATATGCATGCGAATTAGCTGACGTTTTACAAATGCTGGCTAACCTGTTTATATTTCATTTGCCTTTTTACTCACAAACTTGCTGTAAACAGAACACGGAAAAATACCCGGCAATCAACAACTGAATGTTAAAAGTTATAAATATGTTAAAAATTTATCTAGTAACAAAAAAATACGACAGCGATGGAAACTCTGATCGCCAGTACATGAGTTATAATCATGAAGTCGGAACGAAATGATTGTTAAATAATTTTAAATAGGAGCACTCTTTAAAATAAGGATTTTAGAAAACAAAACTAAAACGTTTTCATTCGATAGTTTTCTTCTAGCTATGTAGGAGGAGCCAAGTTGCACGCGGCGCATGGCGTGATCTGTACTACTATACCTAAACTGATTGACAGGCGAAGCACGTGGATTCCTAAAATAAAATCCCGCTCAAAAGACCGACTATAAAAACCTAAAGAGAAAGAATGGGTCAGTGATAAAACATTAATCTAAGTAATATAATTAACACACAATCTCTCTCCTTCTCTCTCTCTATCTCTCTTCTGTAAGATAGAAAATCTCTTCCGTTAGATCGAAAATGGGGGTGCTGTACTGTTAGACGAAGACGTACGCAATTTTGTAGGTTTTCTTTTGTCTTGAATAGGTGTGAAACCCCCCGAGGACATGTCGCTTTATACCCTGGGTTTGTTAATCACTATACACAAGAAATGATCGCGACTTAAACTTAATATACACAAGAAAGCCAAGAAAGCATACTGATATAACAAGTTATGATTCAATGTGCGTTAAAGCGAATGCTGGAGAAAACGTACCCAGGAGAAAACGTACCCAGGAGAAAACGTACCCAATTTCTAGGGTACTAACAACTTTATATTATGTATAATTAGTTTATTATTTGAAGGAAAAACTGATTTATTAACTTGATTCCCGACATTTATCATTTCACAATTTACGACATACACATGTACATGCATTAACAGTTTATGGCGCTATGTAAAGAAAAGATCAAGGTCTAAAAAAGGAAATTAGATTAAACATTTTCATAACAGTTTTTATAAAAATAACAGCTTTATATTAGTATGGGTTACTTAATCCCGTATAACTAAAATCTAGCAAAATATTGAACTTATCTGGTCAGCGATAATCTCCGTCCGTATTCATCGAAAGACATTAGTCAATAAGCCGTATATAGAAGTTGCACGCTTATTGCACTGTACGGTACGCTTTTTTTTGGCCGTTTTGGGGCGGGTCTTGCATAAATTATATTGCACGCTTTTTGCACGGTACGGTTCGTTTTGTGAACGGTACGGTTCGTTTTGTGAACGGTACGGTTCGCTTTGTGAACGGTACGTTTCGTTTTGTGAACGGTACGGTTCGTTTCTTGCACGGAACGGTACGGTTCGTTTTAGAGGTGTAGTAGCACGTTTCAGGGTCTGTATGTTACATGTACATGTATGGTTTAACAGAATTACAAAAACGAATAGTCATATTTTGACTATACACACGATGTTATTTCAGTTAAGAGAAGCGATGATGGGCTAGGTGTGACCTGTATATACGAACAAGTGCAGGAGAACATAGAATCAATATTTGAATGAATAAAAATCCGTGTCGAATAATTTTATTACAGTTGATATGAAGACAGAAATTCATTTTTTTTATTTTATCATTTTTGCATGTATTTTAAACTGTTTATTCACCAGAGGAATTTGATCGACCACAATACGCAGGGTGTTTTTTTTTTAAGATAAGACAGACATTTTTTAAAACAAACCTGAATTCAAAATATCAATAAAGAAACAGAAATATGCTTGTCATAATAACAACTGGCCGAAAATCAAGACAACAATCAAGGAAACTAAAGAAATATCATAATAAATTCAAAACGATTTTTCTTAGCAATTTCAAATGAATTTGAAATATATAATGACTTCAATACTAGTATAGAAATAGAAAGATGCTTGTTAAAATTATCGACAGGCCGAAATTAAAAGCGAAAAACAATCGCGCTTAATTGAAAAAAATATATCGGATTAAAGTCAAACAGTTCTTTTAAGCAATTATAATAAATAAAATTAAATACGAATAATACCAATCTAATCAAAATTAAAAATCTCTCCGTTCACCGCTGTGTATATAAATATACCTTTCACGCGACGTATCAAAAACAGGGAACGGATAGAAATTCTAATTTCAATTAAATTGAAATATAAGGAATACATGCTTTTCAAAATTACCACCTTGCTGAAGTCAACCGGGAAAAAATTTACAAAATACATATCGAAAAAAAAAATCAAAGCGTTCAGGCTACGCCTACCTCATCAAAAAAGCGCGCAAATCGTTCACAAAGCGTGCAGCTATTTTTAGCAAACAGTACTGTGCATAAAGTGAACCGTAACGTTCAAAAAGCGTACCGAACCAAGCCGAACCGTGAACTGGTGTAATAGCACTTTTCAGGGTCTGTACATGTACCATACAAATGAAAAAGCCCGATGATAAGCATACGACGTAAACAAATGAATGTATAAAAAAGGATATTGAAATGTGCTCTTACCCTTCTGATATCAGAAAACTTCAACTACATTTATACAAAAAATCGAAGACTGCAAAGTAAAAACCTTAATGACATTTTTGCTGCATTCAATGGAAAAAATATCCAAAGCCGATGTATTTTTTCATTTTTTTTTTATCCTTCGACATCATAAACAATTCATTGCATGATTTTGGAACGATTTATTTACCCAGAAAAATCCAATCTTTTTTGTGCGATGCCCTTGGGAACGATTTTAATTCGGGGAATAAATCTTCATATCTCTTTCACTACCATGCAATAAATGAAAGTAGTCCTAACAATGCATACAATCACATGTTGAGTAAACAACTGCCATCGTGTCGATATATTCTGTAAAGCTCTACGCGACTAATGTCTCTGCTTAACATATATCAGGGTAGTGTGTTGCTACATGTTATGCATAAAAAAGCTGCTTCGATTAATCAAAAGTCATATTTTATTGACGCTTTCAAACATACTTTGTAGTTTTTCCGATCATTTATATATACTTTTTTAAAAATTAAATAATGAACAAAATGTGTTTAACAAAAAAACCTTACTGAGTTGAAATCATGAATAATCAATTTGTTTGTTACGGGTAATTTTACTCTTTCTAATATTCGTTCCGATGTTGGTATATTTAGATTGGACATTCATCAAAAAACAAAACAAACCACGTGTCTCAACATTTATAAGCTTATCACAAAGAAAACTATGTTTTAATTTTAAAAACACAGTAGTTTTTGCGTGTAAACAGTGCATAAAAATTTGGGGTGAATAAACCCAATCGCCGAATGAATTCGTTTCACGTTAGACACATTTTCGTTTGTTATTTGTAATGATGTTATAACTTTTTGGTAAATTTGTTTGTATAAAAATCATTTAGTTATTTATTTTCATGCAAAAAAAAAAGTAAAGCAAAATTAAACAAACAAACACAATGCAATGCAATTCATCTGAGTTTCCTTCATTAGTTTTTAACAACAAATACATTGAAATAGTTTCATGGCACCAATTAGTTTATACATATGTCTATTAAAATCGTATTACCATCCTCTAATGAGTAATTAAAAAAAAATCTTTTATAAATCTGTTATTCCATTATTCTTTTATTTCAAACATATTTTTAAATTATTTACATAATAAACAAAATTCCGTCGATAGCATGCTATATCAGTGCTTTCATTAATTTGATTTTTTTTTCAGAGAATAAAGCGTCACACGACGATTCCCGGACCAGATTCGACAACCAAAGAGTAAGCATAAGATAAGTTAAGCTGTCATGTCAATTGGAGTCTTTCTTCTTCTTCTTCTTCTTCTTCTTCTTCTTCTTCTTCTTTTGTGTAGTTTAATAATACTTTTTTAAAAATTCGTTAGTTACAATTCCACTTACATCATCAAAATATTCAGCGCATAATACAACTAACACGCTACTGGTAATCATTAAGAGGCTGGCTGCTTCATGTATCATCTAGATAGAATATGTAATATATGCCAGATATTATTAAATAACAACGACATTCAATAAATTTTCATGCAGAGTGCTGGTTAACTTTCTATTAGACTTTTTTTTTCATCCTATCATTTTTTTATTTGTAATTTTTTTTTAAAATTCAAACCTTTATCAATACACATTTCTTGTATATAAGAATAGTATTTTTTGTTTTAGTTTTTGCTTCTGTTTGTAAGTTGTGTTTTTTCTTTTGTATTTTTTTTTCTTTTTCCTTTTTTTTTTTGGGGGGGGGTGTTTGTTTGTCTGGTTGTTCGTTTGTTTTATTTTTATTTTTTTGTCTTTAATCATGACAAATTTGTATACAAGTGTAGTACTATTTGATTATTTATCTGTTGTTTCTTTCGTTTTTGTTTTGTTTGGTTTTTTTGTTTAGTTGTTTTTTGTTTTTGTTTTTTGGGTTTTTTTTTTTTTTGGGGGGGGGGGGTTTACTGAAACATTACGAAAACAAACTTTACAAAATAACTTTACTTAATTTGTTTGACACTAGGGGTGGAAATTTACCAGATATAACGAAAGCGGGGAGTCTACATGAGTATTTGATTGATCTCCACAAACAATATGGCGACATCACTGCATTCTGGATGGGCAAGGAATTCGTTGTTAGCATCTGTTCACCAAAGTTGTTCAAGCAACATTCCGCCGTTTTTGATCGACCAGGTCAGTGAACAAAAATATTTTTGTTGCATTATCTTATTATACTAGTATTTATAACTTTAATATACATTCAACAACATATGCTTATAAGTTTAAAGCATCTACATGTGCATGCATAAAATCTACATCATTTAATTAAATTTTAAGATAATCAATTATTTCTATCATAATCGTTATCATAATTATCGTTTTTTTATCTGTATTGTATGTAAAACTATGTTAATTAGGAATTGTAGTACATGTACAACAAACTTGCACAATGCTTTATGAGCCCTGTATCTTGACAGCGTCCCTATTCAAATTGTTCGAGCTTGTTCTTGGAGAAAAATCCATACTATTTGCAAACAAAGAAGATGGAAAAAGTCGACGGAAACTGTACAATACAGTTTTCAATCAAAACTACTTACATCATTATTACGCAGACATCCAGAAGGTAAATGGGTGGAGGGGGATCTGGCTTTTTAGCTTTTTATGTTTCTTTTTTGTACTGAAAATGAAATACGTTTATCTGAATTTTTGTCAGGTAAATATAACTACTGCAGTTTATTATTTTAAAAAAGAACACCCTTTTATTTATTTTTTCCTGTTTATTGTTAGGGGGTGGGGTATATGTGGGTTTATTTAAATTTTAATAATTCTTCTTCTCTAACAAATTTGAATTGCGATCATTTTTTTCCTAAATGAAACGCAGCATGAAATCTAGTCATACAGTAGTATGCCTCATCTTTAGCAAACTGTATTTTTGCCCTCTCTTTTGAAGGAGTCGGACAATTTGGTAGCTAAATGGTCAAGTTTACCCAGAGAAGAGCATGTGCCTGTAGCCCGTTATATGACTGACTTTTCTTTCAAGCTAGCATTAGTCACCCAGTTTGGCAGCAATGCGTTTAAAGATGAGGAAATCCTGGAAATCAGGCATAATTATGACATAGTATGTGCTTATCTAAACCTACAAAAACGATATCGTTAAACAGGCAATGGCTACTTATTTTGGACTTTGATGCTTATGTCAGTGACGAAATCAGTACATGTATTAACTATTTTTGATATGCTTATTCCTTTTTAGGCATGGGGTGAATTAGAAAGACAATTAGTAGATATTCCTGAACAAGGAAGTCCAAGAATCAAGGCCTTTGAAGACGGTAGCGTAACATAATTATTACCTTTATATCAAATAGAGTTAAAACTCAGTATCAACTATGGGCCGATTCTAATATTGTAAAAATAATTCTGTTTTAAGCTAAAAGAAAGCTTTATGCGCTGATAGACCGGGCGGTGTCCAATCGTAAACAGCTACGAAAAGACACGGATGATGTTTTGTTGGTAGACATTCTACTTGATAGTACAGACGATAGGGAGCTGATAGCAAATGATGCATTAACGTTCTTTATTGGAGGCTTCCTAAACCCACCGAATTGTAAGATGCTGCGATAAACTTCTGAGATCTCTCTTATTCCCATCATGGGTTTGGGTTTGTTTTTTTTCATTTATAATAAGCAATACTCAAAATCTTATTAAATTTTAGTGTTAACATGGGCTGTGTATTTCCTAGCCTCACATCTAGATTTCCAGAATAAAGTATACAGAGAAATAAGACAGGTGCTTGGTAACAATGATGTTGAACCAATCTCATTGAAGGATTTAGTGTAAGTTATATGCATAACAATCCACATAGATTTCGAGTTTAGCCTCTCAAAAATCAATAATTTCATTTCCTATGTAGCTGTTAACACGAGATTTGATTGACTAACAAGCCTGGTGTAAATTTCCGTACCACCTGCTGAAGCCGGGTGTAAATAAAATGTGACGTCACAATGCAATTCTTGTTTACAAGTGCACCTATAGATCTTTTCGCAAAAATGTAACTTTAAATGAAGTAAATGAATAAATAATTTGTCAAAATCCCTATTTCTTCATATTCTATTGGTATGAATAAAGATTTTCAGCACAATTTCAATTAAAAATAATTATTTTTTGGTTCCGTTAACATCATTTACAAGTCGTAAAAAAATGAAAAATCTTTTTAAACAACATAGGTTTAAAAATTTGTGAAATAATTCATGTTTAACAATTGAATTAAAATTCATTGTTTATAATGATTAATTAATAAAACATGTTATGTGATTTATTTATCTTTATTCTGAGTGATCTTAGACCAGATTTTCAAGTTGCAAAGTACTGGTAAAACAATATGATATTAACTTTTGTATAACATAGGAAATAAATTCGTTTTCCAGGTCTAATCAAGGGTGTACGGGAATTTACCCCGGGTTATATTCCATACACCCTTCGGCCTGCGGCCTAGGGGTGTATGGAATACAACCCGGGGTAAATCCCCGTACATCTTTGATTGGAACTGGATAACCAATAATATCCAAGTTCTATAGTCCATATTTATTAAAAGATTGATAAATAACCGAAATTCAAATTAGGTTAACTTGTAAAATAAATCAGTTAACACAGACACGATGTTTAAAACTGGGTTAGACTATGCATCTATAAATAAATAATTTCTAACGAAACTGATTTTTGATGGACACTTTTATTGCCTTCCAAACTACACAAAATAGAATAAAATTACTTACATTGAAATTATTTATGACCTTTGTGGTATAATTAGAACATTATGGTGGAGGTGGAAACATTTTTTCTTTTCATTGATATTAAGAATATCGTATTATTATATAAATGAGCTGGTTGATGAGAATGGATCTTTTCTAAAGTCACAAGACCTTCAGAGTAAGTTTGATGTCAAACACAACTTTCTTAAATATCTTGGTTTACACTTCTAAACCTTTTCTATTTAGTTTGCATCATCGTTGAATCTCCCCCCCCCCCCCAAAAAAAAAAAAAAAATAATATCCCGTGGCCCTTTATACCTCTTCACACTGAACTACTAGTAGTTTGTTAAATCCTGAAAATTTCTAAAGTTATATAAAACATTCTAAGCAAGAAACATGTCACATCTTTTAATAAATCAAAACCTGGATTATTTTTTATGTTGTTAGATTTTCAATTGAGATTTACAATTTAGAATTGCCAACACATTTTAACAACCAATATTTTTTTTAAATTAAGACTAAGATTAAAGTAATCCAGTAAGTAATGTGACGTTTGTAAACAACACGAGGCAATTTTAATGTTCTATACGAGTTCTTATTTTCAAGATCTCATCAAGCTATTTTTTAACTTTGTCGAAGAGACATTATATCAAGGCTGGACATTGATCCAAGTTCCGCAGCAGTTTATTCTATCTTCTCGGCTCTGAAACTTGTATCTATAGGGACTGATGTCTTAATACTAAACTAGCAATTCATGAACAATTATACATATTAAAACGCATACTACTATGTCAACTCTAAAGAATATCTATACTAATAAATTGAGACATTTTGCCATTAAGCTATAAATGCCTGCAACAAAGTAACTGCTTCCATCTTTGGTATTTCAACACGTGTGATATGATATCCGTAAACTTTAATTGAATTTTACCTGATAAGTAATTATTGTAAAAATAATCAAAAACCTACTTTCATTTTCTATAAATTAGCCCAAAATAGTAAAAATGACAGTAAGGTGATACGCTTTGGCGGACACAAGTCAGTGGGAGATTGCATCAAAATATGTACTTGCAATGAAATAACATTGAATGATTACGCAAAGAGTGAATATATTTACTGGGAACTTACTTAGATTACACATATAAGTTAAGATTTGACAAATTTTAAATAAATAAAATAAGGTAATTCGTTTCTGGAATGCGCAATTTTAGTTTTGATGAATAGAACTCATTCGCCTGCGAAGCACGACCTGTGATGAGAGAATCGGATAGAACATTCTAGAGCGGGGTAACCAAGAACGCAGATTGACTAATAAACCTCATGGTGAAAAGTGTAGGACGAGTTTATCGTGCATCGCCGGCAGATACATTGGATCGGACACCTCTGTTTAATACAAGAAAGTTAACAGCGCAACAGTGCAACATACTTATTATAGCATTCAAGTAATTGCGATGTGCTGTCCTAGTGGGAGAGTATTTGAAATATTAACCCCATGGTTTGCTGTAACATTTGGTGTTTATTTCAGATACCTACACAAGGTAATTGATGAGACATTGCGATATTCTGTGCTTGACCCGTGGGTCGCAAGATATCAAGATTTTGACTCAGAACTTGGAGGATAAAAAATTCCTAAAAACGTATGACACTGGGTATTCTCATTAAACAAAATCATTTGGAATTTCTTATCGTGTTACGTAACTAGATTTTCTTTTTAGTGGCCAGAAGTAAAACTCTTTGATCTTTTTATCTCAAATAAGAGAAATACAATTATTTGAAAAAAATAATGTAGAAAAGAAGATGCTCATATAGATGCACTTTAGAGTATGCAACCAAATATATTTCGTGGAATGGTCCAATAAGGAGATAAGGGGTCAGCCTCTAAAAAGTTCTTCCTAGGAAACTCAATACCGATAACAAATTGATAAACACTTGTTAAACAAAATATGTTCAAAATCATGAGCCCTTTCATCTAATGTAAAATAAAGGACCGGCTCCTTAAATTACATACTAATAAGGGTTTTTTTTTTTTAATTTGTTACTCTTTACTTTTCTCGTTTATTGGAAATTATATTAGAATCATATTTAGAAATTATTAGGGGCTGAACGTCCAAAAATTTGATCCTTTTTTCCCAAAAAGAGAACTTTTATGAAAAGAGATACCGAAAAGCATTATAATTGGTACTCTGTCCCTTCTTTCAAGATCATGTTTCGTTGTCGAAAATCAAATTAAATGTCATATCACCTTCTAAAATTAGGACGGAAGACTTCCTTGTTGCTCGCAGCAAGATCGTGTCTAGTTCCAACGATATTTGTTTTCATTCCGAGGTAAAACATTTTTTTTATAAATACATATAACACACGCATATATATGATAAACGCAACAGCATGTTTAGATTTTGTTATGGCATTTCTATATGCCTCTGTGAAGTTTTTCCATGCAATAATTTGAGATCTATATTGTCACAGAGTACTTTTCAATCTTGTTGATTTTAAACAAACGCGTTTTATATTTTTTTAATAAAAGTGTGCCGCAGCTTTTTGAGAGATCAATTGACTATAAAAGGCTTTTTGAAAAAAAAAATAACGGGATTCGGTTGATTTTTTTGGCATTTTGTTTAAGATTATGTATAACACAGCAACCCTTCAGGTGAACTATGCAAGACAATGTCACATACTGTCTTGACATTCACAAAGTTCAACAGAATATGATCCTTGTGCTATATTCTGGCAACTTCTTACATAACGCACGATATTGAGAGATAAGAATTTTTAAAAACGGAGAAAGGAAATATGTTTGGCTTCGTGTTATTTACTGTAACAGTTCTTTTGGTCTGTGCTTAATTCCTAGCAGTGGCTTATTTCTTTCCGGTAAGATCTGGATAATTAACTTATTAAATGCAATAAGGTTCCGAGCCGGACACCGATTTTTATTATCACCACAACAATACTGCTTATCAAAGGTTTATGGATAACTAATCAGTATGCCTTTATACGACATTTAGCAAGATGATCCTATATATCTGGAAAAAAAACATGAATTCTGTTTTGCTTTTTGATGTATATATATCAATACTTTGCTTTTCTGTCCATATTGATGTTATTTTAACACATATACCCCATTTACTGTTTTGCTCATATGAAACCTTTACATTGCTTTATGACTC
>WFKH01002636.1:16234360-16245969 GCA_016163765.1 Magallana hongkongensis | reverse complement strand
TATTTCCCTTTCGTTTTCAGTTCAGTCGGTTCAGATTTCAACTTTCTATTCGTGTTTAATCCATTTAATTAAGCTCAATAGCGCTGCATTGGCTGAAGGCGCAGTCATTTTCAATATTGATGCTGTTATTGTTGTGTATTCATACTCGCCGTTTCAGTTACATTATTTACATTTTTGATGACTGACACTTCACATTTTATGATTTAAAAATGTTTTATTAATTGATAAGAAATGAATTGAATTATAATTTTTTCTTTTGATCGACGTATCAAAAGAAAAAAATGACCGGAAAACTTTTCCAACAATGCACTTCTTATTATTTCATTAAGAGCCATTCTCTGTAAGCATTTAAACACTTGTATAGGAGGTTCGGCAAGCATATTCACCAATTTCTCTCAAATTTGAATATGAAGCATATTATCATATACATATCATAAAAACACCAAAAGTTGGTTGCTAGGCAACTCCGTTACCATGGATAAACCTACCCATCATTTTTAGGACAAAATGGTCTTGATTTTTACTGAAAAACATACTTTTTCTGTTTGAATATTTATTTCAGTTAGATTTGTTGTGATAAATCTTCATCACAATATCAAAGCATCACATTTTAACTATTGAATAATACATTTTGCAAATAAAAGTATTTATTTTTCCTTATTGTAGCAAGGGCTTAAAAGAACTTGGTTAATGACTTTGGGAAAAATCAAGAAATGAGGCATTTTTGGTGATGCCCTGAAAATTTTTGCGGACAGGTTGATGCAAACTGACACCAATCCTGGAATGACTGGATCCTCTGTTATCAGAAACAATCAAAACATGATGGGGAAGTTACCTTAAAATTGTTGTTTCTATGGAAACAAAAGTGATTATTTTTCGACTTTTTTGAAACTCTTACTATGATTCATAAATATGTGTAAATTATGTCCTTTTAAGAAGAAAATATTTGAAATTATACATATGCAATATATTGAGAGTGTTTGTAATATTGGTTCACAAATAATTGAATCTAGGTAAGAAATAAAGACAACCGTTACCATGGAAACATTAAAAAAATTATGTTCAATTCTATTTATGATAGCCAGTTTATGTCTTTGTATCTTTTTTTATTATGTAATGATTACCAAACTTTTATGAAAAAAATAAGAGCATATTTTATCAAACTTATGTTTTTAGCTCACCTGAGCTGAAAGCCTCTTGTCCGGCGTCTGTATCTGTCCGTCCATATGTGAACCTTTCACATTTTTAACTTCTTCTCCAGAACCACTGTGCAAATTCTAACCAAACTTAGCACAAATCATCCCAAGGTTAGGGGGTTCAAATTTGTTAAAATAAAGGGCAACACCCTCTTTCAAAGGGAAGAGGTAATAAAGAACTGACATCTGCTATGATTTTAAAATTGACCTTGAAACTTGGTTCAAGGTCACTGCACACTTTTTAAAAAAATGTGTGCAGAAAATTTTAAAGATTTTTTTAAACAAGATACACTCTACTATATTGTCAAGATATTTTGTTCTGATTTCATCAGTTATGGTTATAGTTGCTAAGGTGAGCCATATGGCGCTTAGGCCTCTTGTTTGCCTAATTGATTGATATGGTAACAATTTACTATAGGGTAAGAAATAACATAATGATACATGCACATGTATCCATTATGCAGTGCGAAAACTAGATAACTCGTTCCTTGATGTAAAATTTTTATTAAAACAAATTTAATGATTAAGGTATCAAAATATATTTTGGCATTTATTACATTTGTCAGTTATTAATAGTAGTCTAATATAAATGATCATAAAACCCTTTGCTATACTTTTTTGTCAATCCCTCAAGTTATTGTTGCAGCATTAATAAAATTATACATCATTTATTCATAACTTTAAAGAACTAAAAAAAATGCAAAAAGATAAGAATGCTGAAATAATTATTCTTACAATCAAGTGTAAATATATGTGAAAAGACATGCAAATGAACTTTTCACTCACTTAAACAACTAGAATTTTTAATTGGATGAACACATCTGCTTATAACCAAGCAGTTTCAAGAAAAGTTTAAAGAATTCTTAAAAACTTGTCTGGAAACTGCTACACACTCAGCATGCATGCTTATTTTTCAGTTACCACATGTACACTTTTAATACTAAAGAAGTCCTAGTATACAATACGTGTAGTACACAACTGGATGTGAAACACTCTAGTTCCTTTAGATCAAAATATTAACCTGGCTGCTAGTTTCATTCCATATTTCCTATTTAACTATAATCAAGGATCATGAATTTCCAATTATCCGGGTTTTTTTTTATGACTTTACAATCTATGTTATACAAGTACCAGATATGATATTATGATTATTAATTTACATGCATTATTAACCAAAAAAATATTTCCTGCAGGTTACCCATGCAGAAAATTTCTAATCATTTTCATTAAAATATCCAAATGTTTAGTTAGACATGTTAAAGTTTCATTCCTTTCATTGTTTTATACTATTCAACAATTTTGTTCTAATTAAGGAATGTCTGAATCAGAATGGCTCATTTAAATAGAACTCAGCACAGGAGTTATGCATGAAATATGATTTCTCAGCAGGAAAAAAATATTACTTTTATCAAGTTAAAATATAAATACATTACTGTGTAATCCTGTTCACACATACAGATACTAATGTTTTTATTATGAAAGCATTAAATTAAGAAATTACCACAATAATTGTCATATAAATTTAATGGTTGTCTTGATTTCAAAGATTTATTACAATGATAAATCTTCAGATATGTAAACTTCAATAGATAAACTAAATTAATGTAACTCTTATCATAATACAATGGACTCCACAATACATTTTAAACATGATCATTAAGTTTTTTTCCTGGGAGGATTCATTGTCATTTTTAATTTCCTCTATAAATTGTATAATTCTAAATACCACAGGGGAAGTGACCCTGACACCTGACACCCAAGTGTGTGTAATGGCAAATTTACTGTATCATGTCATTTAAACTCAAATATTTGAAGAAAAAAATGTTAAAAGATCTGTGTGTCACATTTACAATCCATCCTATGTCCCAATGACAATTATTGACATAAAGACCAGTAAACACAAGGCAGTTTAAAACAAATACCTACTGATACAGTACCTACATGCATTTTTATTCATGGACATGAGTATACTTAGAAAATAAAACCCCCAAAGCAGTATAACAATTAGTTTGGAAAACATGTTTCAACATTCTTAATATAGCAGGAAACTTAAAAGGAAGTAACAAAATTCTCTACCCCACTGACTGTTGATTTTATCCTCCACATGCATGAATAGCATTCTAAATAAAAGTACATGTAACAAACAGTTGTGATATTTAAAAAATGAATACATGTACATATAAGCATATGTGAAAATTGTTTGTTTTTTTTAACAATTAATTTTCTAATTTACAAATGATACACATGTGTTTGTGTGTAAATTTTCGAAGCTTTTATTTAGGGGGGGGGGTCATTAAGGAAAAAAATTTAATATTATACCAGAATATAGAATATGTAATAGCTATATGTTTGCTTAAAGTTTTCTTTGCTGACAGATTTAATTAGTTTGGTTTTATTTTTTTTATGTTAATTTTCTGGTTTGTTTTTATACAAGGATTGGGCGTATTATAAAAGGGAAACAACTCATATATTTTTTTTAAAAGTTTAGATTATGATTTAAAGAAACACACACATGTAATTAAAATAAATTGCAGTGGAAAATTGTATTTAATATAACTGGTAAATTCTTTATAATATATGATTTACTCTGCAATTCATATGCATAACTGATACTAGATTCCAAACCTGAAATAACAAGGATTCATTAAGTCCAACTGCACCATATAAACAAAAAAAGACATCGGATGGGATTTCAGAAACACTAATAGTGGTTTAAATTAGAAGTGTAGTGACAATATCTATGGGTCACAATAAAAATAAGGATAAAATCTTCAAGATTTTGGGGGAAAACACACATTGTTGACATGCTGTTTCAACACTTCTCTTTATGAACTCTGAGCACAAAAGAGTTTTAAATTGCAAAGGGAGATAATTCATTTTCCAAAAATGTAACCATTTTTGAACTAATTATTTCACAACAATAAGGATAGCTTCCCCATCATGTTTTCACATTAATTTTTTATATAGCCAAAGTTTTAATAATTTTAATTATATGCTTGTGAAATACTGAGCTGCCCGCATTTTTTTATAACACTGCGGTAAAACTGGTCAATTTTGATAAAAATTAAAGTTTGGGTCGAGTTTCCATGGAAACCGGTCAGTATATAGACAATATGACATGTGATTTTGGGATAATTCAATAAGGTCTACAATTTGTGAAATTTTCGGCAAAATCGGTTTCTATGCGTGCCGAAAAAGTTTAAGTGCTTACAGAGAATGGCTCTTAAATCACATTGCGCAGATGTGTCGCGACCCAAAAGGAGTGATTGTTGCGAACACCGAATTCTCAATATTACGTCACAATCACTCGAACACAATGAAAAATCGCTTATGACGCATACGTCATATATAGCTGCTCTACGTCATCAATACACACTTTTTTAAATAGTAACTTGGTATAATTAAAACATACTAAAATGCGCTTTTCAACATTTACGAACATGCACAAATTTCGTTAGAAGTTTTCACAGTACTGTGGCGAGTTTAATATGTTTTAAGGTGCTACCGTTGTGGCGAGCGCAACAAGAAGCAAGAATTTCACATATCTTTCATCATTGTAAACTATAAGTGATATGTTGATCATTATCAACTATCATCGAAGAATTTTGGAGAGAGAGAGATAGAGAGAGAGAGATAGAGAGAGAGAGATAGAGAGAGATAATTATATAATATTTCTAAGTTTTAAAAAATTCTTACAAAATACATAGACTTGCTTCCCCCTAAAACCGTTCTTTACCTTTAGAGAAAAATCAGTCTGTAAAATGTAATTTGTGTTAAATTTGATAAAAAATGTAAAGGATAAATATTTTTTTTCTGTTGTACCTTGTTGTTTTCTGACTTTCATTTTTTTCCTAGTTAATAGTTTTTTATTTGTTTATATTTGCATTCTAAATACATACGTTGTATCCGTGCCACTTGGTCCCTGTTTGTAGGTGTGTAATTTCCCTTTTTCCAATTTAACGAGGCCGGGTCTAATTTGTTCTGCCCTAGATTTTTTAATAAAAAAATTTACATGCATTTCTACTGATATAATTATTATTTTAAGATAAAAAATCAGACATTTACCACATCGTTTGTTTAGGGGGTCATCTCAAAGTTTATTAATTTTTAACATAGGACCCTATGGGATTTTGCTTGAAGTGTAACGTTATCAATTTTGCACATTTTTTACATTTTTAAAAAACTTCTGCCCTAGGGATTCTTTTTTCTGTTCTACATATGAAAGTTATTGCTAAAAGGCATCAAATGGTCAAATAAAAAAAACCTTTTACCTCCTGGTTTGTTCCAGAGGTCTTGTCAAAGTTGTTTTTTTGTATGCCCAATTTCCCTGATTTGTCAGATAATGGCTATCATTTATTTGGCAAAGGCGGAAATGGTGATATTTATAGTATTATTAAAACATTCATACATATTTAAGTAATAAATAAATATATAACATCACATATTAGGGGTCATTAATATAAAATGCATGGTTACTGTCTTGAAATACATGTACTAAACTATATTTAGGCGGGGTAAGAAAACGTGACAGAGGGCTAGCCTTTTGAACCGTCTTCACGTTTTCGACCCAAGCCCAAACATAGCTTATACTTCAAGACATTTATGGTTATTCTACAATATAATATCGATTTTACGCCTCAAACGAGCTATTTTCGACTAATTTCACTGAATATCTGCAGTTGAAACCATTGCGCCATAGCGTCAACCAGGCAAAAGATGACGTCACAATGCAAATGAAACGCTGTGCGAAAGCGTGCGTACTCGAACTGTACTCGGCCTCGTTAAGGTCAATATCTAGTAAATGATTCTTGAGTGTCTTTTTAGTGCTAGAACCAAGAACCATTATGACGTCATAATTGATTTCATGAATCTTTTTTCCGTATTCTACGGCTCTAAAGGAATTATGTAGAAAATGAAACAGTTTCTTTACACTCTAAATTAAATCATGAGAGAAGTAATCCCGATACCTATATTAAATTTGACATTATTTTAAAGAGGAAGTCAAGAGCTCGTTTAATGTCATTTTTGGAGAGACTGTAGGCATTCTAGATATATTTCATTTGTAAAAAAAAATGGCAAAACCCCAAGATTTATTGCTTATTTCCTTCATATTTCATACAAAATGACAGATTGAAATTTGATGTTTCATTGTGTTTGCCAAAACTTTTCGCCCCGGTTCACCATATCAAACAAAGCTATTGTTATGAGCATCATTTAAATAATTTATATCTTGAATTTCATAAACCTGTAGGCACCTTTCATTTACTAGATCTTGACCATAATGGTTTGACAATATGCAACATCTACATATATTTTTTTTTACTATTTATTTTTTCTCTTTATGATTTTTTTATTTAGTTCAACATGACGAGGCTGTAACTTTGATAGCAAATGCCACTATATTTGTTTTAATTCCTCCCTTACTTTTAAGGTGCGGTCACACGATGCGATTTTTTCATCCGATTCGCTTTCGACTAAAATCGTACCGTGTGACCACCTACAAGTCGATAGTCGAAAGCAAAGTCTGAAGGTCGATTGAAAATCTGATGTGCGTCCGATTTTCAAAAGACTCTCTGATAAGTATCGTAAGTCACAATGACTTCTCCCGTACATCAAAAATATGGAATAGGTTTTATTAATCGAAAATCGATTGTAAAATTGTATCGCGTGACCACCTCAACAATCGACTCCAATCGACTTACCTGAGCAAGTCGATTGAAAATCGGATGAAAAATCGAATCGTGTGACCGCACCTTTACTTACTTTACATGCATGAAAATTAGCTCAGAATTGGATCGATATGACTGTGGGTAAAATATGGCTCTCGCTTGTATATATATAATCTCTCTATCAAAGCCAAAAAATAACACCATAAAACAAAAAAACAAGAGGCCCATAGGCCACATCGCTCACCTGAGGAACAATAGATATGATAAAATCAGCTTAATGGGGTCATAATACAAACTATCCGGACAATGTAGTTTAATACATGTAGATTCTGTATAAATAAAAATCCATTTTCCCCTCTGGATATTCTTATGTTTATTATCATTAGTCCATTTTCTAACAGGATGATTTTATCGTCATATCACAGGTTGAGCATTGCAGTTCTCAAAAAGATCCTAAACAATTGTTTATATATGCAATATAAACCTTCATCAAACTCTGAACCCCTTGTGAGGCCCAAGAATCGCCCAGGGGTCAAAGTCTAAACAGTTTTGAAAATCAGCAATACGTCAAAATGATTGCATATAAGTAAAAATATATATGATAACATTTCAGCTTTTGTAAATATTTAAAATGTTTTCCTTTGAAAAATTGGATCCCCAATATGGCCCCACCCTACTCCTCAAGATTTTGATTTAAACACATTTGAATCTACATTATCTAAGGTTGCTTTCACTAAAATTACAGCTTTTCTAGGCAAATGGTTTTTTAGAAAAAGATTTTTAAAGATTTTTCCCTATATATTCCTATATTCATTTTTCCCCCCCCCCCCCCACGACGTTGTGACCCCGTCCTACCCCCGGGGGTCACGATTTGAACAAACCTGAATCTACCCCACCTGAGGATACTTAGACACAAGTTTCAGCTTTTCTAGCTAATTGTTTCTTAGAAGAAGATTTTTAAAGATTTACTCCATATATTCCTTTGTAAAAATTCGCCCCCCCCCCCCATTGTGGCCACACCATACCCCCGAAGGTCACGACTTTCACAACTTTGAATCTACACTACCTGAAGATGCTTCCACACACGTTTAAGCTATTCTGGCCAATTGGTTTCTGAGGAGAAGATTTTTAAAGATTCATTCTATATATTCCTATGTAAAAGTTCGACCCCCCATTGTGGCCCAACCCTACCCACCGGGGATCATGATTTTCACAACTTTGAATCTACACTACATGAGGATGCTTCCACACAAGTGTCAGCTTTTCTTGCTGATTAGTTTCTGAGAAAAAGATTTTTAAAGATTTACTCTATATATTCCTTTGTAAAAATTCGACCCCCCTTTGTGGCCCCACCCTAGCCCCGGGGATCATGATTTTCTTTACGTTGAATCTACACTACATGAGGATGCTTCCACAAAAGTTTCAGCTGATCTGGCCAATTGGTTTCTGAGAAGAAGATTTTTAAAGATTTATTCTTTATATTCCTATGTAAAAATTCGACCCATTCTCATTGTGGCCCCATCCTACCTCCGGGGACCATGATTTTCACACTTTTGAATCTACATTACCTGATGATGCTTCCATACAAGTTTCAGCTTTCTTGGCTGATTAGTTTCTGGGAAGAAGATTTTTAAAGATTCATTCTTTATATTCCTTTGTGAAAGTTTGACCCCCCCATTGTGGCCCAACCCTACCACCGGGGATCATGATTTTCACAACTTTGAATCTACACTATATGAGGATGCTTCCACACGTGTCAGCTTTTCTTGCTGATGAGTTTCTGAGAAAAATATTTTTAAAGATTTACTCTATATATTCCTATGTAAAAATTCGACCCCCCCCCCCATTGTGGCCCCACCCTACCTCTGGGGACCATGATTTTCACAACTTTGAATCTACACTAAATGAGGATGCTTACACACAAGTTTCAGCTTTCCTGGCTGATTTGTTTCTGAGAAGAAGATTTTTACAGATTTACTCTATATATTCCTATGTAAAAATTCGACCCCTCTTTGTGGCCCCACCCTACCCCCGGGGATCATGATTTTCTTTACTTTAAATCTGCACTACCTGAGGATGCTTCCACACAAGTTTGAGCTTATCTGGCCAATTGGTTTTTGAGAAGATTTTTAAAGATTTATTTTATATATTCCTATGTAAAAATTCGACCCATTCTCATTGTGGCCCCATCCTACCTCCGGGGACCATGATTTCCACAACTTTGAATGTACACTACCTGATGATGCTTCCATACAAGTTTCAGCTTTCCTGGCTGATTAGTGTCTGAGAAGAAGATTTTTAAAGATTTACTCTTTATATTCCTATGTAAAAATTCGACCCCCCATTGTGGCCCCACCCTACCCCCGGGGATCATGATTTTCACAACTTTGAATGTACACTACCTGAGGATGCTTCATACAAGTTTCAGCTTACCTGGCCAAATGGTTCTTTAGAAGAAGATTTTTGAATTCCTAATTATATCCCCTTGAAAAAAGGTGTGGTGCATAATTTTCACATTTTTGAATCCCCTTTGCCTAAGGATGCTTTGTGCCAAGTTTGGTTTAAATTGGCCCAGTGGTTCTGGAGAAGATGTTGAAAATGTGAAAAGTTTACAGACAGACGGACAGACGGACGGACAGATGGACGACAGACAAAATGTGATCAGAATAGCTCACTTGAGCTTTCAGCTCGGGTGAGCTAAAAACTAATTATCTGAGGCATTTATCGCAGTTCTTTGTACGGAAATAGCTAGTACACGCATTACAGATGTTTGATCCACCTCTAAATTTATCGCGGTAAATATAGCGCGAGATCACTGTGATGTCATAAGTTAAAATCTATTTTAATCATTTTTTACGTATCTCGACTCAATACGAAGGAATGGAAGCGTGTAAAAATATCTTGGGTCTCACCAAAGCTTGTGGGATACTCGAACGTGGCTTTAAATCTCAAGAAACCGTAAATTAAGAGTTAAATGCTAGCCAGTTTTGGCATAGCACTACGGGAGAAAACATTAGAGAGCATTATTTATGAGATGATGCCAAAAAAAGTTCTCTGATGAATCTGTGGGTTTAGCACTGGTTCTTAGAGCTCGCTTTGATCGCCGGCGCTGTGCGCCGGCGAGCTGCGCTCGCTATAACCATCTATAAAGATTAGTTTACAGAGTTTGAGCCAGTGAACAAATCACTAACATCCCAATCCGCTTCAATACTCGTATTGAATATAGAGTTAAACCGCCCTGTTCATACTTTTCGAAGTATATTATCACAAAAAAAATATTGAGCACACTTTAGAAGTTGTTTTATTTTATGAATAACCCTCGAAATGATGTATATTCATTTGTTAATCTTTTTTGTCAGAGTTTGCGCAGAACATTTCATAAAAAAATGAAGAAAAATAACGACATGCCGAACTTTGGCATATGCCTCCTAATAAACAAAGTCGATGACTTGGTCATTTTTTTTTTACAAGATAAAAAAAAATATGCAGTGATGATAATGAAAAACCATTTATTGTGTGACATAGACCTTTGATTGTAGTGTTATTTTTCACTTTCAATAAAGTAGGTTAATGACCTACTTTTTGAACTAATGACCATTAAATTTTTTTTTGAAATTTTAAGAAAAACCGCTAAAAATTTTACACTACGATTGAGATTTTCTTAATTGTGAAAATAATATAAATTGTTAAACACTTTTAAAACTAATACAGTTTATAAATCGCAGTGGGACTATATAGATACAAAACATTAAGTTTCCATTGACAATTTTTAAAATATTCCAGTTCAAATTTCCTCTATCAGTTTTCAAATTCCTACCCATATTTGATCCAATTTAACAAAAACTTGAATGATGGTAATTCTGAAACATTTATAGAATTAAACTACTTATATTGACCTTATTCTGCGGACATAAAATTTATATAAGGTCAATGATCAAAATTTTGAGATACAGTGTCTTTTATCGGTTTTTTGCATTTTTCAATATTTTATTTTGCGTGCCATACAAATATCGTAATTAATAAGTGGGGTAAAACCAACAGAAAATATTGACTAACAAATACAATTTTAACTTCGAATATCATGATACTGCCAAAAACATTTCGGCGAAAAACAAAATCTGAAAAATGTAGTACGAATTTCCTCTGTTTTGCTCAAAGTCTATTGTTGTTTGTTCCTAATTCCATAATATAGTGAAAATATTGAATGTTTTGTCAATAATAATTCTTTTCATAAATTTACTCATGGCATTGAATAATTTAACGATCAGAATTTGAGAACTCAAACCCTGAGTAAACAACTTCCTTAATTCAAAATCATCATATCAGTATCATATTTCAATATGAATAGAAAATCTATTGCAGACTTTTTTAAAAATTATTTTTTTTCTCTACAAAGTCTACGAATGCTTTTTCCTATCTTGTTCAATTGAAAAAGAAATGTCATACAAACAATTATTGAAATGTCCCCTACTAATAAATCTAATTCGATTTTTACGTTATTTTTTTATTGATTTTGATAAATCTTTAGTAGCGAGCGCAGCTCATCGGCTCGAAGCGATCACTTCCGGCAAGGCGTGTGCGAATAGAAAGTTGTGATTTGCTTTAACAATTTAGAATCTACACTATTTGAGGATCCTTGCATAGTAATCTCACAATCTGTAGCATTGTAGTTCTCGAGAAAAAATATTTTAAAATATTTTCCATATATATTTCTATATTAAACTTTAAACCCGTCTTTGGGCCC
>WFKH01002636.1:16196637-16210615 GCA_016163765.1 Magallana hongkongensis | reverse complement strand
TTGATCTTCTAATCTCTCGATATCGCGGGTTATGTAAGATGTTGTCAAAAAAATAGCACGAGACCCATATTCTGTTGAACTTTTTTGATGCCTTGACAGCTTGAGGCACGACCCTGCGTTGTTCGCCTAAAGTGTTGCTATCTGTTATACATAATCTGAAAATAAACGTTTCAAAAATTTAAACCAGCCTCTTATTTTTCTTACAAATAGAACTGTATAGTTAATTGATGGCTCAAAAGATTGGCGGCACATCTTAATTTGAAAAAAAAAAATCATTAAATGCGTTTGTGTGAAATAAACAAGGTTGAAAAGTAAACTAAGACATATGAAAGTAAACATCTCGAGTTATTGCATCACATGGCAAATCTTTTCATAAACGTATGGACAAGAGCGTCATCAAAAAATATAATCATGTATATGCTTTTATCATTTATATACGTGTATTTTATGTATTCATGAAGATTTTGTTACCTCGGAATGAAAACAATTTCATTGGGATTATCACTTAACTACTAGTGTTCAACAAATACACATAAATGCACCATAACCCAAGAACAAAGATTTATTTGTTTCTATATCTTTTTCTTTTATGGTCAGCCGCTTCGGTTTGAAAGAATGAAACTATGAAATTGTTGAATAGGCAAAATCTTAATACGGTATTAAATGTATCTGTATATTACTATGAAAGCAAATTGCCAGGACATAAGTATTTTTGGCACCTTTCAGGTAGAGTAAATCGAGGTAGATAAATGATTGGAGTACGATACTTGTGCACGTCTCTTTTTGTAAGAACTATGCTTTAAAAAGTGGGATTAGTACTTATATCTGAAGCCCCCAGAGCATTGGGTGCTAGGGGAATATTTTGGTAAAGTACTAATTGGTAACACAAAATTCAGATCATGTTAATTGTGTAAAACGAATTTGCCAATGCAAAATAAACAGTACGAATATCTGAAGCTTCCAAAACATTAGGTGCTAGGGAAACATTTTGGTTAAGTAAGTGGTAAAAAAATGTCATGTTAATTGTGAAATTTTAATGGAATTTTGCCAATCCAAAATAATTGAACTTCTGAACTCCCATGTATCAACTTCATTTTTATAGATGTACTGGTACTAAATCGGTATATTGTCAAATAATCATGTTAAAATAACTATAATATTATGTACGTAACTCGCGGAAGAAAAGAAACATTTGAAATAAAACAAATTGTTTTAAATTATTTTTTATTTCAAAGAACCGTTTTATATACAGGATGACAATCTACCATTCAGTTATCTGACCAGGTTTTCAGTCAACGTTTAACATACTACACCGCATACAGCCATCTTTCAATACTTAAAAAAACAAAGGCGTCTCGTGATTTCTTTAAAAAAGAAAGACGTCTGGTAATTTTTATCTAATTCTGCCCGACATATGACAAAATATTCTAGTCAATTTATATTAAAAAAACAAAATGAAACCTCGCAACAAAATTTCTATTAACATAAATAGATTATTATTGATGTATGGTTAAACATACCAAAAGTTTAGACAAATCTCGATAGAAGAAGATTAATATAATGAAATTGAAGTTTAAAATTGTGCACGAAGATTTTATCTAATCTCTCAGCTGAGAGCTGATATATTTTTGTATGAAAATATAACTTCAATGTTCCTGCGTAGATACAATGGATTTTTTCCATGTTCTAAAAATGAGTTTGTGTTGGCTGATTAGGATTTCATTCAGGTTTTTAGACACTCATTTTGTGAATAGTGTACTCTACTTTGAGACAAAGCTACATTATGTATAGCAAAATGTACATAACAAGAAAAATAGAAAGTTAAATGGCGGAATGAACGAAAGAACAATCTGGCTATCTTGCAGTACAAACAGAAAGCAAGACGAAGAAGAAGAAAGAAACAAGAACGAGAATAAAGAAACAAGGGCTGAAATTTGGAAAGGTAAATTGGAAATTCAAAAGAAAATCAAATTAATAAAATTAAATTAAATACATTTCCAATTCTCATGTTTTTATCACAAAAAAATTTCATTCCATAATAATAAAAAGATCACCTTTTCAACAAATGAAAAATAGTTTAATAAGACACTGAACCATTTTTAAAAAAAAAATTGATGACATTCTTAAGTCCTGGTGAGACAGATGAAACCATTAGGTGATGTCGTGAGTAAACACAATTCATCTTTTATGCAAATTAATCCAAATTTCCTCAGTCGGGTGAGTTACAAGGCCAAAGGTCTGGGTCACTGTTTGACCCTCTACCATTTTGACCTTGAACTTCTTCAGAATTGGGACTAGTCCAATTACTCCTTCAACGAAGGCAAATTTGTATCCAGTATTCAGTATCCAGGATATATTCCCCTGCCAGCAAATCCAAAGGGCTGGAATGCATATGATGGTCTTGATTTTAATTTTTCTGGACTGAAACGACCCGGGTAAAACCTGAAAAGAAACAAACGCTATAAAGCTAACCTTTTTTCATTACATGATAACTGGTTTGTTATTTATAGGCTAAATCTATACATTTAGAATATTGCCTCTTTCTAAAAAATCTGTTTAACAATGTCTTAAAACAAAAGACGGGACAAGTTATATATCTTACTTTAACATCAATCAAAATGATTATTCCTTACTGTATAACAATATACATTGCTACACTTACTTGTGTGGTTGTAGAAAGTATGTTTCACTCTGCAGACTTACACTAAGAGCATGGAGTCTAATACAAATTAGAAAACAAGCGGTAATGCATTTTGTTTAAATATATAATATAAAATGTTACATATATACCTATCAGAGTTCTGAGTCGAAATCTTCATATCTTGCGGCCCAAGGAGCTAGCACAGAACATCATAATGTCTCATCAGTTACCTGGTGTAGATTTCTGAAATACACATCAACTGTTGTAGCAAAAATAACATTGACACAGAGAACCAACATATCTTGAATGATACAACACACAGCAAAAAGTAAATTCACATTGTTTAAGTTCGTTCCCATGGGTTACATTAAAAATACAACAACAATCAGTTTTAAAAATCTTACCCAATATTTGAAACAAAACACCATGCGTTTTAATCACATCACATTGTTTAAAAAGTATGCGTCTTATTTTTGTTCAAGAGCTTCATACCAGAAATATATACATTGTACACATATTATATAACAGCAGGACACAATATTCAGATAAACATTAATTTTATTCATTACTAAAGCTTCTTTTTTGTGGAAACTAATTTTTTTTTCGGTGAAAAGATTTTTTTTTCGTGGGAACAACATTTATTTCGTGGTAACTTTTTTTTCGTTTGAACAAATTTTTATATCGTGGAAACGACTGTAAATTCAAGGCCAAAAATATATTAATTATGTTTCAAGCATACGTTCGCAGCCACCGTGCTAATAGCAGCTACCGTAGTTTTTCCTCTATAAGACTTTTAATTTCGATCTGTCGATAATTTAAACAAGCATCTTTCTATTTTTATACTAAATTTGTGGCATTGAAGTCATAAATATGTCTAATTCGTTTAAAATTTCTAAGAAAAATCAATGACTTTACTCCGATAAAAAACCTGCGGATTGAGATCGATCAAATTCCGATAGTTAATGAACAATTTACAAATACACACAAAAATGATATGATAAAAAAAAAAGAATATTACTCTTGAAATCTTAGAATCAACTGAAATAAAATTATTTGACACGGATTTTTATCCATTTTGATATTAATTATATGTTCTCCTGCACTTGTTTGTTTTACACAGGTAACAACTAATCTGTTATCGCTTATCTTACCTGAAATAAAATCATGTGTATAGGTGATTAATTATGGTCTAACAAAAAGCATGAAAAACGTCAGTCACCATGTGACCCAGTGGAAGATTGTATTTGCTGACAAGGTCATATGGCCATAGAACTTACGAAAAGATGACTTCAATCGATATTGTTGATGGTCCTGTTTTATCAACTTGTTTGTCAGTAGCTTGCCTTGCCTTAAAGACTGTTCATGCGTAGAGCATGTTCTTGCGTAATGGAATACATTAAGATATACACAACTGGATCTACACAATAAGTCAGTAGCTTTTAATGAAAGTACTTGTATTTATCACTTGATGTACACGTGTCCGCTCTTTACTAATGCATTTGATTTAGCAGACGTTTCAAATGTTGGCAAACCTAAAAAAAAAAACCAAATAAACAAAACCTCAGCGATATATGTACATGTACCACTTACTGGTATTTGACTGAATTATATTCTTGTACAGTGTACATAGTGACGGTCACCTGTGGTTTCGATGGACCGGGTGTGTGAATTTCTTTACTCTTTCTTTACTCCTTACTAAAACTCGTACAGTAATGAAGGAGAAACTTCAAGAGTACGGTACAACAATATACTCCAGAAACGATGTGAATCAGATGTGGATACTTAAAACTCTAAACAATTATTAGAAATTTTGAGGTCACAAACTTTTACCAAAACCAACAACATCAAAACGTATGATTTCTCAACGCGTTATACAACCATTCTACATAACAAAGCTTTTTGAAATCATCGACAGATGTTTCTTCAATAAACATGGAACTCGTAAATTTTCTTACCTTGTCATTGGAAATCTACAAAATTATTTTGTTAAAAACCATTCTGATTGCGCACACAAGTACTCTGAAGTTGACATTGAAAAGATGCTTGAATTTCTGATAGACAACATCTATGAAGTCTTCCATCAATCAAACGAAATTCCCATGGACACAAATTGTGCTCTCCTATTGGCTGACGTATTTATTTATTCATATGAAGAAGAATTTATTCAAGAGCTTGTGCAACAAAAGAATAAAACATTTACTGTAGTTTTCAACTCGACATTTAGATATATTGATGATGTTTTATCCATTAAAAACAGTTACTCTCACTCTTATGACTCAATATATCCCAGTGAGCTTGAAAAAAAGGATACCACAAATTCCCTGACAACTGTTTCATTTTTGGATATTTTACTAGAAAAAGGCGTTAATGGTAACCTAACAACAAAACTATATGATAAACGTGATGATTTTAATTTTTCCATCGTCAACTTCCCTTACTTATGTAGCAATGTACAATCATTACCTGCTTATGGGGTTAATGTCTCTCAGCTTATTCCTTATGCAAGAGCATGCTCTACATACGAACAAGTTTTTAAAAGAGAAAAGCTACTTGAGATTTTTTAAACTGAGATCGGCGGCACATTTTAATAAAAGAAAATCATTAAATGATAAAATATTGTGTGAAATTAACAAGATTGAAAAGTAAACTGTGACATATACAAAAAAAACATCTCGAGTTATTGCATCATATAAACAATCTTCTTATTGACATATGGACAAGAGTGCCACCACAAAATCTACATATGTAAACATGTATTTATATGAGTGTATTACATGCATTTATATATAAAGATTTTATTACCTCAGAATGAAAAAAAAAATTATTGGAATGATCACATTACTAGTGTTCAACAAATCTATATAAATGCATCATAACAGAGATTTATTTGCTTCTATGCCTATTTCTTGAAAAGTCAGCTGCTTCAGATCAAATGAAACTATGAATTACATGTAAATATAAATTACTGAATAGGCAAAATCTAAATACGGTATTAAATGTATCAGTATAAAACTATATAAAGGCAGTTTGCTTTTTCAGGACATCAGTATTTTTAGCACCTTTCAGGTGGAGTAAATCGTCGTAGATAAAAATATTGGAATAAGATACTTATACACTTCTCGTTTTTGCAAAAACTATGCTTCAAAAATTGAGAATGGTACGTATATCTGAAGTCATCAAAACATTGGGTGCTAGGAAAATATTTTGGTTAAGTAACTGGTAAAAAAAAATACGTATCATAATAACTGTGTAAATTTTATAGGAATTTGCAATGGCAAATAGTACTATTCCAGGACAACCAAATATCGACTTCTTTTTTATAGATGGGTTGATACTTAAGTGATATATTGTCAAATAATCGTTTTACAATAGCTATTGTGTTCGTTACTCACGAAAACAAAAATTGAAATAAATCAAGTAGTCTGTTGTTTATTCCACAATAACCCACGTTAAACTTCTTTTCTAAAATCCATTGTAAAGCAGAGCTTAACTGTTCAAAAAGGTGACAAGAATAGCTCAAGCCAAATGGAAGCGTCTTGTCGAAATAACAAGAGTCAGAAATTTTGAAACCTAGGAGCTCGAAGTCGCTAGGATGTATGGGTATTTGTTTATAGGCATTTTCCAAATCTGTCTTAGCAAGGAGAGCCCCCTCTCCCACTTGTTTTATTAGAGCAACAGCAGTATCAATAGATTGATAACTAACAGTGGTCATTTCTTTAGGGATGTGAAAATTGATAGAAACCCCTTCAGGGTAAGACAGATGATGAATCAGCCTAAAATCATTAGGGGCCTTTTTAGGAACCAGGCCCAAGGGAGAGACTTGGATATTTGGGAAGGGTGGGGATAGAAAGGGACCCGAGACTCTTTTGGCTTCAATTTCTTTATCAATTTTGTTTTGCAATATTTCTTCCTTGCCTATAAGAGAAGATAGGTTACGAGACAAGCGAAATCTGCGTTCACCAGTGTAAGGGATTTTAAAACCCTGAGAAAAACCGTCTATTAAAAAATCAGAAGTAGCTTGGTTGTATCCAGATAAATAATGTTGAAGTTGTTGAACATTAACTGGGGTAACAATAGAATCAGAGCTTTCTGATTGGGGCTGATGTATCTGAGCTAGAGTTAGGGCCTTGTTTAGGGTGCTGTGACAGTGGCTTGTTATTTTGTCTAAACTTTGGGCATTGGCGCTTATGATGCCTTGCTGCACAGATTTGGCAGACATGTGGGTGGGGACATCCTTTTGTCTTGCAGAATCCATTGTTATTGTATGAGAAACAGTATCGGTGTTTTTGCTGTGTACTGGAGGCACGAAAGGGCTGGTTTTTATTTTTAAGTTTAAACTCACGTCCCTGCGCCATGGCCTCTTGGTATAGCTCTATGTTTTTAGATTGCCATGGGCAGGCTTCAGGATCGAGATTTCGCCAGCGTCTAAAACTTTCGTCATAAGCAATGGCTGCTTTGTCCCCACTAGTTTTAGAAATTTTCTGGACTATTTGTCCATACGCCATGAGATTTGATACTTCTTTTGGATGTTTTTCGGCATAAATTGCCACAAAAACATGAAAGCATTCAATCCATTTATAAACTGAAGTGATTTGGGTTTTATCTTGTGTCTTTTGAAAAAAGAGTTGTCCATCTTTCTCCACGGTTTTATAGCTCTCTTCATTGTCTGGGTCGTTTTGTTTTAGGAGTAAAGCAAACTTACCATATTCGTCACTTTGGATTTTGGCCCGGGTTTTTTGGTCTACCCCCAAAGTCAAAGATAAAACAGATAGGGTCTGAGGAGGAGTGGAGTCAACCAGACAATCTTGGTTACCTGTAGAAGTACTCTGTACATGACTACCGCCTGTAATTTCGTGTAGGAGGATAAGTGGCTGTACTGCTGCATTTGGCTCCAAAGGCAGTGGCTGAGGAGTGTCTGTAGCCTTCGTCTTGTTGAAATAATCTGCAATGCAGGATTTAAAAATGTCTTCGATTGTAGGCATTATTTTGGACATGCATTGTTGTAATAGGGTACTCATGTCCTCACTGCTGGCGACCGTCGATGGTGAGGTTGCAGTGGATGAGGGATCAGGATGTTTGGTTGTAGTCCGTTTTCGATTATGCCATCCTATTAAATATCAATAATACAATCACTAAACGATAAAACTAAAGCTTTTGGAAAAAGGAGTACTAGACCTCTAAATGTGTATGTATATCAGCTGTACATCTATATGGGTTAATCATATAACCCTATATAATATCAGAGAATAATATAATCACACACTATCAACCAAAGTTGAGTGATATAATCATAATATGTAGATCTATATATATAAAATATATATATTTATGTATATACCACCAGATGCCGAAGCCGTGGTTGAATCATATATAACCACTATCTGCAGAAGCAGTGTGGTAACAAATCATGATTCACATAAATTATAAAGTTATAAACAACCATCAGCCGAGGCTGTGGTTGAATCATATATAATCGCATATCTGCCAAAGCATGGTAACAAATCATGAACTAAAAACCAGCCTCGCCGAGGCTTTCTGGTTTTATCATATAAATCCACTATCAGCCAAAACAGTGTGATAGTAATATATTTGTGCATCGCCTATTGACGTAAAACACTATCAATGGTAGTTTTCTTTGAAACATAGCAACAGTTATATTTATATTATATTTGACAATACTTAATTGTGGTAAAACACAATTAAAAACTTTGTCCAATAAGTATGAGCAAAATGTCCTCGGCAAAATCTTAAGATTTTTCATATCTAAAATCGTTTTAAATGGAAGGGTAAAAAAGATTCTTACCTGTCTAAAGCAACAACAATAAATCAACCAGAGATATATCACACTTTGAGCACAAAACACCTGCTGTAATGATGAAAATAAAAGAAAACTGTAAGTATTATTAGATTTGCTCTAGATAGCACTCTGAATGAGATAATTCAGAAATTTACCAGAATATTACCCAAAAAATTGCAATATCATAAAAATAAGCTGGGTAAATTAAATATGTTGTCATGAAAGAAAAACATGTAAATATATGTGAGATTATGATTTATGAATGTGTGTATCCATGAAGCCCCTGTCTCCATGGGAAATTATGAGTTCCTGGTAAACAGAAGGAGAATTCCTCTAGTTAGTCTCAAAGGTTTGTACTGTCCCATACAGTTTAAATGAACAACGTCACTAAAAATGTTATTCACACTGTTTTTGAAAACCTTCAATTTCCAAAATAGCATACCACCTTGTGGAACGTATGATTTGAGTAATTGGTTAGCTTCGTCCACTCGACTATTATAACTTGTGATGCTTATGTTCCTTGTCCGATAGTGATGCATTAAGCTTAAAATAGCAACAGTTCGAATGTTGAAATGTCTTTTTAACAAAGATGCGAACGACACTAGCCTGGATATTATACACTCAATGTCCTCTGACGAATCCAAATAGTTTCCTCCCAGGTTCACAATAACGTGCTGAGGCCGAGTGTTCCTCACAGCGGAAATGATGGCGCGGTTGTGCGCATGATTGGCGATAGATCCACAACTTATTCCGCAGAAATCGAAAATCCCTAAATTACTGATGTTAAATGTTTCATTTCGAAGCAAACCTTTCACATAGTTTTCGAATCTCCTTACATGAGAATCACCCACCAGAAGCGTACCCATCCTGCTACAACAGATCGTTCATGTTCGCAGACACTACGGCACATATAGGTCATCACACTAATGCCGTACTGGACTCCGAGGTGACGCTATTCGATTTACACAAAAAACACACACCCAAACGAACAAATTATGTTGTCAAAGCGTTCTTAAGATGTCGATCCTTAATATGGATAAAATACTGAAGGGTCAATTCTTATCAATCACTGGCAATAGCCACATTTTATCTCACCTTTTTATAGAATGACGGCCATCAATGTTTACAAAATAAGAAATGATCAATGCGCATGCGCATGGGAAAATTCCCTAAGACACATAAAACATCTAAAAATAAACACACTACAAACACCATAAACCATTTATATACATATATATAAATGTGTTTTGTTTATCATAGACATATTGGATATTCAATTACTGTATTAAATGTGGTATAAACCACCAGTGACGATTATTCATTTTATTGGCGTTGATTTCGTATCAACCTTACATTTACATATACGTTCAGTAAATATACGTCCCTAAAAAGTATTTTTTTTTAATCCATTTTAGATATCTGCATGCCATGGTCACGTTACTTAAAATTGAACTTCTCCCGTCTTAGACAAAGTTTCAAAACTCATACAAAAAGTAATCCAATTCATGTAACTCGAGAGGTGGGGATGGGAGTGTATGGTATTTGTAAAACAATGACAGACAAACCGTCTTAGTGCAAAATGAAAACATACTGATTTCACGCAGGTTTTTCCCAGATAAATGTACATACCATAATATATATTAACTCATCAATTTCAGATTGCGTCCCAACGACCACTATTGTCCCCATTTATCAAATACATGTAGATATAGATTTATTTTTCAAATTTAAATACATTTTTTTCTCTCACAATAAGATTATTTAGATCTATCAGTGATACATTTATTATTCTGCCAGAACATTCCGATCAGATGTAATTTGCCGCTTTTTATGTGATAAGATACAATTTACAAAAGGTTCATTTAGAACTTGAATTGATTGATAAAATCTAAAAATCCGGAGGAAACAAAGAAAACGGATTTTGACATTATGTTACATTCGCAAACTTAGAAGGGGCTGTGAGGGGTCGGGTTGTTTAAAATTCAAACTAATTAAATTCACACAGTAAAGGTACTGAAAATAGGCCTCTAAACCCTGGCCCCATCCAACCCCTATCCGGGAAAGCAAATTTCAAAATTTCAATATTTTTCATCTTCCCGTGCTCCTCCCTCTTTGACTTTTTTTCCTCTCTTTGACTTTCTTCTTTTACTTTTAAGAAGTGTGCTGAAGTGGAATCTTAACGTTGAAAACCCATTTCGTGACCGTACGGTTACTGTAAAAGTAGGCGGAGTCTAATCAGGCGGGCTGTTATTTACGTGGAGTGACCATGATCCGTCTAGCTGATAACGATATACAAAAAGAAATACACGGAATGTAAAAGATATTAAAAACATCCTATTCTCTTATTTCGTATATATCTATTGTTTCAAAATTCGACGTAAAATAATTGAATAAATTTTCTTGGTTTACCAAGTTGTTTGAGGACAGTTAATACAATGAACAGTAGGAGAGCAAGAGGGTCTTCCATTGGAAACGGAAGACCCTAACAATAGAATAACAAGAGGGTCTTTCGATTCCAACGGAAGACCCTAATAATAATAAAAAGAAACCGAAGAAAAACAGGAGGGCCTTCCGTTGGAAACGGAAGATCCTAATGAAGATGTATAACAGGTGTGTCACAACCCATAGTCATTAGATTTTGTAGTGGCTCAACTTTCGTGAAATTCGTTGGTACCTTTCATCCACGAATTAACATCCTCCATGAATTAATGAAATTGGGTTTTAAAGTCATATTTCCTTTTGTAGGTATAAAATAATACACGAAATTACGTCCCCACGAACCTGTAAAATTTAAGCAATCCACGAAAATTGGCCCCCACGAATTTTAATGATTCAACAGTATTTTGGATCATATTTTTAGTACTACGTTGCATCGTGTATAGTGTTATCAACACTTGTCGGATAGTGCGTGATTGCCATGTAACCTGCACTTTAAGTAGGTCACTGTGGCATATATCTGAAATCTTTACATCAAATCCTTCTTAAACTACCGGTATGTCCAAATCACGTTTAGGAAAAGGTATGTTTAGACTCTTTAGACTTGGTAGCAGGTCACTATAATGGCTTCTTGATTATTTACACAAAAGCACTTGTACTGTAAATCCTAAATGTATCTTGCTAATTTAATGCGAATCTTGGGTGGGAGTCGTGCCATAAGATTCAAAATTAGATTTCATTGACCTATACTCAAATTTTGTAGTTTAAAATCTAAGCGTTAAATTAAACTTGAAACTTAATAGGGATTAAAAAAATATCTAAAGTTTTATACATAGATTCGAATCTATAAAGAAATTCTGCATTGTGAAAAATGTTCAATATATTAATGATTTTTAAGCAATGGTAAACTTTATCAGTTATTGACTTCATTGTTTTTTAAATTGTAGGATGGAAGGGTAAAAGCTTTGATAGCTGGCGATGACAAAGTACTTAATGTCAGTCGACGTCCAACACCTTTAGATGTCAATACTTGAATAGTGAATCAACATCATATTCGTGGTCAAATATGATTGAAATCCTCCTACTGACTACTTGATTAAGGATGTTCTCCCCCCGTGGTGTTATTTATCTTTCTAACAAATTAGATAAACGTGAAACCTATACTCTGTTTTTACTGCCACTGACTGCAAAAATAATTATGTTTTTTCCAACAGTTGCTGTAGAAAAATATACAGTAAAAATAAACTAATTACTTTAAAGTTATATAGATAACTTGCAGTACAGATTAGAATTCTGTCTAGAATGTTATGAGGTTATTTCATTTCAGATTTTGAAATTGGCAAAAATAAATTTACTTAACAGTATTAAATGATATTTCGACGTGCGTTACATTATCAGAAAATTACCATATTTACACAAAATAATTTCATTAGAAAGGCATTTTCCTTTCTTAAGCTGTTTCAATTATTATACAAGAAATAAGTAAATATGCTTATAATTAAGTAAAGAAATCGTCACAATTTTGTGGAGTTATCCCTTTTTTCACGATTGCAGTAAACAATCAATCTATTATTTAAATAGTTCTTTTTTAATTTAATGCAATAATTTGATTTGTTTATAGAGTTTTACTGTGTGTGTGTGTGTGTGTGTGTGTGTGTGTGTGTGTGTGTGTGTGTGTGAGAGAGAGAGAGAGAGAGAGAGAGAGAGAGAGAGAGAGAGAGATTTTTGCATGCAATGTATGTTGACTTTTATCTGTATAATACGTGCTGCAATATTTGCTTTCATAAAATCAACTTTAAATTTTGACTCGATGTGTATTCTGTTATAACAATGTATATTTTTCCGTAGATATAACTTAAGAAATACATTTTAGACATATTAATAATCGTTGGCTTGTTAGTTGTTCCATAAGGCTAAGTTTATCAAACCAATCAATATTTTACTTTTTCTATTTCATTCATTAACACACAACACCACTTTTAATTGATATGGATGACTTGTACTACATTTAAATCTGAAAACTAGTGTTTACCCTCAGTGGGTAAAGAAGTGTACTAAGTATATGAAGTTTTTATTTTCATTTTTCATATAGATTACAGTAAAAGTAATGTGATAAAAAAATCCGTGTTAGTTTTAGTATGTGAAGGTCTAACTTTACTCTATTTAACATCTCATTTAGACGTCACGTTTTTATAAACAGAAAAAGCCGGTCGGACAAACCAATTTTTACTTTTTATGCAAGTTGCAAAGAGAATAACATTGCTTTGAACTTGTAGGTTGGTCAGTGGGTGTGTCGGTCTGTAAACAAAGTATTGTCCAATCAAAACGTTTAGAACCTTTTATTTGACGGACTCCAAACATGGTACACGATACCCTCATAAGGTTAGATGACCCCTATTTATTTTGGGGTCTAATGTCAAAGGTCAAACTATTCCAGAAATCGAATAATAGACGGAGTGTTCTTCAATAAATATCATAAGAACCGTTTGCCGTGCTGAATTTATGCATAATAAATTGATGCCACCTACAACCATGATGATCTTCTTGATTATGAGGTCACAAGATCATAGTTCAAGGGTCCAACTACTATGGATATAGGTGGAGATTAGAATATTGTCATTCCAATGTTAAAGTTAGATTATAACTAGAGTTATTACAAAATAACTGTTTTGTGGCAGAGAGAAATTTAATGTTTTCCATGTGTTAAAATTGTCTGCAATTAAAAGTTAAATGTTACAATCAGATGTGGAATTTCTTGTTTGTCATCTCAATGTGAAAGTTTGATTATAGTTGGAGTTATTTAAGGAATAAGGAATCATTCTTTGAGTATTATGAAGTGGTAAGTTGGTCTGGGCGTGATCAAATCCAATAAAACCCTTCGGGATTTATGATAGATTTGATCGCGCCGCGATCGAAATTGTCACCTCATAATATTCAAAGAATGATTCCTTATTACTTATGAATATAAATAAGCCAACCCCGCTTGCGCCCCAATTATACATCATTTGAATTTATTGGTCCAGGACTGTATTACAAAATCTTAACGTAGTGTTACATGAATCACAGGCAAAGACACTGAAAAATGTAAATATAACGAAATCATT